>OX439483.1:350206548-350721703 GCA_949320155.1 Melangyna quadrimaculata | reverse complement strand
GTTGTTGGTAATGACGGAATTCTTCGTCCAATGGTTAAAATTTTAAGCAAACAGTTTTTAGGTCTACAGATTTGTCATTTAAACGCACAAAGTTTATATCCCAAAATTGATGAGTTTAGGGATGTGTTTGAGGAATCTAAGGTTGATCTTATCTGTATTAGCGAAACTTGGTTCTCTGATTTGAATAGTGATTCAATGTATAGTGTGGGTGGTTATAGACTTTTTCGAGCTGATAGACATGGGAGAAGAGGTGGTGGAGCTGCTATATATGTGCGTAATGGTATTACCTGCAAAATAAATTGTAAGTCGGATATTAATTGTGAGATGAATTTTTTGTTTTTAGATATATTTAATGATGAAGGTTCTCTTTTAATAGGGACCGTTTATAGACCCAACAATCACATCGAATATAAATCCACTGCTAACCATCTTACAAGTGATTACCCTCGGTCCCTCTAACATTATTGTAAGTGGTGACTTTAACAGTAACCTTTTGGAACAGACCTCGCTTATCGAAAGCATGAGAATATTTAATTTATTTCCGGTTAACACGACGAATGCAACGCATTTCCTCAGTGATTCTCAAACACTTCTTGATTTATTCTTTGTTAGCGATGTTAATGATGTTCAATTATATGACCAGTTATCAGCATCAGCATTTTCGAAACACGACCTCATTTTCCTCTCCTTTAAATTCAAATATAAAAGCTGTGCAACCTCGTATGAATTCAGAGATTTCCGGAATATTGACTATGCACATTTGGAATATAGCACCCGAAGTATTGTCTGGGAACATATCTACTTTTTACCCACTCCCGATGACCAAATCGATTTTCTCAATAGAAATATCGTCACTTTATTTAAATAGACATGTTCCTTTACGATCCAGAACAATCAGAGAAGGTGAACGACGTTGGTTTTCAAATGAAATTCGCAGGTTATTATTCGAACGTGACCTGGCCTACAACAAATGGAAACGTTACCGACTGGAAATTGACCTTCTTGTTTATCGCAGGTTGCGCAATCAAGTAGTTCGCAAAATTAGACACTCAAAAATTCAATTATTTACGACCAAGTTAAATCCTTCCATGAATGGGCGTCAATTATGGAAAAATCTGAAAGGTATGGGTCTAGGTAAACAAAATCAAAATTGCTATGTGAATATCAATGCTGATTTATTGAACCATAATTTTGTAAACCTACCCTTTCCTACCATCCCCCACAGTTCCCAAGTTCTGATCGAGTCTCCCGTTGAGCCCTCTTCCGAAGTTACTTTCGATTTCACATGCGTTGATAGTACTGAGATTGTCGAAAGTATATTGTCTATTAAGTCCAATTCAGTTGGTTTTGATGGCATACAACCGGTCTTTGTCAAATCTATTTTACCTGTTGTCCTGCCCTTCGTCACCCATATCTTCAACACCATTCTAATGACAGGTATTTTTCCTTTCCAATGGAAACTAGCTAAAATTTTACCGATCCCGAAAGGGGGAAGAGGGAATGAATTCAGGCCAATTTCGGTGCTTCCTTTCTTGTCTAAAGTTTTTGAGAGGGTAATGCAAAAACAGCTTAATGTCCATCTGAGAGCTCAGAACATCCTCTCCTCCAAGCAGTCAGGCTTTCGAAAGAACTATAGCTGCACAACAGCCATTTTAAATATTGTTGAAGATCTCAGGCTTGCTTTGGATGATGACCATGTCACTTTTCTTGTGCTTCTGGACTTCTCGAAAGCATTTGACACTGTGGACCACACTAAGCTATGCCAAAAACTCATAGATTATTATGGTATGTCATCTTCTGCAGTGCGTCTCTTTGCATCCTACCTTCGGGAAAGAAAACAAGCAGTTTCTATCGGAAGCACTATTTCAAATTTCCTTCCAACTACTAGAGGTGTCCCACAGGGTTCGATTATGGGACCCCTCCTGTTCTCACTATATATTAATGACCTCCCTAATCAAATTTCAAGATCTTCTATCCAAATGTATGCAGATGATGTGCAACTATACAAAAGCTGTTCCCTTGGACTTATCGAAGATTGTGCATACACTATTAACAAAGATCTTGAAGTAATTTCGCGATGGTCAGCATGTAATGGTCTGTTTCTTAATCCTTTGAAATCAAAGTGTCTCGTTGTTAGTAGGAAAGCCTTAAACACTGACTACTTTCCATGTTTATATCTGAATAATTTGCCTATATCCTATGTTTCAAGTGCGAAAAACCTTGGTATGTTGTTCAATAACACACTGACTTGGGATAACCACATAAACGCCACCGTTGGGAAAGTTCACGGTGCGCTCCGCTTGTTATGGTCCTCTCAATTTTATACCCCTCTAAAAACGCGAATGCTGTTAGCAAAAACACTTGTTATACCCATACTCACATACGGATGTGAAGTTTTTTGTCACAGTGATGCAATCAGCAAGAGAAGGCTTAATGTAGCATTCAACAATACCGCGCGCTATATTTTCGGCTTGCGTAGATTTGATCATATATCAAGCTTTTCAATCCAAATCTTTAATATCTCACTTGATCACCTTATACGTTTCCGAACCCTGCTATTACTATTTAAAATTATCCAGACCGAGCAACCATGTAGTCTTTTCAATAGGATACAGTTTGGTTCCTCCAACAGGTCCCTCAACTTAATTCATCCGCGTTATTCCTGTCTGACTTCTCAGAGACAATTTTTCATCAATGCCATCCGACTGTGGAACTCTCTGCCGAGACACCTAGGGAGAGTGAGGGGTGAAGCACAGTTTCGTAGAGAGCTACGAATTTATTTTCAAAATTATTCCTGATTTTAGTATTTTTTAATTTGTTACTTTTGTACATTATTTATGTACTTATTTTTCTATTAGATTGTTGTTTTTAATTTTTTTATTGGAGATATATTGTATTTTATTTTGTTTTCTGATCTAGTTTTTTTTAAGGTGTATATAGGTAGCCTATTTTTTAATACTTCCCTTAAGGATAAATTTATTATTTAAAACTTAAACATATACTAGTTTCTCTTTTTTTTTGAACCCATAATCTTGTTAAAAGTAGCTTTCTGCATTACATTTTTATTACATTTTTATAATGACAAGCTTTGCACTAACTTATAAGAAGAATATTCTTAATGTGTAAGCATACATTGTTAATAAAATAAATACTAAAAATACTATACGCGTCCATTATTGGATTTTGGTTTGCAGTGTCCTGTTAAAAATAAATTGTAAGATATCTTGACCTCTTAGGCCTCCTTAAGGCGCCAGTTATAGCTTTCATTGAAATCCATCATTGAAACACAAATCAGTGAAATAATGGAATATTTTCTGACAAGTCGGTTATAGCTATCGTGAAATTTTCTTTCATTGAAAATTCCATTCCCCATACAAAAAACAACTTTGAGGTTAAAGTCGATCATTGAACGAAAAACTGACAGACGAGAACAGGAAGAGAAAGGAATGCATTTCATTGGAACGAATGTGTTCCACTTTTGGGAATAATATATCAGCTGTTCATTGAAAAACAAAAAATGATTTTATATGAAAGTTGTAAAGAAAACTAAACAGTTTTTTGACTAAAAAGAATAGATAACTGACAACCATCATTTTGGTACCAAAATGCCATGAGTTTTATTTGTTTAAGTGCATCAAAATTGAAAGACAACATTTTCAATGATGGTTTTCAATGAAAGCTATAACTGGCGCCTAACTTAGAAACGAATGGGCGAATGGATATCACGACTATAGAAGGTGGGTAAATTGTCACACTACTGCAACAAGCATTAAGCGTACTGTGACCCATCAGCTCCATCTAAGCCAATTTTGTATATAAATGATCTTCAGAAGGTTCAGGGAAACTTGAAAGTTAGTGTGAAGGCCAGGATCTGTGTGTCAAAAGTGTGATGACTGATTCATCGTGATGATGTCCCTCCCAAATAGTACTTTGACTGTGGTCGATGTCCAACAACAGCAGAGACAGGTAGGATAAAGAGTTGTTGGTTAGACTCCTTTAAGAAACAACAAAAAATCTTTCATTTCCTTCTATTCCTTCTAACTTGTGCCGTGAATTACATTTAAAAGACCTGTGTTCTTACAGGCATATAGTTAATATCATAAAAAAAAGGAAACCGACCTTAGCTCGAAACGTCCTGCCATACGGTATCAAGTAAATTTGTTGCTATCAACTCGTTTTAAAAATCAATTCCTCGGCGCTTTTTTTTCTATATAAATGCTTATCTCGATTTGATCTTGATTCAACGAATTTGTGATCGATCTTATCTTGTTCTGCCCAGAATATGAATTAGTAAGCAATGTTGTGCTTTTAGTCTCTTCCAGTAAACTGTTCAATCATTTTCTAAGTTCATACATTGTAGATTATGAAGTAAATTATCATCAAATTCGGAATCACTTTTAATGTTTTCATTTTAGTTAGTTCAACCAAATCAAAAGGTTTACATTTATCTTAATACGACCTCACGACTTAATATTTAAGAGTAAAATGTATGTGTTTGGTTCTGAAGACTAAAATAAAAGTCAATATCAAAATTTCGCCTGTTCTGACTTTTTACAAATTCAATTAGCTAGGTTCTTTATGATTCTGTTCGTTAAATTAATAAAGCACATAAGGTACATACATATATGTACTTCAGTTTTTTCGTTTGAATTATTTTGTAGTAAGTAGGTTAAAAAGACATGCGGATATTGTAACCGGATTAAGCTGTTTCTTTGGCAGTCGTCATAACCGGCAGGCGTCGACTGTTCTTTATTTTGAGATTAAAAAGTTAAGACCAAATATTCAAACAAAATTCTGTATTATATGTAATTTGATTTGTTATTGTCTTGCGTGTTTTGCTATTCTTGTATAAAAGATGTTTTGTCTTTCTTGTTGAGTTTATGACTGATTAATTTTATTCAATAATTTGAACTTAATTCTATTTTCGCTCGCAAAGCAAATAATTGATTTGCTTGCATATTTATAATTGAACAATTTTAACTTAATGCTATATTTGCTTGGAAAGCAAATAATGGATTTGTTGGAAGGTTATACAAATTACTAGCTTAATAATATGATGCTGACTAATTATAAAAGGAAGTGTGCAGGAAATAGAGTGTAAGGTGCTGGGTATAGGAATGTGGTGGTTTAGGAATATGAATGTGGGAATGGGAAATTAGGTATGTGGATAGCTAATATAATTGTTATTAACTCCTCTCATCCTTAAGACTGGACGTCCTCGTTCATAATGTTCATAACTCGCAGTTTTAAAACGTCTTTATCTAACGTTGATAAACCATTATCTGCTTTTGTTGTGATTTTTACTGTCCTCGGCCTTATTTTTATGTAAAGAAGCACAAGAATCACAAGTGCCACTATACCTATGGTGCCATACAACATCCATCTGCTTGTCTCGAGTGTAATTGAAAATTCTTTTATTTTCTGATTGTTGATGATGTGCAGCTTGCGTAAGTGTGGCAGCGTAATTTTTTCATTGAAGGCGACTTCATTTAAAATGGTTCGTTTTGGTGCTGGTAGGTGATTTACTTCGATAGGCTTCTCTGTGATAAATTCTCTGCCATTGATTTTGATTTTAGCATCGTATGTTATAAGGAAGGTTCCATTCAGAACAATACGCTGGCCGTTTTCTTCTATATTTATGTTTTCGTCCCTCGCGGCGATTAGTCCGCTTTAAACGACTTCGATCTTTTTTATGTCATTAGCATGAGTTGTTGGGCAGTGTGCCGTGTTATTGTTAAGGAGTTGGAAAAGGCAGGAGTTTTGGGAATCTATTTCACAATAAGAATATAAGGGAGCTTTCTTGCAAGCATTTAAGGGATAATGAATTCTTTTACAAATTGCTGAAATGTTGGATCTTAAATCTATAATTTTATTGTCATGAATTACAGGAATAATTTGAAAAAGTTTACAGATTTCTTGAACTTTTGGAATCTTAATTAAGTATACTAAAGAATTATATTGGTAATACATTTTTACATCGGCAATATTTAACAAATCGCTTAAGTCAGTTAAAACATTTTCTTTTATCATAATCATTTCTATTTCTTCTGTGCTAAGAATTAATGGATTTACAATATTATTTTTAGCAAGAATGAGAGAATAAATGTTATTGCTTAAATTATTTATTATTATCCTATTTCTTTTTGACATAATTGCACTAAGTTTTTCAAAGTTATCAGTCCGTTGGAGTTTGTCAATTTCAATTTCATTTTATTTATTATGTCAGTTATTTGGTCTATTTTTTCCTGGAATTGCGTGTTTATTTCAATTTGCCTGTTGTTAGCCCTAGTTAGTTCGTTTTCTTGAGTTTTTAACAGTTCCATGTCTGCATGGTCAGGCGTACCCGCAACGAATTTAATTGCGGAGCCTAAAAAATCTATTGATCGTCTATTTCTCGTGGAAGGTCTTAGTAACATTAACAAGTGTTCAATTTCATTTATGTCCTGAAGCAGTATTTCTTTGCATCTTTCGTCTTTGATTTCATTTAACATATTTCTATTTTCTGACATGATTGTATCAATATCCGAAAAATTTGTAGTGTGTTTCAGGTAGAAATGGTCTTCGTAAATGGCAACTTCTCCTGCAGGAATAGGAATGAACAACGCCGAAGAGAAGTCAACAATTTTTGCAGTGCTTAGCCATATTTCCATAAATCTAGAAATAAAGTTTTATCTTAAATTATTTTTATGAGCCTGTCTTCCATCAATTATAACAGCTGTGCCTAAATCTGCCTGAATAGTTTTTTGATTACATAGTTTAGATAATTTATTTCCAATTCTCTTATTAGTTTTTAAATAAACATTTTCACCTGGCCTGAATTCTTTGGGCGTGGTATTATTATTGTGAAATTCAAGGTCTTTATTTTGTTTTATTTTGAGTTTCGAAGTTATTCCATCTGTCATTGCCTTAGATATATCGTGAAAAATTTCTGCGGGCTTATAACCTCTTACTGAGTGTATTGAGTTATTATATTTGTGGGTTGATAGTAGCATTAATTCAACAATATCTGCTGTACTATCTTTTGTACATCTTGCTATTTCAGCAAGAGTCGAATGAAATCGTTCGACCTGTCCATTGCTTTGACTGTGGAGTGCTGGTAAATTCATTTTTTAATAATGCTTGTGTTGCAATCGATGTAAATGCACCTCCATTATCTATAACTATTATTTTCGTGTTTCGAAATTGGGAGACAATTTCAATCAATGGGTTTTTTATGTCAACAGAGTTTCTAGAGGGAATATGTTTTATAATGGCAAATTTGGAAAATTTGTCTATACATGTTATGAAATATTTTTGACCAGTATTGTAAATATCTAAGTGCAGAATCTCTCCTACAAATGTGGGAATTGGTGTTGCACCGATTGGATGTTGCGCTGGTCTTCGCTGATATTTATTTTCTTTACAAATTTTACATTTAGATGCGTATGTTATACATAGCTTCATAAGATTTGGGAAATAGTATTCTGAAATTATTTGTTTGAAGTTTTCCTGTGGTCCTCTATGTGCTCTATTATGCTCGTTTATGATAAGTTCCTCTTGATCGTGTGTGTTAAACACATCTTGAACAAGTTTTTTTGCATATTTAATTTTAACTTTAGGGAAAGCAATCATGAGATCATTTTGTACTTTTCCTAAAGTTTCAAGATCACAATAGATTCCATTGACTACGTCCGTATGAAGGACATCGCGCATTATTTCGATAAGTTCTCTAGTGGATCTGAATGTTATCATATGTCTAACCTGTTTTTGGTAAATAATTTTAACTTTCTTGCTTTTCTCAGAACCTTAATTAATGAAGATTTGATTTTTGAAGCAATTTATGGGATTTTCTACAGAAAGTATTACTTTCGTTAAGGATTCCTCGCTATGAACGGTTTCTCCGGAGGTAGAGTGGGTGTTAATATGCTATACATGTTATGAAATATTTTTGACCAGTATTGTAAATATCTAAGTGCAGAATCTCTCCAACAAATGTAGGAATTGGTGTTGCACCGATTGGATGTTGCGCTGGTCTTCGCTGATATTTATTTTCTTTACAAATTTTACATTTAGATGCGTATGTTATACATAGCTTCATAAGATTTGGGAAATAGTATTCTGAAATTATTTGTTTGAAGTTTTCCTGTGGTCCTCTATGTGCTCTATTATGCTCGTTTATGATAAGTTCCTCTTGATCGTGTGTGTTAAACACATCTTGAACAAGTTTTTTTGCATATTTAATTTTAACTTTAGGGAAAGCAATCATGAGATCATTTTGTACTTTTCCTAAAGTTTCAATATCACAATAGATTCCATTGACTACGTCCGTATGAAGGACATCGCGCATTATTTCGATAAGTTCTCTAGTGGATCTGAATGTTATCATATGTCTAACCTGTTTTTGGTAAATAATTTAAACTTTCTTGCTTTTCTCAGAACCTTAATTAATGAAGATTTGATTTTTGAAGCAATTTATGGGATTTTCTACAGAAAGTATTACTTTCGTTAAGGATTCCTCGCTATGAACGGTTTCTCCGGAGGTAGAGTGGGTGTTAATATGCTGACGAGATAATGCGTCTGCTACTTTGTTTTCTTTACCAGGTTTATAATGAAAGGTTGGAGAATATTCCTCAATAAATGCTCTTCATCTTTTAAGTTTTGTATTAGGATTTTTTTCGGAAATTGCAAACGTGAGTGGTTGGTGATCTGTATAAATATGAATATCAGGAGCACCATATAAATAATTTCTCAAAGATTGCAATGCCCAGACTATCGCTTACATTTCTCGTTCATTCGTAGCGAAATTCTCTTCGGATTTACTCAAAGTTCGAGATATCATTGTGATAGGTCTACAACCTTGAGAGAGAACTGCACCTATTGCTTGTGATGAAGCATCGGTAGTCAAATCTAAGGGCTTACGAAAGTCGGGATAGAATAACAACACATCTTCTCTATTCTATTAAAGGCACATATAGCCTCAGCATTTAGAATAATTTTGATGTTCTTAGACTTGTTCGTTCCTACATTTCCGTTTTCTCCTCTGAGACATTTTGTTAACGGTTTGGTTATCTGAGCATAATCTTTTACAAATCGACGGTAATAACCAGAAAGACCAAGAAAAGATCTAAGTGCTCGAAGTGTTTTTGGCACTTCAAAGTCAATTATATCTTTGACTTTATTGGGACAGGTTTTAATACCGTCTCCAGATACAAGAAATCCTAGAAATTCAAGCTCATGCTTAAAAAATTTACATTTTTCTGGAGATATGCGCATGTTGGCGTTGAAAAGTTTAGAAAATATTATTTTTATATCTTCCAAATGTTCTTTTTCTGTTTGTGAAAAAATAATTACGACATCTATATAAACATGATACCTTTTGCCTATATCGCTTCGTAGTATGTTATCAATTGTTCGCTGAAATATACTTGCAGCGTTTTTCAAACCGAAAGGCAGTCTGCAAAATTCGAACTTTCCATTATTTATGGAGAACGCCGCTTTTTCCCGGTCCTTTTCTTCTAGGAGAATTTGATGGAAGCCGGATTTTAAATCGATCGTTATGTAATATTTTGCTTGTCCTAAATTGGATAAAATTACGGAAGCTTCAGGAATGGGATACCGATCTGGAATAGTGCGTTCATTTAATTTCCTATAATCAATCACTAATCTAGATTTCGGAGTACCGTCTTCATTAGTTCCTTTTTTCCATACCACTTATATTGGGGTGTTATAAGGGGAATTTGATGGCCGAATTATACCATCATTAAGTAATCTCTAAATTTCTTTGTTTACAAAAGGAATTGCTGCCATATTGTATGGTCTTGGCTTAGAATAGATTGGTTCGGAATCTAATGTTCTTATGGTAGCTTTTATGTCTGTATTGAAAGGTAATCTTTCATCTGGTTGAGCGAACACTTCTGAAAAGTCTTCTATTAATTCTTTAAATTCGTTTTTGACGGTGTCAGGAATTGTTTTTATATTGATTTCTAAATTATTAACCTGTTCGCATTCTAAAAATTTGATTTCCATTTCCCCATTTTCATAAATTAATAAAGAGCGTTTAGTATCGATTTGCGCTTTTATTTGCGCGAGAAAATCATACCCTTAATCGCATCGAAGGTTTCTAATTGGGGAAGTATAAAAAAATCTGTAATTTTACCACAAAATTGTACTCTGCATTTGTGGGTTCACCGTGAAGAGACTTGACCTTAAAATGTTTACTATTTGGAATTACTTTTAATTGAGGAATTTGTGTGATATAATTTTTGGCTGTACCAGTGCCTACTAGGATTCTCGTTATAGTTTTACGATTGAGTTTCTTTTCAACAAATGGTAAAGCGGACTTTATTCTAAAAAATTAATCTGATCTTCATATTCCTCATCGAGGTTTTCATATTCGTCTTCGTCTTCATACACTTCGTATTCGGGACTTTTCTTTAGTTCTTGATCTTGTTTTACATTTTTGGATTTTACGAAATAAGTTCGCTGAGCTTTCGGTAATGGTCCCCTGTCAGACTCGCCTGCGCGCTTCAATGTCCTGTTTTCATAGGTTTGCGGCTGTTGCCTGATGGTTTGTTTATTACTGCCCTCTGGCACCGCTGGTCGAACTTGTGACCTTCTACTGCGTCGGTATATTGACGAGTTATCAACGCTCATATGATCGTATGGTTCTGATTGTTGGTTGTATTTCTGCTGGTTATCTATGGGGGAAGCATGGGCTTGGGGTTGAGCTTGGGCTTGGGGTTGAGCTTGAACAACTCGTTTATAGTGGGGGTTGCTGTTTGGAAGAGCACTAATACTGTATTTTTAGTAAATGCTCTTGCGAAGTTATACCTATGTTGATTGGCCTCAAGCTCCTGTGCCTTCGCTTATGCAGATGGCAGATCTTCACAACCAGAAGAAAATAATATATTGCAGATAGGCTTATTAAGGCCTGAAATGAATACCCGCAACGCATTTGCTCTGTATTTTGATGCTAATGAATTAATTAATTCATTATTACCCGAATATTCCATAGATATTTTATTCGTAATAGAAGTTAAATGTTTTTCTATCTCGTCGTAGTACTCAGAGATGGATAAATGTCCTTGACATAAAATACTCATTTGATTTTCGAGTACGTGCAGCGGGCGTTTGTCCGAATAGGAATTATCAAGGCGAGAAATTATTGCTTCGAAATTAAGAACCGTATTGAAAGATCATAAAATTAAATCGGCTGGTCCGACAACTTTGTTTCTAATTATAGCGATGGCTTGATAATACCGTTTAGATCCTTTATATGGATCAAATAGTTGTATAGCGGTCTTAGCCGCTTGACGCCACGAAATGTACTTCGATCGTTCACCATTAAAATCTGGTACGGATTTTACCACATCGAGTGATATTTGGCACGGTATTTCGGGTATCGAGACATAAATGGGCTAATAAGCAACAACTGCTTGAGGTAATTGAACGGAATTTAATTTTTTTGAAAGCTCGGAAATTCTCTCGTTGACCCTATCATTAATCTGTTGGTTTTCTACTGTTAAATCTCCCATTCTTCTTACGATTGTTTCACAAGCTGTTTCGACAGCTACCCGCACGGCATACGCTATAGTTTGAGCGATTTCGGACATTTTTAAGATTTTCAACAAAAATTCTAAGAACAGTCACAAAATTTATACTTAATGTATTTTTTATAGGTAAATTAATAATATTAATAAAATATAACACAAAGATTCACTTTATATTTTGAAAATTTTAAATAAATAAAAATTAATAATCTTACACTATGAAGATTTGTAACTGCATCTTTTCCTTTGGTGGGTGACTAATGGATTATTTGCGTCTTTTTTATAATAAAATAACTCTATTCTTTTTCTACGAAGATATTTGGAGCTTTAATTCCGCTAAATTCCTTAAGTCGTTTCCTTTATTGGTTATTTGGATTCTTTATCGAGGTTTTTGCGTTTTAACTTGCTCTATTCTCTTAATACTAAGATTTTAGGAGCACACAATACTATTCGAATTGAAGTTGGGCACCAGTAAATAAAAGATGTTTTGTCTTTCTTGTTGAGTTTATGACTGATTAATTTTATTCAATAATTTGAACTTAATTCTATTTTCGCTTGCAAAGCAAATAATTGATTTGCTTGCATATTTATAATTGAACAATTTTAACTCAATGCTATATTTTCTTGGAAAGCAAATAATGGATTTGTTAGAAGGTTATACAAATTACTAGCTTAATAATATTATGCTGACTTATTATAAAAGGAAGTGTGCAGGAAATAGAGTGTAAGGTGCTGGGTATAGGAATGTGGTGGTTTAGGAATATGAATGTGGGAATGGGAAATTAGGTATGTGGATAGCTAATATAATTGTTATTAACTTACACTCTCTCAAAAATGTAAAAATATCATTTTTGACCATCTTTCCACATTAGGACTTTTAATATTTCAATGAGCAATAGAAGGGATTTTGGAACAGTACTACTCCTTTTTGATTCCAATCGAATCATTTTCTGTTGTGGGGATACTATTGGCGTTTTTCTTTTTTAACTCTGAGCAGATCATGAAACTGTCAAACAAAAATTCTATGTTTTTTTTTAGCTCAGACATATCAGAGCTCAAAAAGTGCGTTTCTTTTTTCCATCTGAGCTAGCTCAGAGCTTAATCGATTAGTTCAGAATAAAATGACCGAGCATATCGAGCGAAACGCTGAGCGAAGCCAACTTCACTTTTTTTCAGTGATTTGGCAGACGAAAGAAACACAAAAAGTTAAAAATGGATTCCCAGGACAGTCGCCCGTCTCAATCAGGTAAACAAAAATGTATTTTAGTAACACACCTATGAAATGACAGTTCAGTGCTCAAATGTGTTTAATAAATAAGTCTGAGGGCTCTGATCATAATCTGCTCAGAGCTCTGCTGTGCTCAGAGGTTTATTTAGAGCCAAAAAAGAAAAACGCCATATATTGGAAAATTTCTGGTCAAACTGTATTAAATTTACTACCATAATCCATAAGTTCCTGAATTTGTATACAATATGGGATTTACCGGTAAAAAACAAAGACGCCCTCAGTGACATGATGGCAACATGGAAGCATTCATTAAAATCTATTTGATTCAGTTTCGGGACAGTTATTTATATTTCGATTGGAGGTTCGGAGTCACTCCTTTTTACTCCAAATTGATTGACTGGATTGTCAAATGAATTTAAGTCTTGCAAAATATGCATAAATACCAGACAATTTTCTCACACACACAAAATATCTTCCAAATTAGACTTCGAACAACAAAAAATAAATTGATTGGAATCAAAAAGGAGTAGTAGGTAATGTTCCAAAATCCAATCGAAAACGACATCCTACTGTGTGAAACTAAACTTTAAAATCACATGGTTATATTTTGTGTTCATATTCAATACAAAAAAGTAAGTTGTCTCCACCAAGTGAACCGCAATATAAGTGAACATTTTCAGAATTGAAACAAAACTGAAAGACATAATGCTCAATGATTATTCTAAAATTAACTTAAATATTAGACATGAATTCTTATAAAGAAAAAAACTACTATGCACATAACTGAATCGTAAAGTCAGAACAATAACAACTTAACTTTCGGTTTAGTGAGCATCTTCACTAATTGCACCATTTTCACCGCTCTATTATGCAATGGTTAATGTATACGCCCTTTTTTCATTTAAAATGTTCAAGTTTGAAATATTCTTTCACTAACTCTTCTCTTCAGATGTGACTGGTTACAACAACCTAAGTCAACTTATGATTCATATTTTCTCGATTTGTACAGGAAATTTGTTAAGGCAAAAGAACATAAGTCAACTTAGAATTGTAATTTTTGGAATTGAAATAGGGACTAAACGACCTAACTCGATTTATGATTTTAAGATAAATATAGACTGGTTTGCCAAAAGAACTTTATTCAAGTTAAGTTCATCAAAATATAGAACTGTGATTTACCATAACAACCTAACTCAAGTTAAGAACATTAAGTATTTGTTTTAGTTTGGGGAATAACAGCCTATGTTGACTTAAGAAAAATCAAAAGTTGCCTGTTTTGAATAATGGGCACAAAATATATTTCTTAACTTGAATTATGTTGATATGCTTAATTAATTTTTACATACTATAGCTACTTAAAAAAACTTAACTTGAGTTATAAAACCAACGTTACAAAAAATTATATTTTTTGGAGTTAAGTTGTTTTGGCAAATGGTTTTTTTAAAAAACGGACTTAAGTCGTTAGGTTTTTGGCTTATAACTTCCGTTAAAAAAAAGATATAGACGTACAAAATTGAGTGAGGATAGATTTTGATAATCTAAACACAATTATGACAATAACTCAATTTCGTCATAACTCGACTTAAGCGATTATGGTTTGTGGCCACTGATATTTCGTAAGCCTGCCCTCACCCCTCAATATAGTGCAGTGTACCTCCGTCATTCATAAGTGTTGATATTTTGACACTTCATTCTGTGTTGTACTGCGCTGACCCATATTTGCGGTGTTTGCCCTTGGTAGTGGATATTAGATATCCACTGCCAAGAACAATATTGAAATATGTATGCATATTATGTATTAGTCAGCTATCAGGCAGAATGAGTGTACACTGATGACATGTTTAATGTTTATATGGAGATACACATACAATTTGTCGATATTGTCGGTGGCAAACGAATCTTACAAAATAAATGAGAAACGATCACTACTATGGGAAGCAGATGTGATTTGTGTGAAGAGAGACTACCATGGATGAATATGGGCGTAGGATGATTTGTAGTGCGATCATTACAAGGTTAAATTGCCAAATAATATGTTATGTTAGTGTTGCTATTGTTATAATACAAAATGTTTAATTATACATCTGTCTAACACAAAAACAAGTGACTTAAAAAAAAAAAAATATTTTCAATATTATTTATCTAATATCCTGAAATAATAGAATAGAAAATTAACTGTAATACTTCAGAAGCTTAATTATCTTCCCCTTGATGATAGTTCAGTTTGAGATGGTTAAATAAACAAATAATGTATATATGTATAAGATATATTTACTTATGAATTATGATCAGCAAGTACCTATTTATAGGTTGTAGGTAGGTACACACTCCGCGTCATTTGTTTGAGACAACTCATTTGGCAGTAACTTTTTGCAGAAAAGTAAATTTATGTGACAGTGACAAGTGCCTTTGTTCAAATTTTCCAAAAACTTTAAAATTAAAAGGCTAGAGCGTGTAGTTTGGGTCAAGACGATAAAAAATCGTAAGGGAGGGGGGTATATTCCCCCTGTTTTTGAGGGAGGGTTAATTTTATAAAAAAAATCACTTAAAACAGAAACAAATTTATTAAAAACAACAGTAACACTTGTTTACAAAAAGGTATAACTGGCCATTGCAACTATACCTTTTTGAAAAGCGGAAAATCTTTCATTGTCCTTTTAAATAAAGTTCTTTTAACAAAAAATTAATTTTCAATCATCAAAATTTTGAAAAAAAAAATTATATTCCAAAAAAATTATCTTCAATGCTCATCAATTTTTAATCAAAAACTGAAAACCGTATAACTCTAAGACTTTTTTATTTCAAGATATTGTGGTGAATATGCCCATTTATGCCAACAACGACATCTTTTATTCTTCTATAACCGAATAAATTAGTACATCTAAGGTTGGGGATAAAGCCAGAAGCGAATTGGACAAAAATTCAAGTTGGGTTATGAATAATCGACATGCTTTATCCAACAACAATTTCCCCTAAAACAAATTGACTTAAATTTGTATGCAAACTTAATCGGAAAAAGTTGTACAAATTCATTCTTAAAAATGTGATTGAGTTAATAGTCGTTTCGATTTTTGGCGCATAAAATTGAAAAGTTGATACAAAATTTTTCAAATTTGTAAAACAAAATCCACGCACATATTGACTTATTGACTTAAACCTCCTACGATTAGGTATAAGATAATGTTCAAAAATCATTTGTTGATTAATTTAACAAAAGCAAAACGAAATAATATAATATAAATTCGTAACTTACAACATTCTAAACGGGTCCTCCATATAAAAGTTTAAAAATACTGCCCTTAAGATTCACACAAAATAAAAAAACTATCTACAAATTCTTGAAAACTTCGAAAAAATTTAAAACAATTTTAGTTAATGTTTTTTCTCACCTACCTAATTTACTTAATTATTCAGAAATTATTAATTTAAATTCGTTTGTTGGCATATTCTTTACATAAACTAGAGATTACAAATTTGGAAATCTAATACAAAATTCAAATTTAATGCTTTTTGAATTATGGTTATTAAAGACAATCTGTTGTGACACTCATTCGGAAAAATAAATTATAAAATCGTTCCTTACTTTATATTTTACTGAAGGATTGAAAGCTCCAAACGTACTGAAACAAACAACAAAAACTATTCTTATCTATTCTATCAATAGCAGTAGGTTCACTTGTAGTTGAAGATAGCTAAGTACAACTGACAAAGTCGAAAGGAAAAAAACATTATACAGTCGAGCCCGTTCATAGCCATATGAAGATGAAATAAAAAATGTGCTTTTATCCGATTGCAAAGTTGCAGTTATAATGTACCTTATTGCACCACGATAGGCTGTCAACATCACCTCTTTACAAGAATTTAAAAATTCAAACACATATGAAATTATTTATTTTTATTGTGTATTTATGTTAAATAAGGAGTTCTATATAACATATCTTGCTTCAACTTAATTTTAATTAATGGAATTTTGTTTAAGTGAAAACAATTAGTTATTAGCAAATGCAAATCATTTTCAATGCTCCCATTCTATGAGTGAAATCTGTAAATTTTGTACATACAAAACATTTTTGAACTTAGCAGTTACATACAAATTGTCTAATCAAGGAACAAGGACCAATGAGCCAAGTTCTAAAAGCGTGAGTTTTCTCTGTGCACTCAGAAAATCATGCAGGTGCACAGGAATATTTGCAATCCCTATATAGACTAGAGTGACGTGCAAATTTATGAACATATTTTTAGACCAGGAATAGAAAGGGTATATATGCTGTGTACCCGAAAATTCATTCACGCTTGCAGAAGTGGGCCGCAGGTTATTTTTTAGAGCAGCTTAGTCTTATGTCCCACTAAAAGTCTTGATGTTCTTATATTTTATTTTTCAATCGGCAAAATATTATTTTCTGTGCCTTACAGTGATAGTTTGAAAAAACAGGTGGGTACTCTACAGCAAGAGCAAGACTACTAAAATATCATTTTTCTGACTAGCCAAAAATAGTATTCAAATCCACAGCAAATTTACAAATAAACCTACATAAGGTAGGTACCTTATCAATTTTTAAACAATATTAATAAACGAAATTGTTTGTGTGGTCCAAGGCTATATGGCTAAATATTGAAGTAATAGAATAAGTTACGATTATAAGCAGGCTATTAATACAATAATTATACTCTGTTCAACAAAAATTGTCAGTACAGGGAAGATAGGACGTTTGTATCTCTGTCTGGTCGCATTGGCTTGCATAAGTCTCTTTCAAGTAAAAGCTCTCAAAGGGTTTGCGTATTTAGCATTATATCTCACCTTAATAAATTCTGTTCTCAAAAGCTTGAAAACAGAAAGCTATTTTATAAAAACCACTGAAAAAACTCTTTTGTATTGCTTTCAAAGGGTAATGGTAACTCTGTTGGAATATATTTTTTGTCAGCTCACACAGCCAGAGTAGAAACTATTATATGATCAGTGTGCTTTGCTTTGGGCATGAAATGAGGACGGTCACGGTGGAGTAAACGATATTTTGCAGAGCATTTCAACAGCAATTCCTGTACGTTGTTCAGTGGGTTAGTATCTTTTTTATTGGGAGTTTTCTCAATTCAATTACTTAAGGTCTCATACTAGGTCTCCAAACTCCAAGCCCCACCCACAGCCAAATCCTAGATCCGCTACTGATCTGTGCGCGCCATCTTTGAACATTTATGGAGACTTGTGGAGGAGAAGCATATTCCAGAACCCTAGAAGATTCTATCAGCTTTTTCTCGTATATAAATACCCGGCCACTAGTCCGAACCGAAAGTAACAGTTTGATCTCAAAAGCGAATGGATAAATGTCGGTATGAAAATAGTTAATTAAGAGTTGCATACTCTTACTCTACTTTAGAAGTAAAAAGTTTTTGAAGTGAAATAAAGGCGTTTTATTTTTGTAAAGTAATTGTTTTTCAGTTTGAATAAAAGAAATAAGTTTTATTTGCGAACCCTTAGACACCTCCTATACGATTCTTGTATTATCTGGATCCAACTTACACGCTCTAGCTTTTTGTCACACCTTAGGTTAATCATTCTGTAAAGGCAAATATTCAATACGTTAGCAGAAAATCCGAGAAGTATAAGTTTTTAAGAAACTATAAAAAATGAAAAATTAATGGCCAATTTCTTCACAAAGTTCTAACCCTTAAAACTCGGTTTATCGAGAAATTAGAACTCATTTGAGTTCTAACTCATTTCTTCACCAAGTTCTTAGGCAAAATAATTCCGATTTAAATCTTAATTTGAGTTAGAACTTTGTTATATTTGGACCCTCAACTCAACTTAACTTAGAACTCGGTTTAAAAATATATTCATTTCTTCAAAACACTTGATATTGTTCGAAATTTAAGCTTGTAACATTAAAAAGGAATGCAATTAAAATCAATAAGGGACAAATTGGCAAGTACCTACACAAGTACCATTATCGTGCAATGTTCAATGTTAAATTTCAAGAAAATTAATCGCGTGGATTTAAGGTGAATACATTCATTAGTTTGGGTTGTACAGTTCGAAGTTGATAAAATAGATGTAATTTTGAAACATATCCAAAGATTGCATGGTTTATGCAAAACTCATTGCAAAACCAGCACCTGTGCAATCCAATTACATATTATGTTTATTTATGCGAGCTCGCAGAATATCAGTGCTGCTGGTATCCTACTGAAGGTGGCGAAGCATATTTGACATCGCACCTACTATAAACTGCATACACAAGAAGTGCATCTACTAGGTATATTTTAAAAATTTAATTTGTTTTTTAATGCGTTGACAAACTTTTGTTTTTCAGCGCTTGATAAGATCTTGCAAATGGTTGCATCTCGCGACACACTAAACTTGCACCTGAGACACGCACACGATTAGTTGAAGGACGCTTCATCTAACGAAACATTGTTTATTTAATTGAAATAAAAAGATGTCAAATTTTGTTGCATCTCATTGGTGTTATGTTTTTTATTTGAGTGGTGGTTTTAAATTTTCATTTGGTGGTTTTTGCATGTTTTGATTTTTGAGCTTATTTTTTTACTTAAAAGGAAGGGAAGCCGAAACATAAAGGTTTCATGTGCAAACTGCATCAAAATGAAAGGTACTATTTTTACTTATATCCATGTTCCAAAAAGATTTCCGCAAAATCATGCATTACCCATCACACACTTATTTTTGTCCCAAAAATGTTAACTTTGATCCACTTTGCATATGTTCACTTAATATATGGAGCTCCCGGCCCTAATAACATTTTTGTACACCATACTCAAAAATCAAAACACGAATAGTAACGCAGAATCACACAAATCCAATTTTAAAATACCGAAAATAAAAAAAATGTCACAGAATTCAAAAATGTGGTATTTATTTCAAATGAATAGACAGCATAACAGAAATATAAAATGCCAAAAAACGTTACCGCCAAAGCAAAACTGATAAATATTGTTAAATTTGTCAATAGAATGTCAGAAATTTGTGTCAAAACAATCTACCGGGTGCTACGAAAAATTTTAAAAACACGTTAGAACTCAGTTTCACTAAACCGAGATCTATAGTTCTAAAACTCAATAATGATTTTAGACCGAGTTTTAGGGAAATGATTTGAAGTGAAGAAATGCTCGAGTTCTAAATAATTTAAAAACTGAGTTTCAAAAATAAACCGAGAATTACTAGATCGAGTTTTAAATTGATTTTAGAACTTTGTCAAAGAAATTGGCCGTAAAAGAAATATATTTTTAAATATTGTGATGAATACGCCCAATTATGCAAACAACGACATCATTTATAAGTACTAGTTTGCGCGCCATCTTTGAACAAAAGGAATTCCTAAAATCCACGGTTGGTGCCCAGGCTCGTTCGTTATTTCGTCATACTGGAAGTGCAACCGGAATGATTGAACGAAAGCTTTTGGAAAAGAACTATCTAGCAGATTCCAGAACCCTAGAAAATTCTCAAACCCTTTATTTCGGATATAAATACTCGGCCACCAGTCCGAAAAACTCAGTTTGTTTTTAAAAGTTAACGAATAAATGTCGATGTGAATAAAGAGTTGTATAGTATTAGAAATAAAGGTATTTGAAAAAAAAAATTAACGGAAAAAAATAAATAATTTTTGCTGCGTCGAGCATTTTCAAAGCTGAAGAATATTTTTTGCCATGCATCTTCGATATTTCAACTAGACTAAACACCTATCCACACTTCCATCAGAGTAGGTAGAAGCTAGATTTGTCGGTAAAAACCAAACAATTACATTGGCCTCCCTATTTCCATGGCTGAAACATCATAGAAATCGTTGGGACCTGGCTGTTTTAAAAAGCTTACGAACCCAGTAGACGGTTTGAGACGGCAAAGAAGCTATCTGTAACGCCTGGATCAAGACTGTGCTTGATCGTTAACTAAACAAGGTGTATAATTTAATTAAGACCTCTATAAATGACGGCACTACTATTACTAATGAAAAAAGACAATAGATGGATACAATTTCTGTTCAAAAGACAAAAAAAAAATTGTAAACATGTCTTTTAATTTTTGCCTTTTTTTTAAAGATTTTTGAATTGACCTAAAGTGACGCAAATTTAGAGTAAACTTTGACGGCAAGACCTTTTCAAACAGGTACATTGGTATTCGTCGCGAAAAAAATTGTGAAGAAGAAAAATGTTATCTTAAACATATTATATTTGCTTGGTTGGTATACAAAATTTAAATAAATGCTATCTGAAACAGAAAGTGAACTGATACACTGAAGAAAAACATCGGTTAAATCAACGAGAAATCAGAAATTTGTTTTTATAAATATCACAACTTTCCATAACTATATTGTTCTCTTTTTCGGTAGATATTCAAAATTGTTGAAATTAATAAAAAAAATTCACCTTTGTTTACCATACGTGGGCTTTTTTTCAACTTTTGTGCGCGCGGAATATAAAAAAAAAAATTCAATATAAACGTCAACCAAGCGATCTCTATTGATTCCCCTTTTGTACATACAATTTATTGTCAACGATATTGAAAAAAACTATATTTTCAAAATTTAGATATTTTGTTTTCTCAAATTCCTCATTTAGTAATTCTAGCAATAGTCCAGTAACCTTGTCGTTTGTATAGAAGGCTGAGTTGTTCAGGATAGTAGGCTAGAAATAACCTAAGTTTTCGACCTCGAGCGGCGTCCGCTTCATGGTCAAAAATAAAAATAAAACGCGATTTTTTCCCGCTTTTTTCAGTTATTGGCGATTTTAGTCCTAAAAAGGTAATTTTAAATAAAAACATTGTTGTACGATTTCAAAGTAACCTACTTTGCTCCAATTTGAGCCCAAAACCATCTCTGTAGACCGAATTGTTTCCAAAATACAGCATTTCAATATTTAACGATAAAAGAAAATATAAAAGTGCATTTGAAAACCATATACATATGTACATATTTAATCAAGTGGTGGGTGGTAGAGTATGTATTATATAATTTTATATTTTGTAGTGTAATAACTTTGGGATTTTGGATAATAGTATACAGGTAGGTATAGATATAGAGATACAGGGCAAAATGTGACATTACCTATATATTGTACTTTAGCTTTATATAACAGCAAAAGTTTTATATTTTTTTTTTTGTAAATAGCTTTCAAAATTCGAAGAATCTTACTTATAAAACTTTTTTCTCTTCTCGGCATGGAGGTATTAATTATTTAAGCCAATTGTTTCAAAACAGACTATTGGCTAAAAAAAATACCAAAAATCACGGGAGTAAAGAAAAGAAAAAAACATGGTTTCAAAGACTATAAAAAGGCAAATTAAGTGTCATATGCTAAATTTCGATTTTGAAGCGATTTTAAGTGTAAGAATTTTTCTAATAAAAAATTTTTGAAAAGTTTTTTCTTGCAACATTTTGATTTTTAGCTTTTTAAAGGGTGGTTTTAAAAATCTCAATATTACACAACATTTAGATGGTATAGGTATATATTTTTTGTAGAAATTTGAAATCGATATCATTGTTTTTTTTTTTTAATATTTGAGTTAAAAACATTTGTTAAGAATTTTTAATAGTTTTTTCTTTTAGTTGTTTTGCTCTTTAAAAAAAAAACTGTTTATTGATTTTTTTTTTATTATCAGTTGTTAACTACGTCATTATATGTTTCAACTGCTTTTCTTAGTTTAAAAAATAAAGTGTCTGATGTCTACAGACATCTTGCTAAAAATGATGAATTCTGATTCAGGACCTCAAAACTTGAAGATGTGTCAAAATTTTCAACTCGACAAATCGCACCAATTACAATAACTTCCAATGTGAAGTTAACAAGTAGTATTATCAAATGGAAAATAAAGAATGGTTGACATAAATGCATCAAAGCACTAAAGCGTGTAGGTTGAGCCAAAATAATATGACTTAAGTTAGAAACAACACTATTGAAAAACAATAGTAGCATCCACAATATTCTCCTATAGCTTATATTAAGCCCAGAAACCCATTTTTGAATTTATTTTTTAAATAAAGTAATCAATAGTTTTTGAGAAATCAATTTCCAAACTCAAAATATTGAAAAAGAAATTTGCTCCAAAGATCCTGTTTCTACTAAGTAAATATTAAAATTAATTTCTTAAAAACTATCGGCTAAAATTACTTTATTTAATAAGAAAATTCAAGAATGGGTTTCTGGGCTTAAGATAATCTATAGGAGAATATTGTGGGTGCTACCATTCACTGTAGCATACCGTGTAACTGGGTAAACATATTCTTATCAGCTTTCTTTCTAAAAAGGATTGTAGTAGCTTCATTAAGATAAATTAAGAAAAAGAGTTATAAACAGTCTTCAGTGGGTACCGAATCGCATCCCACCGCGACCAGACGTGTCGGAAGTTGAAAACTTTACCGCGGCCAATACCCCAACAAATAAATTAAAAAAAAAAAAAAAAAAAATATTAAACCAACCCCTGTCCATATACCATCACCTTTATCAGTTTGAAATTTTAATAATAAATCGATAAATCCCTGCCTAATCAAAATCAATAGCCTATTAAAATAATAAAATACACAAAAAAAAATTGCAATAAAAAGAAAGTGCCAGTGTCAGTGCCAGTGCTTGTGCTTGTGTACAAAAACAACAACAAAAGTGCACCATGCCCATGAACCTGATGCTCCACAAAACTAAAATCAGCAAGCGGTAAATTTTCCTTATCTCTCCTTCCCTCATCATTCACATTGCTTTCGGCTTAGTCATTACATACATCTCATATAATGTATGTAATTGATTGAGTCGAAGTAAATCAGACAAATTGCTGATATTGGTTTTGGGTTTCCAGGGGCGGATCAATACATACTACTAAGGCATAACACTGGTAGTGTTTTGTATTGTGAAGTTTTATTGGGGCCCAAACTCAATATCAGCATAGATAACTGTCTGATTTGGTTTTTAACGTTTGTTTTTTCGTAATGGTAGGTGAATTTAGGGTCGATATTAGCAACATTCGGGGGCTGAGAAAGAATTTCTGTGCTGTGTACGTACATACTGTAAAAAACAGGCCAGCAGTCTTGGCACTAAGTGAAACCCAGGTAGGTGAAAATTCTGATTACTCCGAATTTAGCCTACCTGGTTATAGCTTAGTGCCTTTATTTTTCCTACACCACGGTCTCGCAATATATGTACGTAATGATGTGGCTTATCAGCTTCAACCACAATATGGCCCTTGTTTAAATACAAACTTTAACTTCATGTGGTTAAAATTCACCGTCAATAAGCACATCATACATACATGTTTCATTTATCGTAGCCCAAGTTTGGATAGTAATTCGACTTCTAACGAATTCGATGCGCTGTCCGATTCAATCCTGAGAATTGTTTCCCATTATCCGCACAGTGAAATCGTTGTTACGGGCGATTTCAATGTACACAATTCTTCGTGGCTACGCTATTCTGGTCAGACAACACCCGAAGGAAGGTATGTCGAGATTTTTGCTGAGTTAAACCACCTGACTCAGCTTGTTGACGAGCCTACTCGGATTCCTGACGTTGCAGGTCAAATCGCCAACACTCTAGACTTGTTCCTTACCTCTGACCCGAATAAATACACTATTAGTGTATTATCTCCTCTAGGCTCATCAGACCATTGTGTCATATCTGCAAATTTCTCGTGCCACCAAATCACAGTTAAAGAAAAAATCCCAAAGAGAACCGTTTGGCAATACGAGAAAGCCAACTGGGACGGTCTCAATAATTTCTTCAAGAGCTTTAACTGGTCACTATGCTTCCTCGATAGTGATGTTGACGCCAGTGCAGATATGATTACAAACTTGATTCTTTGTGGAATGAGAAATTTTATCCCGAATAGGGTGAAATCTATCAAACCCAAAGAAAACTCATGGTTTGATTCGAGCTGTAAAGAGGTTATTAGGGTTAGAGAAGTAAGCTTCCGATGTTATAAAGCCAAGCCTACAGAGGAAAACCGGAAAAAGTTTCAACAAGCTAGAAAGACCTGTAACGTTCATATTCGAAGAACCAAATTTTTACATGATCAAAAATTACGACAAAAAATACTACAATGTCCCAAAGGTAGTAAAAATTTTTGGTCATTTGTAAAAAACATACGAAATACCACCTCGTCCTCGGTTCCAACGCTCGTCTTCAATGATACTCCTTTTGTCAGCTCGCAAGATAAAGCCAATTTGCTTGCAGCACAGTTTGCTGTTAATTCGATGCTGCCAGAAAGTGTTATGACTCCTCCTGTACTTGAGAG
This sequence comes from Melangyna quadrimaculata, assembly GCA_949320155.1. NCBI lineage: Eukaryota > Metazoa > Arthropoda > Insecta > Diptera > Syrphidae > Melangyna > Melangyna quadrimaculata. The sequence goes on along the minus strand of OX439483.1, from coordinate 350,696,724 downwards.
CGTAAATGATTTTATGGGACAAATCTTCTTTCGCACTCGTGCAGTTGCTAGAGTTCTAAAGGATCTCGATGTACACAAATCCGCTGGCCCGGATGGTATCCCTCCCATTGTTCTGAAGAGGTGTTCTTCAACGCTGGCAAAACCACTGCGTAAGCTTTTCCATCTGTCCTACTCTACTGGTCTCTATCCGAGTGGATGGAAAACAGCATTTGTCCAGCCTGTCCCTAAGAAAGGCGTATCTTCTTCACCCTCTAACTATCGGCCAATTGCACTTACGTCCCTTCTTTCCAAGGTCATGGAAACGCTGATTAATTTCCAGCTCAAGAAATATCTCGAGGAACGAAAGCTTCTTAATGACCGGCAGTACGGCTTTCGTAGCAATAGGTCCACTGGTGATCTGATGGTATATCTCACCGAACAGTGGAACAAATCTTTACATCGTTTTGGAGAAAGTAAGATTATTGCACTTGATATTTCAAAAGCGTTTGATAGAGTTTGGCACCAAGCTCTCTTATCGAAAATGCGCGCATTTGGTTTCGATGAACCTCTTCTTCGTTGGATTAGAAATTACCTTTCGGACCGTTCAATACAAGTCGTATTGGACGGTTTCAAGTCTGAAATCCACAAAATAAATGCTGGTGTGCCCCAGGGCTCCGTTTTGTCTCCGACTCTCTTCCTTATTTTTATAAATGATCTTTTGTCTGAAACTTCTAATCCATTAAACTGTTTCGCTGACGACAGTACCCTCAGCTTCTCATATTCGTTTACAGATTCTCATCCATGTCCTTCGGATGTGGAACTTGAACGGCAGCGTATGATAAGCTCATTAAATTCTGATCTCGACAGCATTGTCCAATGGGGAATCAAAAACCGCGTAGAATTTAATGCTTCTAAAACTCAATGTTGTCTCCTGTCGTTAAAGCGAAACCCACCCCCAATGCCGCTATCCATGAGCGGCACTTGCATCGAGGAAACCGAACAGCTCTCAGTTCTCGGTATGTGTGTCACAGACCACCTTTTGTGGAATGACCACATATTTGATGTCGCCAAAAACGCTGCTAAGTGTTTAGGTTTTCTCCGTAGATGCAAGAAGTTTTTTTCCCCTTCTGATCTGGCTGTGATCTACAAAGCCTTTATTCGTCCAAAACTTGAGTACAATTCTCATGTTTGGGCAGGAGCTCCAAGAACTCACTTGAGTTTGTTGGACAGAATTCAAAAGAGAGCTTTAAAAATGATAGGCGAAAGATCTATAACAGAAACAATTACATCTCTCGAACACCGCCGTAATGTTTCGTGTCTTTCTCTATTTTATCGCTATTATTATAATCAGTGTTCTAGTGAAATAGCCAGTTGCATTCCCCCCTTAAAAAATTCAACCGTAATACTCGCGCTTCTAGGAATGCCCATCAGTTCACCCTCGAGCCCAACTTCGGACGTACTGTAATGTACAGAGATTCTTTCTTCAGTCGCACCACACGAATGTGGAATGCTTTACCTGACTCGACTTTCCCCTCCCATTTCGATGTGCAAACGTTCAAAACCAATGTGCATCGGTATCTCCTTCTAAATCCTCTCCTACTTACCTAATCGCTCGTGCTGTGTTAAAAACATTTTAAGGGTAGCCATAACCCCTTTTGCGCGCGTGGAATATAAATAAAAAAAAAAAAAAAAAAAAAAAAATTTTTATTAAATAACCAACAAATGTTGAACAGTTTCAATATATTGTGGAAATACTACAGCAAAATAATTTTTACTCAGTCATGTGCAATGTTATGCAAATCGAATTTGCTTTACTCTGTTAATGTAACAAAAAAAAACAAAAATATATACTTTTTATCAAAAACAGCATTTGATTGGGAATGGGCCTGCAAAGAAGCTATCTGTAACGCCTGGATCAAGACTGTGCTTGATCGTTAACTAAACAAGGTGTATAATTTAATTAAGACCTCTATAAATGACGGCACTACTATTACTAATGAAAAAAGACAATAGATGGATACAATTTCTGTTCAAAAGACAAAAAAAAAAATTGTAAACATGTCTTTTAATTTTTGCCTTTTTTTTAAAGATTTTTGAAGTGACCTAAAGTGACGCAAATTTAGAGTAAACTTTTACGGCAAGACCTTTTCAAACAGGTACATTGGTATTCGTCGCGAAAAAAATTGTGAAGAAGAAAAATGTTATCTTAAACTAGTGAGGTGCAGTGTATGTACCTTAGTTGATTTGTCGGTTTGTGCCACAAAATACATATTATATTTGCTTGGTTGGTATACAAAATTTAAATAAATGCTATCTGAAACAGAAAGTGAACTGATACACTGAAGAAAAACATCGGTTAAATCAACGAGAAATCAGAAATTAGTTTTTATAAATATCACAACTTTCCATAACTATATTGTTCTTTTTTTCGGTAGATATTCAAAATTGTTGAAATTAATAAAAAAAATTCACCTTTGTTTACCATACGTGGGCTTTTTTTCACCTTTTGTGCGCGCGGAATATAAAAAAAAAATTCAATATAAACTTCAACCAAGCGATCTCTATTGATTCCCCTTTTGTACCTACAATTTATTGTCAACGATATTGAAAAAAACTATATTTTCAAAATTTAGATATTTTGTTTTCTCAAATTCCTCATTTAGTAATTCTAGCAATAGTCCAGTAACCTTGTCGTTTGTATAGAAGGCTGAGTTGTTCAGGATAGTAGGCTAGAAATAACCTAAGTTTTCGACCTCGAGCGGCGTCCGCTTCATGGTCAAAAATAAAAATAAAACGCGATTTTTTCCCGCTTTTTTCAGTTATTGGCGATTTTAGTCCTAAAAAGGTAATTTTAAATAAAAACATTGTTGTACGATTTCAAAGTAACCTACTTTGCTCCAATTTGAGCCCAAAACCATCTCTGTAGACCGAATTGTTTCCAAAATACAGCATTTCAATATTTAACGATAAAAGAAAATATAAAAGTGCATTTGAAAACCATATACATATGTACATATTTAATCAAGTGGTGGGTGGTAGAGTATGTATTATATAATTTTATATTTTGTAGTGTAATAACTTTGGGATTTTGGATAATAGTATACAGGTAGGTATAGATATAGAGATACAGGGCAAAATGTGACATTACCTATATATTGTACTTTAGCTTTATATAACAGCAAAAGTTTTATATTTTTTTTTTTGTAAATAGCTTTCAAAATTCGAAGAATCTTACTTATAAAACTTTTTTCTCTTCTCGGCATGGAGGTATTAATTATTTAAGCCAATTGTTTCAAAACAGACTATTGGCTAAAAAAAATACCAAAAATCACGGGAGTAAAGAAAAGAAAAAAACATGGTTTCAAAGACTATAAAAAGGCAAATTAAGTGTCATATGCTAAATTTCGATTTTGAAGCGATTTTAAGTGTAAGAATTTTTCTAATAAAAAATTTTTGAAAAGTTTTTTCTTGCAACATTTTGATTTTTAGCTTTTTAAAGGGTGGTTTTAAAAATCTCAATATTACACAACATTTAGATGGTATAGGTATATATTTTTTGTAGAAATTTGAAATCGATATCATTGTTTTTTTTTTTTAATATTTGAGTTAAAAACATTTGTTAAGAATTTTTAATAGTTTTTTCTTTTAGTTGTTTTGCTCTTTAAAAAAAAAACTGTTTATTGATTTTTTTTTTATTATCAGTTGTTAACTACGTCATTATATGTTTCAACTGCTTTTCTTAGTTTAAAAAATAAAGTGTCTGATGTCTACAGACATCTTGCTAAAAATGATGAATTCTGATTCAGGACCTCAAAACTTGAAGATGTGTCAAAATTTTCAACTCGACAAATCGCACCAATTACAATAACTTCCAATGTGAAGTTAACAAGTAGTATTATCAAATGGAAAATAAAGAATGGTTGACATAAATGCATCAAAGCACTAAAGCGTGTAGGTTGAGCCAAAATAATATGACTTAAGTTAGAAACAACACTATTGAAAAACAATAGTAGCATCCACAATATTCTCCTATAGCTTATATTAAGCCCAGAAACCCATTTTTGAATTTATTTTTTAAATAAAGTAATCAATAGTTTTTGAGAAATCAATTTCCAAACTCAAAATATTGAAAAAGAAATTTGCTCCAAAGATCCTGTTTCTACTAAGTAAATATTAAAATTAATTTCTTAAAAACTATCGGCTAAAATTACTTTATTTAATAAGAAAATTCAAGAATGGGTTTCTGGGCTTAAGATAATCTATAGGAGAATATTGTGGGTGCTACCATTCACTGTAGCATACCGTGTAACTGGGTAAACATATTCTTATCAGCTTTCTTTCTAAAAAGGATTGTAGTAGCTTCATTAAGATAAATTAAGAAAAAGAGTTATAAACTAAATAATTTTTATTAAATAACCAACAAATGTTGAACAGTTTCAATATATTGTGGAAATACTACAGCAAAATAATTTTTACTCAGTCATGTGCAATATTATGCAAATCGAATTTGCTTTACTCTGTTAATGTAACAAAAAAAACAAAAATATATACTTTTTATCAAAAACAGCATTTGATTGGGAATGGGCCTGCATTTTGAGTGACTTTGGCCACGACTTATTATGAAAAATGCATCAAAATAACAAGAAAATTTGTCATAAAAATACGTATGAAGCTTACAAGTACAAGTCTCCTAATAAGGCTGCAAAAGATCAGAGAAAGATTCATCTTCCTAATATTGTTCCAGTGATATAAAAACTTAAATTAAGAGTTCATGTACATATTTAAAAAACAAAATAAGATAAATGAAACCCGAAACAAAAAATCCGCAGTATAAGAAAATGTCTCTGTAATCAATTGGTAGGGGATTGATTTAAGTCAATGAAATAATAATGATGGATCCAAGTGTCACGTTTTGCACAAATGTAGGCTGTCAGAGGAGTTTGAAATCCAAAGTGGAGTTAGGCAAGGCTGTATACTGTCACCAATACTGTTCCTGTTGGTGATAAGTGACGTACTGCACGCAGCTTTGTCAAATGGAAATGGAGGAATTCAGTGGACTCTGCAATCTCACCTCAAACATCTGGACTACGCGGACGACGTATGCTTACTCTCTCATAGGATCATGGATCTCCATCAAATGACAACAAGGGTGGAGAGAGAAGCAGAAATCGTAGGGCTTAAGATCAACTCGGCAAAAACTAAAAGGATCAGCCTTGGAACTTCCTCATCAATCCAAGTAAATATTTCTGGACAACCGGTAGAGATGGTAGAGGATTTCCAATATCTTGGGAGTATTGTCTCTACGGGTGGCGGAACTGAACTGGACGTAAACAGCCGAATCAGAAAAGCAAAGGCTGCGTTCGGAATGCTGTCCAAAATATGGAGAAACAACTCTTTTAGCTTAAAGACCAAGCTACGACTGTTCCGCTCCAATGTTGAATCCGTTCTGCTTTACGGCTGCAGCACTTGGAAAGTCACTGAAATTGTCACTAGAAAGCTGCAAACCTTCGTTAATAGATGTCTACGAAACATCTTGAGGATTTTCTGGCCCAACCGTATCTCCAATGCCGAACTTCATGCGAGAACGGGTCAGGAGCCCATAGACTCCATTATACGAAGAAGAAAGTGGCAGTGGATTGGCCATACGCTTCGAAAAGGCGATCGGTGCATTGCATCTCAAGCAATGCAGTGGAACCCGCTCACACAGGAGGGAAGACAAGTGGGCCGGCCTAGAAGTACATGGCGAAGAACGGTCGAACAGGAATCGGCACGACTGGGGAAAAGTTGGAGAGAGCTGAAATATATTTCAAGAAATCGTACACGATGGCGCGTAGGTGTAGTGGAGGCCCTATGTCCCGTAAGGGAAACATCACGGACGTAATAGGTCCGAGGACCTAAGTAAGTAAGTAAGTAATGAAATAATAAGGAAAGCGTTTAACCGGCCAAAGTGACCCAGAACTGGATTTTTTTTAATTTTAATAATTAAACTATCCAACTGATTTGTCTAAGACTTGCGATACTTCTGCAAGAAATCTAAGCAAAAGTTATTCATATTTCAATTTGAAAATGCCCAAAGTTCAAGTTACTTAATAAAAATATTTGTGTGTTTTTACTTTTGTACAGTCGCGGAACCCTTAAAAAAGTTTGGGAACCGAGGTGTAGACAATTTTAGGTCTTATTAAAATCTAGAGTTCGATTTTTTTTACGAAAGCAGAACCTGTGCAGCCTATATAGTACCTATATACAGGTTGATTCATTTAAAGTGTGACTAAAAGATGGAGCGAGTAGGTTGAGTCGAGACAAGAAAAAAATCGTATAAGAGGGGGGTCTATTTCTCCCCGTTTAGGCGGGAGGGGCAATTTTCTAAAAAAAAATTACTTAATTGAAAAAAAGGTGTTTCTGATTTTACAAAAGGGTATCACATGGCCAGGCGCGGATCCAGGACTTTTTTCGTGTAATTTTGCCTACCTTTAAAAAAAATCGTCTATCGAACACTTACGCCTTTCTAATGATTATCTGTACATATGTCTTTCTTAAAAATATTAAATATAAACTCAAAATCAAATATAAAAAGAACATTTTTTTTGTTATTTCATTGAAGTTAGTGTCTTTAAATAATGCTTAGTATGCTTAGTCATTTGGTAGTTTTGCTTGGAAAATGTATTATTATACCGATCCACAATGGTTACAGAAACGACAAACTTTCCTCATCTCGAAATCTCGTAAGCTATTGACCTACATAAATGTTGTAAGGAACTTTTTTGTACTTATTCACGTTACGTTTTTCATTTTCTAGAGCTAAACAATATTTTTTTTTTGTTTTCATTATTCAAAAATCCGGTTTTCGGAATTTGACCATTTTTGAAGTCGCAATATCTTGCAACTGATGTGTTAGACGTAAAAAAGTATCATAATATTTCTTCTAGAGAATACTAATATCTATAAAAAAGGTTCAAAATAGTTTCCATCAAATTCGTCATTTAAGAGAAAAGGGCTAAAAACCGGTATTTTCGACTTTTTGTGATTTCTTGAAATGATTGATATAATACAAATTATGTCTGCTAGAAAAAAATTGTTAATGTAGGCTACATTATATTTAAATTTTGTTTATACAATTTTTCGATAAAACAACTTCGTCAGTAAAACGCGAAACACTAGAAATTTAGAATTTTTGTCAAACTTTGAAAATAATTATATCTTTAAAACGGTTCTTTGTAAGAAAAAAATAATAATTTTTTCCGATAGAGGGTTGCATAATGTACAAACCTTGCATTCAGATGGTTTCAAAAATATTAACGTTTTTGAAATGTTGATATCTTCTTAACGGTGAGTCGTAGGAAAAAAATTGTCATAACTTTTTTTCTGCGGAATAGCAAAATCTACAAGTTTTGTGTAAAATACTTTTCGATAGCATTTACCGTTTCGGAGTTATATGCGACATTTAACCTTGAATGGTGGTGTTAGCGGCAAAGGTGCGAGGTGGCACAGTAAAAAGGAAAGAGCATCCCAAAATCTATAAAAATGAAAAGTTTTCAAAACTACTCCAAAACATTCCAGGCAAACCCCTTTTTTTCGCCCAAATTACTGGACTATAGCTTAAAGCATTAAATGGGAACTATTATGTATTAAAAAAAAAAAACAATAAATAAATTAATTTAAATAGAGGAATGTAAGTACGGATATACCATGTATACATCATGGTATGCAGTTCTTGAATAATAAAATCTAATTTTTTGGCTGGACCTCGTTATTACTTTTTCAACATCGATCGGGATTTGTCTGTGGATGTGCATAAGTGTCAGACCGCGGAGGCAGTTTTCACCCGTTTTTAATCTTAAACATGTTTTAAGGCGCCGCAATGAAGAAAAAGACCTCTCTGCCGAAGAATTTGTTACCGAAAGCGTTGAAAGATACGAAGAAACCTATGTATTATTACAAAAACATCACTGTAGCTTGCACTTCCGTCCTACGCCCCGCCCGTCCCAGCAGTCCACTTATAGATTTTTCATTCTACAATTTTGCTCAGAATAGAATAACACATCAATCCACAATGTAAGCTATCGACGGCATTCTGGAATTTACTAACACGATTTGCACAAAAGAATCACAATTTGTTCAAAACTTTATCAAAAAATAATTGTCAAAAATATGCTCAAGAATAATTTGCCGTGCATTTATTTCGCCCGCTAAATTTTGACGGATAGTGGATGTACCGTTCGTACCAAAAATTTGTTTTTTAGATGAAGTTGCGTACTAAAATGCTTAGCTAATTTTTAGCTTCGCTAAATTTTTGGCAGAATTTTGAATGGGCTTATTATAAAAAAACTGCCATTCTTAACAATTATTAAAATTTTTAAATTAAGTGGTATTTTTATCTTATCAAAGAAGATTCCTACTACTAGTTACACGACGAATTTTCGGTCGATATTTTTTTAAATTAAATGAGTGCGACCTGGAACAAGATATCTTAACTCAACTCATTCATTTAATTTCAAGAGCAATCAATAATCAAAAATCGGCGTGTAAGTGTAATAACAGACTACGAATGTAATACTACATTTTCACTACGCCAAGTTAGGCAATTTAGTTTGAAATTTCCAAATTAGATCCGAGTTCACCATTTAAAATTTCCCAATACAAATAGGTACTTATTTTGAAATAAGAAAATTTCATACAAATTTGCACGAAAATATGTGAAGATTTTACAAGCGCACTCTATTGGAATCCATTTTAAGAGCTTTAAAATCTTTAGTATTTAACTGCCAAAGCCAATTTAAAATGAAATGAGCTTTACAAAAAAATTAAGAAATTTAAGGCGAAAACACATGTTTGCTATTTGCGAAATTACCTCATCTTTGGCTCCAAGGAAAAGTAAAATAAACAACTGAGTCGAACGAACCTTTATTAGCTGAACCAGTGAACGCGCTCTTCGTTTCTATTCCTGAATGTTTATTTTTTTATGGTTTCGGAGAGCCTCACCAACACCAGCAGCACATAGCAATCTTAAATCTCAGCCTGGCTGTAAAAATACTGAGAAAAACAAATTTTTGGATTCACTGGACAAATTTTTTAAATTATGTGAACGTTCACCAAGTCGGACCGCAAGGAGTTCCAAAAAACCGCCCTTACCATTTAAGCTATTGGGTTTTGCATTATGGGAATGGGATTCATTGGTTACTTTGTAAAAGTATTCCACATCCCAATGAACAACATTAGTTTTATTATCTTTTATAGGGATCTGGATCTAGATCTGGATTAATTTTTACACGTGATACAAAAACAATTTGAGATCCTGCTTACTATCTGGATCTATTTCAAGATCCAAGAATCATTGATTTCTACCCGCACCTTTTTGAATGTCTTAAACTTATTATATTTTTTTTGCTTTTTTTCAAAGATATGGGCAGTCACTCTACGGCAAACTTATTATTTTGTTTATATTTTGCCGTTAAGGCAGGTAAATTCCTGTTTATATAGTTTTTCGCTCCTACACCCCCTGACCGCGCTTGCAAACTCACCCCGCCACCATCACTTTTCGTTTGTGCAGCGAATTTAATATTCCAACCTTCCAATAGACGTCAGTGCAGTGGTAAGCAGAGATGACTATTTACTACATATGTACTATTTCCACTACATTTATTTATTTTATGCATCTGCTACGTAGCAACAACGTGAACTACGTAGCAGTTACGTGAAACTTATTCTTTAAAAAGTAGTCATTGTTAAACGTATAACACGGTAAACGTATAATATTGTTTAAAAAAAAAACAATTTTCTTCTATATACATTTTGATTTTTCATTATCTACTACAAATTTTTAAAATCTACTTGGTTTTTTTGCCAATTTGCTTCACTTTGTGGGCTCAGCATTGTCGTCCCTGGTGGTAAGCAAGCACAACGAAAAAACCGAAAAAAAACAACAACGACGCGATTTTTAGCTCACACAGCCAGAGTAGAAACGATTATTGTGAATGATCAGCAGGGTTGTCAGATTGTGCGATTTATCGCCAAATGTGCGATTTGAAATTTCATTTGGCGACACGAATATCGGTTTGGCGATGTACCCCAAAAAAGGCGATATATTTTGGCGATTTAAATTTTTTCAATCGAAATTCTAATATTCTCCGCAAATGTTACATCTTTTCTTCGCTATTCGCGCTGAACGCACCTCAAAACTGAAATTTGATTTCACTTTCATCCCTTAAATAAATGATGTAAATAGTTCCAATATAAATGATGTATGTATTTCAAAAAAAATAACTCTGTTGGTTAACCAAATCGAAGAAAGATATTGATTAGCTACATTGCAAAATTTGCGACTGCGATCTACGTTCGCTCAAAACTGACTTAGAACGGCATGCTGTAAGATCTAACCATGTTTCAAAGGCTATGAAAAGGATCCCATTGATAAGATACTGGATACATACATTTTTTACATTTTTTTATATATTGAAGAGGACTAAGCTCAAAAGAGTATTTTTTTAATTTTTAGTTTTTTATGTAGAATTTTTATTTGGTTTTGTTTTATTTATTATTTTTTTCTTTACTAAGATTTGTTTTGAAATTAGAACTACGAATTGCAATTTTTTTATTATTTTTAAATTTGGTGATTTTTTGGGTTGAACATTTTGAAATTTGGTGATTTTTTGTTTTTTAGAAAACTAAGAATCAAACATACTTTTCCAGTAAAATGTAAAAACTAATCAAAAACATTCTATTTTATTCAATTTCAATGTTCAAAAGTACCCTTATTGTGCCAATTCAATACAATGCAGCTTAAATTAATAAAACATATTACTTTTTTACCTTTACCCTTCTACTTAACAAAGAAAGCTATATTTTAATATTCCTTTATACTAAATTTTGGCGAATTAAGTGTATCTAGCAGGCTTGCGCGATTTTTATGACCTAATATCGCAATTTAAAAAAAAAAATGGACACGACTGGATCGCACAAAACTTGCTCTCGTAGCTAACAACTTTAACGTAGCTTGAAATAGACATTGTATATATTAACTGGTTCCATAATGATATGATATCATTAAAATAAAAAGTTTTAAAAACAATTTTAATGATTACTATGAATTATTATAAATTCATTATTTTAATAGCTGAAACAAATAGAGCTCAAAAAAAATTTGGTATGCCAACTTTAAGTATTTAATAAAATACAATTTTTCACAAAATTAAAAAAAAAAAATCATGGACCCGTTTTCGAGATATTGAATTTTCAAAAAAATAATTTCAATATTTTTTTTAAAATCCAAAAATTACTTTTTCAAAAGTTTTTATATGCAAAATTGTTTAAATTGCAAGCGACCTTTTGTATAAAGATTTTGGTTGAAATCGATGTAGTAGTTAACGAGAAATTTGAAAACCAAAAAATCGGTTGTATGTATGTGTTATAAAAAATTTTTTTTTTCTACAAAAATATTTAGTTTATTAATTTTAGCACCTCGTAATTTTTTTTTGAAAAGCGTTAGAGCCGTTTTTGAAATAAATCAATTTTTGTATATTGGCTAAACTACGTATATCGCAAGTAAAAAATATTGCAATAAACCGCAAATCGAATAAAAAAAAAAAGATATCGCAAAAACCGCAAATCGTTTAAAAACAAAATTTTATAGTAAAAAAGCAAAATTTGTATATTAATTCTTTTTTGTTTTTAATTATTTTAGTAGAAAATAAACGATAAATAGGTAGTATTGCAGCAACGGAATTGGATTTAAGACATTTGAGGTATTTTAATTATTACAAAATGTTTCGAAGTACCAGTAGATTTTTTTTACATGGGAAAGAATCATAATCCTCAGTAGTGGATCTAACGGCCAGTTTTTCAGTGCAGGGTTAAAGTTAAACTCGAGTTAACTCACCAAATTTGGTGAGTTAACTCAGGATAAGCTCAACAAATGTTTTTGACATTTTGTCTTCCGTGCTTATTAAGACATTCGCCATTCTTCCTCAATTAAAAAATTGCTGCTTGACGACACTGTAGACAGAATGTCTTTCCAGAGTTAACTAACTCGGTTTTAACTCAACACTGAAAAAATGAGCCTAAGGATTTTACCTTAATCTTAGAACGGCTACAAAATTTAATTTTGTTCATTTTACTGCATTTTTAGAAAAAAATTTGAATTTAACCCTGCCGTTACATAATAATTTATTTAAAATTCATTTATTATATCACATTAATATTTTTTTTTTTTAAATATTACTTGACAACTTGAGTACCTTTTGATTACATTCATGTAGGAAAACGCTCTTTCAACAATGGCATTGCTTGCTGGTGATGAAAGAGCACTTAAAGCAAGTCCACTTTTCCAAAGTGAAATGGTTGTGTTCTAAATAAGATGATTTTTTTTTTTCCTTAAGGTTGAAATTTCGTTTTATTGTACGGGAAAAAAAATACCGCAAACATTTCTGTTTGGTTTAACGGAAACGTAGAATTGCCCAGAGGGTGGGGGTATTACCCCCCCCCCATGGATCCGCTCCTGAACATGGCATTGTTAGTGTTACCGTTGTTTTATAATATTTTTTTATGTTTTAAGTCAATTTTTTAGAATATTGCCCCTTCCGCCTAAAAGGGGCGGAAATAGACCCCTCCCATACAATTTTTTTCTTTTCTCGACTCAATCCACACGCTCTATCTTTTTTTCACCCATTAGGTGAATGCCCCTGTAAAACATATACGTTAATATAGCATATACCTAACCTACAATACTACATGTACCGCTAGTAAAACCATAAACTTTTTTTATGCAACTATTTACCGAGACTTTCCGTTTAATTTCTTTAAGTTGTCGAATTTTTATTTTAAGGTGCAAACAGTCATTTCGGATACTCAGAGTCGAATCAAAGGAGATGGGGTAAACACCATAACCATTGCTTTGGAAAATTCCAATCCCCAATTTCGGTCCAACACAGCAAGGTATGAACTACTTACATGTACATATAAGTAGATATGAAATCATCTGAAATTAAATTTTAGATTAAGAGACCACAGCAGTTTTTAGGTGTCAGAGATAGCAAAAATTCCTTTTGTTTTAAGATTGGTCCATACTCCATACTATTCATATGTAAACATGAAAGTCTTGAATGTCGGGGTCGGGGTGTTTGTAAGCAATACTGCTGTTGTAAAGTGCGTACTTCACAACATTCCCTTATCATCCTTTCTTATCCCATTACAATTCAACCCATTGTCACTTCAAATTCCCATGGTCATCATTTCTTTTGATTGCCCATATCATCATTTCCTTTTAATTACTTACAAATTCCATTCAACTCCAAAGTCGTCAACCACGCGATCAACGATCGCTCCACTTCAACCCATTCACTTTCCCAATACATTAAACTTCTCCAATTTCATTGCCTACATGTGCCTCATTGAAACATAACCCAAAATTCCCAAATCATCATTTTCCATTTCTTTCTGTATCCAACAATCAATGCACTCCATTTCCAATACACAATATTTAAACCTATTAAACGTGCATTGATCCCACAGGCACACTTGTGCTGATGTTGCATCTTTTCCTTTTTCGTCGTGTCGGGTGACGAGCTATCGAGGGGGCACTCTGTTTCGTGATATCGGATCGGTCGGACGAATTTTATCTTATTGCTCTGAATCTTAACCTTTTTAAATTAATTTCTAAATCTTGTAATAAATAAATAAATAACGTTAATTTTAAATATATTTAAAAGAAACCAATGTAGAGAATATGAAATAACATAAATCTTAAATATATTGAAAAGAAACCAATGTATAGAATAAGAAATAGTGAGTAAGAAAATAAAACTAAAAACTCTTCTGTGTTTTAAATGTGGAACATTTTTCTTTTATTAACACGAGCAAAACAATACCACGAAAAACAGGATAAAACCCGTTTGAGAATCGTGCTTCTCAATCAAAATAAAGAGCACAACATAAATTGGTGTCAGATGTGGGGTTTGCCTGAAAAGTGAAAAGTGCAAAGTGTTAAAAAGAAAAAAAAAAAACACAACAAATCAAACAAAAGAAACTCAAAACCAAGTGAAAAAAAAAAAATATATTACAAAAAAAAAAAAAAAAAACTACAATCAGTGATAAAAAAAACCCATAACAAAACAACAATCAGTGAAAAACAAAATCTTAGAGAACTAAGGACTACACATTCATCTTTAACCCTCCGCATCCATCTTTAACCCGCTGCATCCACCAACAACCTATTATCATCATTTTACAAAGCAGAATTTTCAAATACAAATTTTTTTACTAGTAAGCTATCTTTTGATTATTTTTCTTTACTATTTTCTTATCATTAATTTAATTCTTGCGTAGCCCTAAGATTTTTTTTTATATATATACATATATGTAAGTAATTATTGTATACATGTCTCAAGGTGAAATAAATAAAACCGACGAATCCGAATCAACGTTAAACTCGTCCGAAACAGATAGTGATACAGAATCCGACACCCCTTACAATACTTCTCCTTCCTCTCATTCTACTCCCAATAAATTACTGAATATGGCTCCTAAGTTAGATAGGTCTTTTGCGTTCAAGCTCATCCCGGAGTTTGACGGGGACAGATCGATCCTACATAAATTCATAAATGCCTGCGACTTAATCGCAGAAGAGACCTCTTCTTCAGATCTACCCATTCTTCTTCTTATAATAAAAACGAAATTGTCTGGAAGCGCATATAATGTAGTTAAGTACACTGACTTCGAAGATTGGAAGCCCCTTAAAGAAAAGCTACTCCAGCAATTCCTAGAGTTTAAATCTCTATCTCAATTACAGGTGGATCTCATCCAAATGAAACAGCGAACGAACGAATCTGTTCGTCAGTTTTCAAGCAGATTAGAAAAAACTTTATCCCATCTGAATGATGCTTGCATTGCAAGTGAAGGCTCAGATAAAGCTGACACAATCATAAGTCTTAATCGTAAGACTACGTTGAAAGCGTTTGAAAGAGGGCTTAATTATCGAGTAGGTCTAATTATAAAAGCATCAAGATTTAATACATTGACGGATGCCATTGAAGCAGCCGTCCTAGAAGAGAAAACTAGTTCGTCACATCCTACACATTTTTTTACTAGCTCATCACAAAGCAAATCCAGAAATTCAATTTCATGTTATTACTGCCAAAAGTCGGGACATAACATAGAACAATGCTACTTAAGGAAAAATAAGGAACAGCTTCCTTCTTTCAAAAGTGAAGTTAAGAAAGTAACTATTACTTGTAGTTACTGTAAGAACCTTGGGCATCATATAAATGAATGTCGAAAAAATGAGTATAATAATAATAAAAAAAACAATATTTATTCCCCTTCGACTGTAAATAAACATTCGGAAAACCGTTCAGAGGCCGAAACCAGTGGCAGGCTTCGGACCCAAACTTAATCTCGTCTCGCCACATCCTACACATAAATTTAAAAAATAATATAAATAGAGTAGATTCAATTAAACTTTCTTCTGAAATCTTGCTAAATCCTAAACCTTCTAAATTTCTAATCGATGGCGGTAGTGAAATTTGTCTGATTAAAATAGATAAAATAAAACCAGAACTACCCATCGACTCTAATATAATTCATTCCCTATCTGGTATAACTGATTCTGTTATCCGTACCAAAGGAGTTATACAACTTCTTATTAATCTTCCTAAAAACGTTACAATTTCTTACCCTTTCCATGTAGTAGATAAAAACTTTCCCATCAGTACCGATGGAATAATAGGTAACAATTTCTTGGATGACCATAAAGCTCAAATAAATTATGGCACCAAAATACTTACCTTCTCATGGGAAAACTACCTAATCGACTATGATATTATTCCTTCTAATCTAGTTAATATTCCTCCTAGATCCCAAATCATTGTTCCAATCCTCAAGGAAATTAATGTGGATAGTATATGCCTCTCCCAGCAATTCCCCAATGGATTATATATTGGCAATAGCATTACTCCTGCCAATAGTTCTATCTCTTACATATCCGTCGTTAACTCCTCTGAATCCCCCATTGAGTTTAATACTGATGATATAGTATTTGACGAAGTCTCTAATTACATTATTTTGCAAATTCAACACTATCCTGCTTGAAGGAATTAAAACTATACAAGACCTAGTCGTGACTGACCACATGACCAAAAATGAAAAGGACTCTATTTTAGATTTATGCTGCTTGTACAGTGACTTATTTTTTATAAAAGGAAATAAATTAACCCATACCTCCTCTGTTCAACATCCTATCATAACACAAGATGCTACACCTACATATATAAAACCCTACAGGTTGCCGGAAGCACAACGACAAGAAGTGGATAAACAAATACATGAGATGATGGACGATAATATTATCCAACCATCGAATAGTCCGTGGAATTTCCCACTTATTGTCGTTCCGAAAAAACCTGATAAAAATGGTAGCAAGAAATGGAGAATCGTCGTCGATTTTCGCAAACTCAACGACAAAACCGTCGGTGACGCATACCCGTTACCTAACATTACTGATATTCTAGATCAGTCAGGGAGTTCAAAGTTCTTCTCAACTTAAGATCTAGCCAGTGGCTTTCATCAGATCGAAGTTCGTCCGGAAGATAGAGAAAAGACCGCTTTCTCTTCTCCTTTTGGTCAATATGAATTCATTAGGATGCCTTATGGATTAAAAGGTGCTCCAGCCACCTTCCAAAGGTTAATGAATAATGTTTTGACTGGACTTCAAGGTATAAAAACCTTCGTTTATATGGATGACATTGTGGTCTATGGTAAGACTTTAGAAGAACACAATTCAAAATTAAGAGAAATCTTCGAACGTCTTAAAATGCATAACTTAAAATTGCAACCTGATAAATGTCAATTTTTGCGAACTGAGCTCACTTATTTGGGACATGTCATAAACGAATCCGGTATTAAACCTGATCCACAAAAATCTAATGTGTGAAAAATTTTGCACAACCCAAGAACGCAAAAGACATCAAAAGCTTCCTGGGTCTTGCAGGTTATTATCGGCGCTTCATAAAAGATTTTGCAAACATTTCTAAACCTCTTACTAATCTTTTACGTAAGGATGTTCGCTTCGACTGGACTCCTCTTTGTTCAAATTCTTTTCATGGATTAAAAGAAAAACTCATTAATCCACCCCTCCTCCAATATCCCGATTTCACTAAAAACATCATTCTTACAACGGATGCTAGCGATTTTGCTATTGGTAGTGTCCTTTCACAAGGTGAAGTTGGGAATGATCTTCCTATCTCCTATGCATCACGAACTCTTAATAAAAGTTCAAAAAATTATTCTACTACAGATAAGAAACTTTTGGCTATCGTTTGGTCAGTTAAACATTTCCGACCATATCTGTATGGAAGAAAATTTCAACCTTACACGGATCATAAACCTCTAGTTTATATCCATAATTGTAAAGATACAAATTCTAGAATGATGAGATAGCGTTTACAGCTCGAAGAGTTTGAATATGAAATCATCCACAAAAAAGGTGAACAAAATACAAATGCTGATTGCCTAAGCAGAATTGCAAAAATGACTCTTCGTTCAGATACAAAATCTCCTTCTACTTCTTCTCAAAATTCATCTTCTGAATCATCTCCCAAGTCGACTTCTATCTCAACTACTACATCGTCAATTACTAATTCTTGTTCTACATCTTCAAAAACAAATCCTCGTACTAAATCATCGAATACTAACCCTTGTTCTACATCTTCAAATACAAATCCTTGTACTACATCGTCCAATACTAACCCTTGTTCTACATCTCCAATTCCTAAATCTAGTTCTCATCCTACATCTTCAAATAATAGTTCTAATTCTTGCTCTACTACTTTGAATACAAACCCTAGTCCTTCATACTCAGACATGAATTCTAATTCTTCTTCTAACCCTTCAACAAGACGAGAACTACCTCAAAATGAAATTAAAACTATACTCAAAGAATTTCATTTAAATCCTATCGGAGGACACTGTGGTGTCAACCGTACTTTTAAACGCATACGACTTTATCATAAGTGGAAAAATATGTTCCAGGATATAAAAAACTTTATAAAAAACTGCGAACTTTGTCAAAAGAACAAAGTTACTAAGTACACAATGGAACCAATGGTCATTACTTCTACTGCTAAGGAACCCTTTGAGAAAATTTTTATCGACATCGTTGGTCCATATCCTATCACTAACAATAATAACAAATATCTTTTAACATTCATTGACGACCTTACAAAATATACTGATGCAATACCTTTACCAAATCAAGAGGCTAATACAATCGCAAAAGCATTTGTCAAAGAAATAATATTTCGTTATGGCACACCCAAATACATTTTGTCAGATCAAGGACAAAATTTTCTTAGCGACATATTTAAAAATGTATGTAAGCTTCTCAAAATAACTAAAATACAAACCACTGCATACCGACCACAGTCAAATGGATCTTGCGAACGAAGCCACAGAAACTTTGTAGAATATTTGCGTTGTTTTATCAATAAATCTCAAGATGATTGGGATAATTGGATAAAATATGCAGTTTTCGTCCATAACACGACCCCGAACACATCAACGTCATTTACTCCGTTCGAACTCATGTATGGTAGACAGGTTGAACTTCCTTCTAGCGTAACAAAAAATCCAGAAATTTGTTACAATTACGACCTTTATGCCAATGAACTCAAATCAAGACTTCAACACTGCCATCAGATAGCAAGAGATAATATCCTCAAGAGTAAAGAATCCTCAAAACAGCAATACGATAAGAAACTAAACCCTCTTGATTTTCAAATAGGAAACCTAGTTTTACTCAAAAATTAAAGCAATCCCAAAAATAGAAATAAAAAATTACTTCCCCTTTGGTCAGGACCATATGAAATCATATCTACATCAGGAGTAAACTCAAACATTAAAATCAAGAATAAAATAGGTAAAGTCCACAACAATAGACTCAAAATTTTTTCAAGTTAATTAAAATCTTCAATCTCAATATTCTTTCCAGAAATGGATAAACCTATAATTGTAATCCTCATCTTTAAAACAATACTCAGCTACCCAATGATGATCAACCACGAGCAACCATATGAAATCGTCGACTTAAAAAACAAGACGGGAATATACTACGAACACGTTGGTAACCTTAAGCTTTCCACTAACCATTGGAACTAACTCATATATACTAACCTTACCGATCTCAACCTTCAATACAATTCTATCTTGCTGACCTATGACAAAATTCTATCCTCATGCAAACAACTTCTTTCTTCTAACTTACATCAATGCGAATCCCTTCCTACCCTCTCTACGTTAGTCCTTGATCGAATTAAATCACAGGACCTAATTATAAACAAATACTTAGGAACCACCATCAAACCTCGAATAAAAAAAAGAGGATTAATAAATGCTATTGGTTCTATATCAAAGCAATTATTCGGCACCCTCGACGACGAGGATGCACAAACTTTCTCTCGTCATATAAATAAACTTAACCAACAACAACATTATGAATCCCAATTAAACGAAAAACAAATTTCAATATCCAAAAATATCATCCATCAATTAAACGTTACAAACGACCAAATTATTAAAATAGAAGAAAAAATTGATGAAACCAGTAAAATCATAAATCAAATAAGCAAAAACTCAAATAGTAACAAAATAATAAATAAATGCTTTCTTCACCTAAACGAACTTTTTACGATGTTCAACTCCTTGTCAGAATACTACTATTCAACCAAAGATCACCTCCTGGACGCTATTTACTCCGCAGCCCATGGAAAACTTCACCCATATGTTATTGATCCTTCTAAACTCACCGAAGAAATTAAAAAGATACAATTACTTCTTCCAGAAGAAAATCGTTTACCACTTCCTCTACAAGAGCAATATATAGACACACTTTTTAATCTCTTAGAAACTCATGTTTACTACATTGACAACCAAATAAATTTTGTATTAAGAATTCCTCTTACTTCTTCCAAAAACTATAACGTTTATAAAATGACTAGTATACCAAATCTCATCGAAAACAAAACTTATGCAATTATAATACCCGAAAAACCTTTCCTTATCGTTGACTCAGAAAAACAATCGTATTTTCTCTATGATAATCATGACTTAGACAAATGCCAAACAACTACAAAAAATAACTATCTTTGCGAAAGAAACGCACCAATCCTTTTTACATCATCAAGCAGTGCCTGCGAATTGAATTTACTTTCCATTCTTCCAAGTGAAATCAGTAGTTGCAATATTCAGTTAATGCAAATATATCACCCGATTTTCCTACAACTAGCAGACTCCAATTCTTGGATTTTCGTTTCCCCAAATCCAGAAAATCTTATGATTAAATGCCAAAATCTTAACTCGCAAATAAACATAAATGCAACTGGTATTCTTAAAATCTAACCAAACTGTATCGCAAACACAAGATATCAATCCTTATGCTCCAAAACAAATTTCGAAACAAAAACTAATCTTAACTTTATTTCATCAAATCCTTATCTTTCATTTAATATCACACCACCACAATTTAAGAAAATTCCCAGTTATGCTACAAAGTCTTTTAATATACATAATCAGATTGATGACCTTAATTCTATCAGTAAGAATATAAACAACCTACAAAATTCTCAGTTTGCATATTCGAATTCCGATAGTGAAAATAAAAACTCTACAATCGTGTTTTTCCTTTTAATGCTTTCCATCATTTTAATGTTTACAATAATATTGCTAATGCGGAATATGAGAAAGAACTCAGTTCATAATAAAAAAGAAACGGAATCATTACCAATGCCAGAAATAAAAGTTGATTCAACCCCAGTAACATCGGTAGAAACTGAACCAATACCAAAACCTCGTTTAGCCCCATCAAATCTATCGCGTTCACTCCCAATTCCATCTTCTCACAGCAAAGCCGAAACTCGCACCACTCCAAGGTACAAGTTTCATTCTTAAGGGGGGAGGTGTTGTAAAGTGCGTACTTCACAACATTCCCTTATCATCCTTTCTTATCCCATTACAATTCAACCCATTGCCACTTCAAATTCCCATGGTCATCATTTCTTTTGATTGCCCAATATCCGACCCACTTAAAATTCCCATATCATCATTTCCTTTTAATTACTTACAAATTCCATTCAACTCCAAAGTCGTCAACCATGCGATCAACGATCGCTCCACTTCGACCCATTCACTTTCCCAATACATTAAACTTCTCCAATTTCATTGCCTACATATGCCTCATTGAAACATAACCCAAAATTCCCAAATCATCATTTTCCATTTCTTTCTGTATCCAACAATCAATGCACTCCATTTCCAATACACAATATTTAAACCTATTAAACGTGCATTGATCCCACAAGCACACTTGTGCTGATGTTGCATCTTTTCCTTTTTCGTCGTGTCGGGTGATGAGCTATCGAGGGGGCACTCTGTTTCGTGATATCGGATCGGTCGGACGAATTTCTTCTTATTGCTCTGAATCTTAACCTTTTTAAATTAATTTCTAAATTGTAAATAAATAACGTAAATTTTAAATATATTGCAAAGAAACCAATGTAGAGAATATGAAATAACATACATCTTAAATATATTGAAAAGAAACCAATGTATAGAATAAGAAATAGTGAGTAAGAAAATAAAACTAAAAACTCTTCTGTGTTTTAAATGTGGAACATTTTTCTTTTATTAACACGAGCAAAACAATACCACGAAAATCATGATAAAACCCGTTTGAGAATCGTGCTTCTCAGTCAAAATAAAGAGCACAACACTGCATTAAAAATGCAGTGCATTGAAAATGCAGTGTAGGAACTTCAAAAACATATTTATTAATAGAGCTGAGTGCCCTGGACATGGAAATTTTCCAAGATATTTTATGGCTGCAAGATGCACTCAAAGCTTCAATCTTTGAGTGGCCCAACAGAAAAGGTCTTGATTCACATATTCATATATAGGGCGCTCAGCTCTTTAATTAAATACAATTCGGAAGTTCCTAAACTTGGTACTTCGGCTTTGAGAAAAAAATGCATTTTCCGAATAACGCACAAAGGCTCCAGCCCCGAAATGCAAGACTTTTATATTTGCATATGAATAGTATGTATCTACCTTCAAATAGAAGGAATTTTTGCTATAGGTTAGGTTAGGTTGAAGTGGCTGCCAGCAAGCAACTGACACACTTTGACCATACGTTGGACCGTTGTGATACCACGTGAATCTAGAGAGATTTTCTCCCCACTCGTTAAAACCAGTTGGAGCTTCTAATGAAGCGTGCGAGACTACTTATGTGTATGTTTGTTAGATCACTAGGATATTTTGAAGAAGAAGTCTCCGAGATGGAGGCTACGTCTTAAAGATAGGGCAGGGCATGTGCAGAGAAGATGGGGAACAGATTCTTCCTCCTCTTCGTCCATAGAGCTCCTGCAAAAGTCGTTTGCGAAAACTTCAAGCCGATTTGCGTGCCTGCCTATTAGACAGTGGGTGGTTATGACACCAATTACGGAGCTGATATGCAATATGTTCAAAGATATCGAATACTTAGAGCGCCTTCCATCTAGCGTAGGCCAGATCTGTTTTGTTGCAAGGCAAGTGGTTACGTTGTTCCACCTAAGGTTTGTTCTCCTTAAAGCATCTTGCGTCAGCAAAAAATTTACATGTAGCTATAGGCATACCGATATTTACCTTTTCAGGTAAAATAGGTAGTCTTGTTCCACCTTTGGCGAGTTCATCAGCTTTACAATTACCCGGAATGTCCCTATGGCCCGGCACCCATCAAAGGAGAATATTGAACTGCTGTGCCATCTCTATAAGAGATGATCGACAGTTTAGGGCTGTTATAAAGTTTGTAGAGACACAGTCGAGAGATTTTATGGCAGCTTACTTACTTACTTACTTAGATCCTTGACCCCTCTAAGGGGCACAGGGCGTCAACTATCGCTACACGCCATCTCGTTCGGTTTCTGGAAATGTATTTTAGCTCTCCCCAACTTTTACCGAGCTTTTGTGATTCCTTGTCGACTGTTCTGCGCCAAGATTTTCTCTAGCCTCCAGATCTTCTGCCATCTTGGATGAGTGGATCCCACTCCATTGCATGTCTTGCAATAGAGTCTGCACTACGACGTAGGGTGTGACCAATCCACTGCCACTTTCTTTTCCTAATAACGATGTCAATAGGACTTTGGCCGGTTCTCCGAAGGAGTTCTTGGTTGGAGATGGTGTTCGGCCAAAAAATCCTTAGGATGTTTCGGAGACATCTATTTTCGAAAGTTTGTAGCTTCCTTGTGACAGAGGCGGTCACTTTCCATGTACTACACCCATATAGTAGTACTGACTCTACGTTCGACCGGAACAGTCGCAGCTTGGTCTTCGTACTGTAGACGTTGCTCCTCCAAACTTTAGACAGCATGCCGAAAGCAGCTTTAGCTTTGCCGATTCGGCAATTAACATCTTCATCCGTACCACCGCCGTCTTTTAAGACAACACTACCGAGGTACAGGAAGTTGTCCACCGCTTCAACCTGGTGTCCCGCAACGACAACTTGAGAAGAAGATTCAGAAATGTTGAGGATTTTTGTTTTCCCGGTGTTAATCCCCAAACCGACTTTGTTTGCCTCGCATTCCAGATTAGTCACCATATGATGAAGATCCATAATGTTGTGCGAGAGCAAACAAATATCGTCAGCGTAATCAAGATGTTGCAGGAACGAAAACATCGCCCATCGAATTCCACGCGCTTGCTCGACTTTTCCACCAGGTAAAGTAGTGGAGATAGCAATCATCCTTGACGAACTCCGCTATGGATATCGAAGTCCTCTGATACCTTTCCGTTGTGTAAGACTTGACAAGATGCACCCTCGTAGGTGCATCTTATAATGGCGATAATCTTCTCGGGTACTCCTCTCCTACGTAAAGCTGACCAAATGAAATCTCGATTCAAACTATCGAAAGCCTTTTCGAAGTCGATGAAGAGCAAATGAAGAGGGGAACGGAATTCCACGCATTGTTCTATTATGATCCTCAAGGTGTTGATGTGATCAATGCAGGATAAGCCTGCACGAAATCCCATTTGCTCTTCGTCGAGAGTAGAATCCAGATGTTCTTTGATTCGTTCCAAGATTATTTTCGCCATTATCTTTGCCACCGCGGGGAGGACACAGATCCCTCTCCAGTTTCCGCAATCCGTAAGATTTCCCTTTTTTGGTAGTTTGACGATCATCCCTTTTTTCCATTCAATGGGAAACTTTCGTTCTCCCATGCCTGTGCAATTAAGGGGTGAAGCAACTTCGCTGATGTTTGTGGATCTGCTTGGTAGAGCTCAGCGGGAATGCCGTCCAAACCTACCGCTTTCTTGTTCTTGAGGGATTTGATTGCTGATGTTATCTCGGCTAAACTGGGAGGGCAGGTGCGAATACGGGAACTAGTTTCTACGAATAGCTCATTTGGGTTAGGGGCTGGAACACCTCCGCTATCGCCTATGTAGTTGAGCACGCTAGCAAAACGTTACTTCCATCTCCTGAGCTGATCCTCATCCGTAACTAGCAGGGTGCCGTCTACATCCTTGACGAGGTGTTGTTTTTGGGAGTTGTTGTTTCCAACCAATTCCTTGGTTATCTTGTAGACGGTACCACTGTCGCACCTAGATGCTGCTTCCTCTGCCTGTTCTGCGAGGACATTTACGCGCCTCCTTTTGTCACGTCTGACACTACGCTGCACTTCTTTCCTTTTCCTTCGGTACTGAGACTCGATGTTAAATCTCTCACCTACTGGTGCAGCCGCCAGTTGGGATCTAATCGCGTTCCTTTCTTCAATCTTACTCCATGTATCTGCAGAAAGCCATGTGCTTTGGCTTCTCTGCCTTATACCCACAGACACAGTTGCGGCAGTTGCAAAGGCCTTTTTCACATTGCTCCAGTGTTGGTCTGCATTTTCTGGCATGGCAATGCTGATAACTTTTGCTTCTGCGGCGAGGCGGTCCTTATAATTATCTTTGGCGCACTATAGGATCCCGTAATCTGTCGGTATTGTATCTGGGTGTACGCAGGAAGTTTTGCCGATTTCCATGTACTGAAGCAATTCGAAGACGAACGTAGGCAAGCATTAGATCATGGCAGCTTGGCTGTCTGAAAAGATGCGGATATCAGAAGTCGATATCACGTTTTCCTTAAGCCAAGATAAAACTTCCTTTATCGCCAAAAGTTCCGCCTGAAACACGCTACAATGGTCTGGAAGACGAAATGAGAGACTTAAATTTAATCTTTCTGAGTACACGCCTCCACCAACCCCATCATCGGTTTTTGAGCCGCCCGTATAGAAATGAATAGATTCATCTTCCAAAAATGTCACGTCCTCCCATGTGGATCTGGAAGGTGTGGCAACTTGAAAATTTTTATCGAAACGGAATTGTGGGATGGTGCAGTCAATTATACTTGGAAGTGATCTGTATGAGTTCAGAATAGCTGAGTGGCCTATTTCATTATTGGTCCACTGTGAAGAGGCTTTTAGATGGATTGCCGTTCTTGCTGAGGGTTGTTTACTAAATATATCGAGGGGTGTCAGATGAAGAAGAGTGTTCAGTGCCGCGGAGGGAGTAGAACGAAGTGCTCCACTTATACACATGCAGGCTGATCTTTGGACTTTACTAAGTTTATCGTGGTTGACCGCTTTATCTAGAGCTGTCCACTATACTGCCACCCCGTATGTTAAAATCGGTCTAATTATCGAGATGTATAGCCAGTGAGTAATACGAGGTTGGAGTCCCCATTTACTCCCAATGGCAAGAGAAGAGTGCTACTGTGGCCTTCTTGACTCTTTCTTCTTTATTAGGTTTCCAACTTAACTTCTTATCTAAAATCAGACCCAGATATTTAGCTTTGTCGGAGAATGTTAGTAAAATTCCTTTAATAGTGAGAGGATCTATGTGTGGAATTTTATATTTCCTGGAGGAGAGGACAAGTTCAGTTTTGTGGGGGTTCACACCCAGTCCACACCGTTCTGCCCAGTTTATAAGCTTGTTCAAGGCATTCTGTAAGAGATCTTTTAATACAATAGGATGCTTACCTGATACGGCGATAGCAACATCGTCCGCATAGGCAATCACTCTATAGCCCTCCGCTTCCAGACTTGTTAGCAGTTCGTTTACTACCAAGTTCCAGAGAAAGGGAGATAGAACACCTCCTTGCGGCGTACCTCTACTGACTGATCTTTTTGCAGAGAAATCGCCCAGTTTTGAATTGATAATCCTACTTGTCAGCATTTGATTGATTAACCAAGCGAACTGTCTACCTTCAGACATGACAGCGCAGATGCGATTTCAGATGTGTCGACATTGTTAAAAGCGCCTTCTATATCTAGGAAAGCAACCATTGTGTATTCCTTATGGTGGAGGGAGTATTCGATGGTGCGTACCAATGTATGTAGTGCCGTTTCCACCGATTTCCCTTTGCAGTACACCTTAATTTTTGCTATCGCTCACACCCAAAAAAAAAAGCTATGGGCTCTCGGTCTATTTGTTTTAAGATTATATAATTCATCACACACAAAAATAGACAGATACATTCGCATGTAGCTTATCAATTAAATAATCTTTACTTACTTGTTTTTGTTTTTTACTTAAATTACCCCTTACCTCACTCAACCTTACGGGAATATTTGCTTAACCTAATTAATAAATTAAAGTAAACACGTTGTTTTAGGCCATCCAATTGCAAATGCCAGCTATTGACCTTATCGGATATCACAACCTACTGGCACACCCTCTTAAGCTAATGAATAATGGTCATACAGGTAAGTGAGGATAATACCTAATTATTTAATTGAATTGTTGCCTTATCAGTTTATGACAGGAGCTTTCTTAATGTTAAAATCACCTATTAAATCAATTATTGTTTTTCTAGTTTCAATTACAATTCCAAAATTTTCACAAAGAGCCATTGAGGATGGGGAAATCAATCCCTTTATTCGCGGTGGCAAGCTGCCTGGCAAGTTTGAGGTTGAGGGTGTACATTTTCATTGGGGTGATAGAAACAATAGAGGAGCCGAACATGTAATAAATGATATCAGATATACCATGGAGATGCATATTGTTCATCGAAATAAAAAATACGAAAAATTGGCTGATGCGTTGGAGCATCATGATGGAGCGGCAGTTTTAGGATTTTTTTTTACGGTAAAGAATATAAAAATGTCAATTATGTTTCAATGTAACTTTATAAGAGCGTAGAGGATGTCATTTCGTTGGCGGAATTCCCAGGAGTAAATTATTTTTTTTTTTTATGGTGTGTCTACAGCAAAGAAACATTTTCAGAAAAAAACTGATAAACATTTCATAAACAAAAAACAAACTTTTTGAAATGTTTTTGAACTTTGTGCTTCGGCTTTACATCTGAAAACTATAATCATAGAGTCGTTTTTATTCACGCTTGAATTTGACGGTTGGTGGCGCACGTGTTTGCAACATGTTCTCTGATTTAGAGATGTTTATAAAATTAGCAGCGCAACTCCGAAAATTTATTAAAAAAAATATATAGTCTAGAGCTGCTAATTTATTGCTAATTTGTAACGGAAAAACAAATTTATTGCGCCGTTGGATTTCGAAATACGGGTTTACCTGCTTACTTGACTCAAGTTAGCAGGACAACTTTCTTAAAAATGTAGATTAACGACCTGAGAGTGGATAAATGTTTAAAAATAATTTATTGCTAATTTATAACGAAGAAAAATATTACTTTTTTGTTTCGTTTGCGAAATACAGGGTTACCTCTTGACGTCAAGTTCGCAGGACAACTTTCTCAAAAATATAGATAAACGACCTGAGAGTGGATAAATGTTTAAAAATAATTTATTGCTAATTCGATGTTGATGAGACTTCTATAGTTTTCATATACAAAGATACAAGTAAATGCATAGAAAAGAAACATTCGAAAAAATATTTCATCTGAAGGAAATGGGAAACATAATTTTTTTAGTAATTTTGGTTTGGACACATATTTAGCAGTTTGAAGTGAATGAAATACTTAAAGAATAACGTAAATTTGCTTAACATGTTCTGAAGATAACCGAATATATTTCGATTTGAAAAACGATATAATATCAACTATATTCGCTAATGATTTATTAAATTTCTTTTATATATTATAGTTAGACGATGATGATCATGAGGGCTTAGCTGCAATAAACAAATATTTACCACTTATCGAAAGTACAAATAAATCCGTTTACATCAATACAACTTTTTCCTTGTCATCTTTACTATCCAATATTGATTTGAATAAATTCTACACCTACAAAGGTAAGCTTTTTTTATAGTGAATTATAATCTTTTAAATAAATATCCACCTCAAAAATATCTTTAAGCGTGATTAAAAAAAAAAAAAAACTACAGCATTAGGTAGTTGATTGCAAAACTTGACCTGAAAAATACAAAAGCGATTTAATTAAATGAGCAATCAAATGATAAAATAAAAACAATTTGTTTGTTATCACAATGAGTAAGGCCATAGGCAGGGCCGCAGGTTGGATCACATAGGTCTTATCCCACCCCGAAATTTTTCGAAAATGTATATTTCTTTCTCCTCCATAGTCACCAAAAAACTAAGTTTCATACGAGTCAGTGGAGTGGGTCATTGGTACGATGGAAGTCGAGATGAAAAATATCAGGGTTCCGAGAACTATGACTTCTAACGATCAAATGAATTTCGTCTAAAAGAACCGGTGAATCAATGCAACCAACCAGGATTTGGTGAAAAACATAACATCGGTTACTCTGCGACGTAAAAAAAATAAGGCGATTGCCATAAGGAGGAAGGTGATTGAGATCATTCCAATTCAGATGTCTTAATGCAAAATGCATGAATTTATGCTGGACAGATTCAATGCGATTAATGTGTAAAGAGTAGTGGGGTGACCAATCTGGGGTGAATCAGACTGGTTTTTTATGATCTTAAATAACTTAATATCATCAGCGTAGATAAGTATCTACCCTACAGGCTTTAATGTTACAGGATCGAAACAACATCATTGATAGCAATTATAAAGGGAAGTGGACCAATGAGACTACCTTGAGGTACACCATAAGTCCGCTGTTATTGAATCAGAAATTATTCCTCTAAAAAGAACTTTATAAGTCCTCCCCTTCAAACCAAGAGACGAAAGTTTAAATAAAATAAGACTTAAGACAACTTATCCAATGCCTTACTGAAGTCAGTATAGAATAGATACAGTCAACTTGATGGACATTATCAATAGTTTTATTTGTAAAAGACGTAAATTCAAGAAGATTAGTTACAGTAGACTTCTTTTTCATAAACCCATGTTGATTGCTCGCAAGAAAAGGTTTGCAACTGAAATAAAAACTCTTGCATTCAATAGCCTCAAATAGTTTATGTTAACATGAAAGCTTGGCTATTGATCTATAATTTTAAATATCATCACGGTTTTCCTTTTTGTGTATAGGAATCAGGAATTATAAATGAATTTTTCCAAATTTTAGGAAAAATAGCTTGATTTAAAGAATTTTGAAATAGACATGCTATACCTAGGTCGCGCCAGTGTCGCAACAATTGTTCAAAACATAACGCAGGAATTCCCTCAGGTCCTTTAGAAGTGTCGTTGTCTAATATCATAAGATATTCTCTAACGTCCTCAACTGTGATTACAATGTTATTCATTGAGCTTTGAGAAAAAATATTCAAATGATTAAAATTGCTTTCACAAGGTACGAAATTATCATCACAAAACGAGAGTTCAAAAAAGGATGAAAACATTTCAAAGTCAATGGCCCTGAGTAATAAACAAAATTCGAGTTGAATCTAGCTTAGATTCGATTTTTTTGTATGGAATAAAATCGACTTTAGGATTCGACTCAAAATTCATTTTTTACTAAGGGCAAATGTTTTGAATTAATTCATTTAGTAAGGAGAATTCAGTTTTCTTGAAGTCAAATTCAAGCAAGTCATTATCAAACTCAGTTGTATTTACATGGGAGATCATGACAACAAGTGAAATATTATTATATATCTTTTAATTTTTCACAAAAAATTGTTACATACGAGTATTTGAAACTAAAATACTTTCCTCATAATTCAATTAGTATTTCAAATCTGATATAAATTATCTTCGTTTCGAAGAATAGTAAGTTTGTTATTTTTTCGTCTTCGCTTGATGACCGCGCTCACTTTCTTTTGTATTGGAACGTTTAACCTTCAAATGCGATGACTATTGATATGATGTTCCTTCAATTTTTTTGAATTTATTTCTAGACCAAGAGCCGTAAGCAAATTTTGGGAGTGAAGTGATAACAGAAATGTGAGTATGAGGGTTTGTAGGTGCATATATCTTGGTATCGAAACCCAAGTCTGGCTTTTTAAGCGAACCTAAATCGATTTTTTTTTGAGACTTTGTTTTGTCGATTGTTGGGTTTTATAAATCTTCAAGAAACAGCCGATAAGCTTAAATCTTGAGTTCAATTTGTCGGATTGCCAAGATTATAATCACCCCTTTTACGAATTTGTATTATTTAGTCGTATTTGGCTTGTGGTTTCCTTAGTGGTAAAATTTAATCCTTTTTGAGAATTTGCTTTTGAGAATTTGCGAATAAAGACATTACGATGGTGTTATTTAAATTTCCTTCCAATTTGTGATCTTTTCGAACAATTTTTGTTCTTTTCGCCATGTCTTTTGATAAATATGTTGTTAAGTTTTAATACCAGCATCGCAAAGTCTCTTTTCGTAAATTCTCAAAACATTTGAACCAAAATAGATGATACTTTACCATTAAAAAAATACGACCAAATACGACTTACAGCCCTATTCTGCCTCATAGGTTACATTTTTGTATAAGGCGGTCACAATTTCGTATTCTGTGGAAGCCCTCATAAGAAACCTCAGAAGAACAGCATGAGCTGTGATCTACCAAGGAGCAGATCATAATTTTTAAAATTTCATGAGGCAAGTTCACCACGAGTTATGATGTTATTGTGACTTGTGAAGCATCAGTGAGGTTACCAGAATAAGGCTGACTTTGGTTTTCGATACCACTATATATGTACCTACCATATTTTGGTTATCATGTTATGCATAAATCCTAATTATCATTAAACTCAAGTCTTTTTAAATGCAAGTCAGCATAATCTTTTATTTCTTTTATCAACACTATACTTTGTATTCACAATGTCTTTCAATTGCAAGCCAGCATCAGCATAAGATTTGTTTATTGAAATCTGATACTTTTCAATTTGCTATTTGTTTTCCCTCTCAAAGTGGCGACCAAAACGTGTCACATTAAATTCCTTTTAATTTATTGTCCATCTCAATGTTTATGCATATACCACTAAAAAAAAAAACCGTGAACAAAGTAGCTTATGCTACCTCCATACATCAATAAATAAAAAAAAAAACCCTGAAATCAAAGTAGCCTATGCTACCCCCATACAAAATTCATATTTTTTTTTTTGCAAATCAAAATAAAAATAATAGTTAAAAAAAAAATATATATATATAGAACAATTAGAACTTTGGACAAAAAAAAAAAAACAGTTCTGAAAAAAAGAGGAAAAAAAGGAACCGCAACAAGCAATACACGGAGGATAGGAGAGAAGGACAAACAAAAAAAAACAACGATGAAAATTTTTATGTAAGATTATTTAAGTTTATAAAATGTCAAAATAAATTTTATTAAAGTTGGTTAAGATAAAAAAAAATGAAAGATGTCAGAATATACTGAATACGAGGAAAAATAGGATCTAACCAAAGAACAAGTAAAACAGAAAAATAAAGATAGAATTTTATTAAACGGAAAAATGCAATTAGAAACAAATCATAAATATTTGGTCAAAAAGGCTATAAAAATCAAGCAAGCAATTAAAGAAGCTCAAGAAGAAATGTTCAGTTCAGAGCTATGTTTGAATAACAAAAAAAAAAGGAATTTAAATCAAAATAATAAGTATTGAAGTACGAAAATTAATTTTTTGTTGTTTGTTTGTTGTTTTATCTGTATATTGGCATAATGGCTTCCAATTTGAAGTTGATCTTAATGAAGAAGTATTAGACTCCCAATTTCAATGTATTGGAGTGCGAACAGGAAATATTTGCAGTCTGAAAGTTTTTGAAATTATCACTAATACACAAATTTCAAAATCAGAGGAGAGTGCAGAAAGTGAAGACTACCTAGTATATTTCAAAAGCCAAATTTATTCGAGACATGCGTTTTTAGTCGACAATGAAATACAAGTTTTACAAACCGCATTAGAAAAATTAAGATAAGCTGATTTAGGTCACAAAATGGGTGCTATTCCTAAACCACAGAAAAGTAGTATAGGGACAACTGAACTAGAAAAATCAAGACTAGCTGATTTAAATGATAAAATAAATGCTATTCCTAAATCAAAGGAAAGTATTTCAAGTGCAATCAAATTAACTACTAAAGAGCAAGAGGAAAAAAA
This sequence comes from Melangyna quadrimaculata, assembly GCA_949320155.1. Taxonomy (NCBI): domain Eukaryota; kingdom Metazoa; phylum Arthropoda; class Insecta; order Diptera; family Syrphidae; genus Melangyna; species Melangyna quadrimaculata. The sequence continues at coordinate 350,664,335 of OX439483.1, read as the reverse complement.
CGGAATAAATCTTAGCGATTTAATTAAAATAATTCCGTACTTTAACAGTGATGCCTCGAAAGCTCACAATTTTATTCAAAATTGCGACAACGCAATGAAGTTAGCATCTTCATCTCAGAAAGTGCTGCTTCTTGCACTTATTAAAAGTAGGATTTCGGGAAGTGCCGAAATTCTACTCATGAACAAAAAAATTCATATTGGTTAGAACTTAAGTATGAGCTGAATAGGGTTTTTAGAGAAACTCATTCGAGCTTACAGCTTCACCTGGAAATGACCAAACTTCGCCAAAATTTCAATGAAACTGTGATTCAGTATACCTAGAGGTGCGTAACCTTGACAAGGCGAAGAATCCAGGCACTTTACGTAGAAAATTCCGAAGAACCAACATTTGATGGTCAAATGATGGGGATAGAGAGAGATATGCTTAACGCATTTGTATCGGGGCTAAAGCGAGAAATAGGTACTTTTGTTACACAACGCCCTAAAACTCTTTCTGAAGCTAGTCAACTAGCCATGGAAGAAGAAATCCGTCTAGGATATTACCATAGTAAATCGAGAGATTTAATTGTTTAAATTGTGGACGTTTAGGCCACACGACAAAAGAATGTTACCGAAACAAGAGTTATAAGTATAATACGACTAATAAAAATTTTAATTCAAACAATTTTAATAAAAACAATGAGCATCAAAATCCATTCACAAATACTAGGGATTATAACAAGAATCATAATCCATTTAAAGAGCACGAATTAAAAAAAAAAATATAATGAACCAAAAAGTTCACAAAATTTTCGAAAAAACGAATAGTTCAAGAGGCAACTATTTCGTCAGTAAAGGTAGGAAGTCCTCATGTAGAAATGATTTATAGAAATAAGTCTTATAATATGTTAATTGATACAGGAGCGGGAGTATCATTATTGAAACAAAACTGTATTTTTGAAAACGATTTGTGCCCAGATGTGACGACAACTTTAAAAGGAATTGGTAAATATAATAGAAACAGTATAGGTACTGAAGAAATAGGAATTAAATTAACAAAAGGTATCGTTAATGAATTTAACTTGCACATTATAACTAAAGATGTCCTCAGTTATTATGATGGAATTATAGGATATGATTTCTTACAACACTTAAAATTCACAATAAATTGATAAATGAATGCATAAATATATTATACAAAGATGAAGAATTAAATACATTAGAATGTTCAAACTGCATAGACCAACGGATTGAAGAATATAATCATTCCTCAAGCGCACCTATAAAGTCACTGTCTTCTGAAAGTATAAGAAGTGATAATAGTGAAACATTAGTTGTGTCAAACTATATAAGCCAACAGTTTGAGGAAAATAACTCCTCAAGCGCGCCTATAAAGTCAATGTCACATACCAATTGTGAATCTTTTAATGAGGAAAGCGATAAAATTCATGAAGTGAAAAATACAAAAGAGTTTGTAAAAATTAATAAAGATAAAAAGAAATCAAATAAGAAAGTAACTGAAAAACAAGGTTCTACAAAAACGAGTATTAAAATTATTGAAAAACTAAATGAATGAAACTTTGAAAATAAACATATTAATGAACGATTTATGGAAGTTTTAGAAAACATAAGGATAAACCATTTAAATTCAGAGGAAATAACGAACTTAAAGACATTAGTTAAAGAATTTAGTGACATATTTAGTCTCGGAGATGAAAATCTTACAGAGACTTCAGTAGTAGAACAATTCACGACTTACCGATAAATACAAAAACTTATAGATATCCTAAGGTACATGAAGAAGAAGTTAATCTTCAAATTCAAAAACTGTTCAAGGCAAATATTATTCGGCATAGTAATTCGCCATGGTCAAGTCCACTTTGGGTTGTACTAAAAAAACAAGATGCAAGTGGGGAAACAAAATGGAGAACAGTTATTGATTTTAGAAAACTAAATGAAATAACAATAAGTGACAATTATCCGATTCCCAATATTCAAGAAATACTTGACAGACTTGGTAATGCAAAATTCTTTACGACACTCGACTTAACGTCCGGATTTTATCAAATCTCTTTAAGTAAAGAAAGTATCGAAAAAACAGCTTTTTCTACACCCTATGGTCACTTTGAATTTCTTAGAATGCCATTTGGTCTTAAGAATGCGCCTGCATGCTTTCAACGCACGATGAATACAGTTCTTGATGGATTGCAAGGAAGAGAATGTATTTTTTACCTTGATAATATAGTTACATTTGGAGAATCCTTGGAACAACACAATCAAAGATTAAAGATAGTTCTTCAACGTTTGAGGAAAGCTAATTTGAAAGTTCAATTAAGTAAATCCGAATTTATGAAAAAAGAATTAGAATGCTTAGGACACTTAATAACAAGTGAAGGATTATTACCTAATTTAAAGAAAGTAGATGCAATAGATAAGTTACAAAAACCTGAAAATCAAAAAGGAGTACGGAGTTTTCTAGGAATGATAGGGTATTATAGAAAGTTTATACCAAATTTTAGTACTATAGCCGCTCCATTACATTTGCTATTAAAGAAGAACTCAGTTTTCAAGTGGGAAAATGATCAAATCAAGAGCTTTGAGGAACTAAAACAAAAACTAAAGGATTTTACAATACTACGTTATCCCGATTACAAAAAAGAGTTTATTATAACAACAGACGCTAGTTGTAAAGGTCTTGGAGCTGTTCTATCACAAGAACAAGATGGAAAAGACTCACCAATTCATTTTATCAGTAGAAGTTTGTTTACAGCCGAACAAAATTACAGCACCACAGAAAAGGAATGTTTAGCTATAGTTTGGGCTATTCAACAATTTAGGCCTTACGTATATGGGCAAAAATTTATCATAAAAACCGACCATCGTCCTTTGACATGGTTATTTAACGTGAAAGATCCAGGAAGTCGTCTTATCCGATGGCGATTAAAATTAGAAAAATATGATTATTCCATACAATATAAAAAAGGGGTTGATAATGTCGTAGCCGATGAATTGAGTAGAAATATATATCAAGTAGAAATGCAAAATTTAGAAAAAATATATCCAGTAATGACTAGGAGTGATGAAAAAACAAATGCATTAGTAGAAGAAATTTTTGGTAAGGACACTTCAGATGAAGAAGATAAAAATGTTTTACGAAGAATACAAGAAGAAGAATGTGGAACAGAAGAACCATGTTCAAGTAAAAGTGTTAGGAAAAAAATAAATCAGAATATATTGAGAGAAAGAGAAATACCAGAAAATATTCTAGACGAAGAAAATGATTCAATACAAGAAACTTATAATATCAACGACTTAGAAGAACGTAAACTAATAATAAAAGAAAATCACGAAAGTTTTATAGGAGGTCATGGTGGACAAAAGGTAACAATAGCTAGAATAAGAGATAGATTCCATTGGAAAGGTTTAAATAAAGATTTAATCGACTATATAACTAAGTGTTTTGAATGTCAAAAACAAAAAATCGATAGACATCCAGGAAAAAACCCTATGAAAATTACATCTACTGCTAATTACGCATTAGAAAAAGTAGATATGGGTCTAACTGGTCCATATAAAGAAGGGAATAAAATACTGTACAGTTTGACAATTCAAGATGATTTGAGTAAATTTATAAAATTTATCCCTTTAGATGACAAAAAAAGTGAAACAATAGCTAGAGCCTTTACAAATCATTGGTATCCCAAGAATCATTCTAACTTGTCTGTTAGAATGATTCTTGGGAGGTGAATTTATTAATGAAGTAATGAAGGATTTGTGTAAAATGTTTAAGATAAAGCACTTAAGAACTAGTAGTGCTTATCCTTAGAGTAACGGATCCGCTGAAAGAGCGCACGCCAGATTAGGAGAATATCTTAGAATAATGATAAAAGATAGAACTAAACCATAGTATTCAAAATTATTCCAATACGCTTCCTTTTGTTATAACACTTCAAAACATAGTAGTACAGGTTTAACACATACGAAATTTTATTTGGGAGAAAAGCGAATCCACCTAGTGATTTCGGAAGTTTAAACTATAAAACACATACAGATTATACCCAGGAACTTCAATTAAAATTATGTAGAATAGAAAAACAAGTTAAGGAAACTCAACAAAAAAAATAAATTTAAATCGAAACAGAGATACGATCAAAGGTTAGGTAGGCGAGTAAAAGACTTTAAAGTAAAAGATATTATTTTAGTTGAAAATGATAAAAGAGATAAGTTAGGTGAGAAATTTTCAGGACCCTATAAAATCCTTAAAATTATTGGAGATTCAGTAGTTATAAAAATAAATAACCAATACATTAAATATAATAAAAGTAAAATAAAACACTTTTCATCAAGAGAAAATTAATAATTTCAGATTAATTTTACAAATCATATACGCTCAAGGCGTTATATTTGGAATTTATTATAAATACATAGGAGCAACACATACAAAAGACGGACAGGTTATAATTATTAACACAATTAACATACAAGATTTGGAGAATACCATTTCGCTTATACAAACAAACTCAGAGTTATTAAATGATATCTGTATTTATTATTCTCAAGAATGTAATAAATTCAAGAAAGGAGTTTCTTTACATTTAGATAAAATTAAAAGAAGGTTAAGAGACACAAAAGATATTTTAGGTCTAAAAGAAGAAGATGACGTTAATAGAGGAAAAAGAGGATTAATAAATATAATAGGTAGCGGATTGAAAGGATTATTCGGAACAATGGATTCTTAAGATGCTGGATGCATTGAAGAAAATATATCAAAACTTAAAAATTCCAATGATAAAATAGTTGAAATTCAAGAAAGTTACCACCAACAAGAAATTAAAATTAATGAGATTATTGATAAAATAAACAAAGATCAGATTAAAAATAATTCACCAATGTTATTTGAAGAAATAAAATCAAGTATCTTAGATAAAATTATGGAATTGGATATTGAAACAGATATAGTTTTACAAGCAATATTATTACTAAAAGTTAAAATTTTACATCCGATAAATTTGAAACCAAGCAAGTTAATAGAAAAATTGAATAATCATGAACAAAAGGAAAATTTATTATATGAACTGCAACGAAATAATTTCGGAATCAATTATTAAATGCTATTTAAAAAACAAAGAAATAAAAATCATAATAGAGATACCTATTGTGTCAAATGTAAGGTTTGATACTTATGAAATTGTATATATTCCTATTTTAAGAGACAAAAAGTTTTATATGTTAAATGAAAACGAAAATATTTATTAATAAACAATGAATATAATGCTTTTTCTACTTTATTTGTACCAACAAAAATGTAAAAAGATTAATTCATACTTTATTTGTGACAAACTTATTTCATTCTGAAAATACGTACATTGTTACAAATAATATATCTATTACTGAAACAAATAATGATAAATACCATTTTTATTTGAACGATTGCTGTAAAAATATTTCTCTAGATAACAATAAAGATTATACAAAAATTGGATTGTAAGAAATGTTCAAATTTTAAAAGATTTATCGATCCCTTTAAATGATATAGATCAAAGAGCTCATAGTTTGTATGAAACATTCGGTAAAGAAGAATTAAGTTATATTACAGGTACTTTTGGAATAATTATAATAGTATTAATGGTAATCCTTTGTATATTTTGTTTCAAACTACAAAAAGTAGTAAAACGAAAAGAAAATAAGAAAACTAGAGTTCTAAATGTTAGAAATAGAATTCGAACAGGATCGATACGTTCATTAAATGAACATAATTTATAAACAAAATCTCTTCAAGATTGTTGTTTATTCTTAAAGGGGGGAGGTGTTATGCATAAATCCTAATTATCATTAAACTCAAGTCTTTTTAAATGCAAGTCAGCATAATCTTTTATTTCTCTTATCCACACTATACTTTGTATTCACAATGTCTTTCAATTGCAAGCCAGCATCAGCATAAGATTTGTTTATTGAAATCTGATACTTTTCAATTTGCTATTTGTTTTCCCTCTCAAAGTGGCATTTATTTGGTGCATAACAATTACTCCACTCCAAAAATTTGAGGTCGGCTATTAGACTATTCGCTTTACAAAGTAATTTACTGGCACCGTGCGAAGTAACTACAAGTAAATATATAGGTAGGTTTTTATTTTTCTCTAATTCTGTAGTATAGACTTTTCCGCTTACAGGCTAGGTTGTGCTAATATTCACGAAAATCTAAAAAGGGGTAACTTTAACCCCCTCCTGATTTTAGATCATGACCCTGGGCTGGGGACTTTGGGTATGTTACACCTGGGGGTAACCCCTACCATATAAAAAAATAATCTAAAGAGCCTTATTTTTTGCAAACAAAATTCCTTCGTTGACTGTACTATTATATGCGGTACAATACTATGTACTATATATGCGGGTGGCAATGGCACAGTAGATATAGTGTTTGACTGCTAACCTGGACGTGTGGGTTTGAGCCCCAGTCTAATCATCATTCTTTTCTATATTCCTCAGCTTCAACTGGGTGCCACCCGTGGAATTTCATGAGATAATTAACATCTAAATCTCAATCCACTGTGCCCACAAAAATCTTTCCTTTCCTTCCATTCCTTTTAACTAGTGCCGTGCATTGCATTTAAAAGCCCTGAGATCCTACCTTTGAGTATATAATATATATATATATAATATATATTTATTATATCTATACACTCAAAGTGTCTTACAGGCATAGAGTTAAAATATTATTATTAGAGTACATACGTAGGATAGTCAAATCAAAGCAAATAGCAAATAGCACATTTTAAACCCGTTCTTTTAACTTCCGAAAAAACAAATAACTTCATGTTTTTGTTTTATTAAAGGCTCTCTGACAACACCACCTTGTTCTGAAGCAATCACTTGGGTACTTTATCCCGAACCACTCCCGATTTCATCTAAGCAAGTAAGTACGGAAAAATTATTTAATTACTAACTTCCGCCTCCACTGGCCATGAAAGATGTCCATAATTCGATCTACAATCCAAACCACAATCTGATTTGTATGGATATGTCACTGCTCATTGGACATGGAATTTTGCAACTCCATTGGATTTTTTGTAGACATGTTCCATAGTCCGGCCATCGTTCATGGCCTGTGGAGGCGGCATTTAAAAGATTAAGAAGATACCTACCTGTTACTTTTTAATTATTTTTTTTCAATTCAGATCTCAAGATTTCGTCAGCTGCAAGATAGCATAGATGGTGCGTTGGTTGACAATTTTAGAGCCCTACAACAAATTGGCAATCGGCGAGTTTTTGTACGAGCAGTTAATATTCATCAAACACACGTGTCGAAAATAGAAAATCAAATAAGCTACACAAAATGGAACTGGTTTTCTTAATTTAATTTTAAGCATTAACTTATTTAATAATCATGAAATAAATATATTTAGAAAAGTCTTATCCCCTTCGATATTAATCGATATTAAGTCTCAAGTGTCAAAATTATTTTGACTGTGATTTTCTTTCCTAAATACTGTAACTATTTTCTCATGTTCGTAAATAAAATATGTTTTGTATGTATTTCCTATTGCGTATTTACTTTACAGATGAGCGAAATGAAGCTTTTAAAAACAACGCCAATTCTCATCAAAGTAGTTTAATCTTTTTCCGAAAGATAGTGCTGTGTGGATATTGGTTGTTTCACTTATTACTAAAAGTCGTTACAATTTCCCATCTCTGAAACAAGTCCATTGCACTCAAAAAATTATGTTACATAATTTCTATGATTCCAAATCATAAACTGAAAATCATTAATTTGATTGCAAAATTCATATATATAAAACGTAAAAATCATTAAAAAAAAATCATGCATGCATGACAAAATCATAAATCCAATGATTTCGAAATCATAAATATTTCTACATGAGAGTTGTTGTTGTACGGGAAATTTTATGAAACTATTCATGCATGCATGATCAATCATACACATTTCATAGTGCTTATTTATATAATTTTAATGAAAAGAAATCATAAAATGCATGACACTGCAATCATAAAAATATTTTGATTAAGCATTGTTGTTGGAATATCCCAAATCCAAGAGTGTATGAACGTAATCATTTGAAATATGGACAATTCATACAATTGTTTCATGATGATTACAAAAAATGCATCAAACATATCATACTTTCCATGAAACATATAATTGAATATATGAAACTACACTCAAAGAAATAATTACTACAAAATTGTTGGGGAAACAGAAAGTTTATGATCAAAATCATTTAAAATTTGAACAAATTTAATGGGCGTTTCATGATAGATTACATAAAACGCATGCAATTATTCATTCTTTGCATGAAAAGCATCATTCCGCTTTCGGAACCGTATACAAAAAAATTATTTACTTTGAATTGTTGTTGGAAATTTCAAGAACAAAATTGTATGTATTGTATTAAGGTGTTTTTTGTATGAAATATTGCATTAAACGCATGCAATTATTCGTTCTTTGCATGAAAATAAAGTTTTCACTTTAGGAACCACAAACACAAAAAGTGTTTACTTTAAATTGTTGTTGGAAATTTCAAGACCGAAGGTGTATGATATTATTCATAATAATTATGAACAGATCATTGAAATCTTATGGTTTTTCTGCTCATGATAGATAACATTAAATGCATGCAATTATTCATTCTTGACATGAAAATAAAGTTTTCATTTTAGGAACCACATACAAAAAAAGTATTTACTTTAAATTGTTGTTGGAAATTTCAAGAACAAAAGTGTATGTCATTATTCATAATAATTATGAACAGATCATGCAAATATTATGGTGTGTTTTGTTGTTGGAAAATTCAAGACAAAAAGTGTATGACATTATTCATAATAATAATGAACAGATTATGCACATTCTTTGCATGAAAAGAATCATTTCACTTTAGGAATCGCATACAAAAAATGTGTTTACTTTGAATTGTTGTTGGAAAATTCAAGACTAAAAGCGTATGACATTATTCATAATAATTATGAACATATCATGAAAATCTTATGTTTTTTTGTTCATGATAGATTACATTAAACGCATGCAATTATTCATTCTTTACATGAAAATAATAATTTCTCTTTAGAAACCCACATACCTACAAAAAAGTGTTTACTTTGAATTGTTGTTGGAAATTTCAAGACCAAAAGCGTATGACATTATTCATAATAATTATGTTTTTTTGCTCATGAAAGATTACATTAAACGCATGCAATTATTCATTCTTGACATGAAAATAAAGTTTTCACTTTAGGAACCGCATACAAAAAAAGTATTTACTTTAAATTGTTGTTGGAAATTTCAAGAACAAAAGTGTATGTCATTATTCATAATAATTATGAACAGATCATGCAAATATTATGGTGTTTTTTGTTATTGGAAAATTCAAGACAAAAAGTGTATGACATTATTCATAATAATATAAACGGATTATGCACATTCTTTGCATGGAAAGAATCATTTCACTTTAGGAATCGCATGCAAAAAATGTGTTTACTATGAATTGTTGTTGGAAATTTCAAGACCAAAAGTATATGGCATTATTCATAATAATTATGGACAGATCATGCATATTTAAAGGTGTTTTCTTCGTGAAAGATTACATAGAAAGCATAAAAGTGTTGATTTATGTATGAACAACACGCGATTAAAACCGCATAAAAAAAAGGTTAACTTTAATCTGTTGTTACAAAACTAAGTCGCAAAACCTTATAATTTTTTTTTATTTAAAACATGAAAAGACCAAATAAATTTCAAAGTGAAGTTTCATATAAGATTTTAACTGAACGAAATAATTTACTATAAAAATCGTATTTGAAATCGCGCGGTTTTTCCTCCTGATGTTTACCTACTGCTCTTTTAACTTAATTAAACAAATTGCGAGCCTTTAAATTGATATTTTTGCAGTATACTCGTAAAAACTGCTCTCAAGATTTTATTTATTTATTTTATTTATTTCAAGTTCGATTTACTTATACACAGTAAGATAAAGTATCTTATAAGCTAGTGATAAGCGCAGTATTAACAAAAAATATGGAACTCTAGGAAATGATCAAAGTAAAAAAGAAAAAAGAAAAATATGCATAGTTAGGATTAAATACAATGTTGCTTTCATTAAACTTCAATTTTAAAATAATTTTAGAGTAAATTAAATTCAAATAGTTATTCGCTTCTTTTCTTAGAACAAAAGAAATTACAGTAAACGAAGACTAAAATTCAAAAAATTCTTGTGATTAAGAAGTAGATAGATACCTTTTTATTTCGCTTTTCATCCTGGATGCTTGACCCAATTCTCTTATAACACGTGGTAAAGTATTCCAAAGGCGAATACTGTTAACATAAAATTGACGTTCGGAAGTAAGGGAAGAGTAGCGTGGATGAATGAGTTGACACGTTCTGATTGATGAAGTCCTTCGAATTCTATCAAAGAGATAGTTAGGTGTGTGTGACAGCAGCACGTCGGAGATCAAAGCTAAGGTTATCAAATGTCATATTCAATACTTGGGTAACATAACCGCATACAAAAAAAGTATTTACTTTAAATTGTTGTTGGAAATTTCAAGAACAAAAGTGTATGTCATTATTCATAATAATTATGAACAGATCATGCAAATATTATGGTGTTTTTTGTTATTGGAAAATTCAAGACAAAAAGTGTATGACATTATTCATAATAATATAAACGGATTATGCACATTCTTTGCATGGAAAGAATCATTTCACTTTAGGAATCGCATGCAAAAAATGTGTTTACTATGAATTGTTGTTGGAAATTTCAAGACCAAAAGTATATGGCATTATTCATAATAATTATGGACAGATCATGCATATTTAAAGGTGTTTTCTTCGTGAAAGATTACATAGAAAGCATAAAAGTGTTGATTTATGTATGAACAACACGCGATTAAAACCGCATAAAAAAAAGGTTAACTTTAATCTGTTGTTACAAAACTAAGTCGCAAAACCTTATAATTTTTTTTAATTTAAAACATGAAAAGACCAAATAAATTTCAAAGTGAAGTTTCATATAAGATTTTAACTGAACGAAATAATTTACTATAAAAATCGTATTTGAAATCGCGCGGTTTTTCCTCCTGATGTTTACCTACTGCTCTTTTAACTTAATTAAACAAATTGCGAGCCTTTAAATTGATATTTTTGCAGTATACTCGTAAAAACTGCTCTCAAGATTTTATTTATTTATTTTATTTATTTCAAGTTCGATTTACTTATACACAGTAAGATAAAGTATCTTATAAGCTAGTGATAAGCGCAGTATTAACAAAAAATATGGAACTCTAGGAAATGATCAAAGTAAAAAAGAAAAAAGAAAAATATGCATAGTTAGGATTAAATACAATGTTGCTTTCATTAAACTTCAATTTTAAAATAATTTTAGAGTAAATTAAATTCAAATAGTTATTCGCTTCTTTTCTTAGAACAAAAGAAATTACAGTAAACGAAGACTAAAATTCAAAATTCAGATACCTTTTTATTTCGCTTTTCATCCTGGATGCTTGACCCAATTCTCTTATAACACGTGGTAAAGTATTCCAAAGGCGAATACTGTTAACATAAAATTGACGTTCGGAAGTAAGGGAAGAGTAGCGTGGATGAATGAGTTGACACGTTCTGATTGATGAAGTCCTTCGAATTCTATCAAAGAGATAGTTAGGTGTGTGTGACAGCAGCACGTCGGAGATCAAAGCTAAGGTTATCAAATGTCATATTCAATACTTGGGTAACATAATTTGAAACGTGGTCCCGTCTCCGTAATCCGAAAATATAACGTATTGCACTATTAAATCCCACATTTAATTTTCGTTTGTTTTCGTAGCTACAAGAGCAGAAAATCGCACAACCATAAGTGAGGATCGGTAAAATCAAGGTTTTCACAAGCAAAGAACGGGTTTTTATTGGGATGAAATATTGAGGCGCTTGCAATGAACGCAGAGCTCCGTAGGTCTTACCAACAATATAGTTAATGTGGTTTTCACATGTAAGACTGCGATTAAAGAGTATACCTAGGTTTTTTGCCTTCTCTACAAACTCTATGGGGACGTTGCTCATAACAATTGGAGTAAAGTAGGATTGTTCTAGAGGTGTTCCTGATATCACCAAGCACTTGGTTTTAGATGGGTTTAGCTGAAGTCCATTTGTGCCAGACCAATTCAGGATTCCTTTCATGTCTTCATTTAAACATGTTATGTAGTGTTCTATAAGACCGAGTGGGCAGCTTAAATACAGCTGTACATCATCAGCGTACATTCCTAAAAGGCAGTATTTTATGTGTGTAGGAAGAGAGTTTATGTACAAAGAGAACAACAAAGGACCCAATATGGACCCTTGCGGAACGCCTTTAAGATTTGGGAGAAAAATTGAAAAGGATCCATTGATTTCTACAGCTTGATATCTGCCTGTAAGACACGAAAACACTAACTTTACTGCTGTATTCGAGAAATTAAACTCATTGATTAGCTTTTTGCATAAAATTGTGTGATCCACCGAATCGAACGCTTTCGAGAAATCTAATAGAACAAGAAATGAATCATGATCCTTGTGCATTGATTGTCGTAAGTCTTTAATCACGTTTATTAAGGCGGTGACACAGCTATGTTTTTTTCGGAAACCAGATTGCTTTCGTATGTTATTCTATATGTTAGTTTATTTTCAATTAGGAACAAGTTAATTTGTTTCTGAATTAGTCTTTCGAAAACCTTAGATAAAAAAGATAGGATAGCGATCGGCCTAAACTCGACGCATTTCGAATTCTTAGTGATAGGGGAAATTTTCGCTAACTTCCACTGTTCAGGATAATCACCAGACATTATTATGAAGTTAAAAATATGTTTAATATAGGGCAGAAGAATTGGCAAAAGAATTTTAAGAAACAGAGAGTGTAGGTCGTCGAGACCCACTGCTTTCGATTTGATTGAAAGGATAGACTCAACCACTTCTGCACTCTCGACAGGACTAAAGCTGAAGCTGGGGCCAGCCCTAGTTCTTGGAGGACCAGTCTCAACTCTGGCAGAAATATTTGATTGCACAACACAGGTTGAGGCTGAAACGGTTATAAAATTTTCATTTAGCATGTTTTTATCAACATCAACATGAGTTCCGATTCGCATCCCACCGCGAACAGACGTGTCGGGAGCTAAAACATTTACCACACCCAATACCCCAACAAACAAAATAAAAAAAAAAAAAATAAATAAACCAACCAACCTGTCTCCATATCAAAATAATAATAAATAAATCCCCGCCAATCGACCGTACGGAAAAAAAAATCAATAGCCTAAAAAAAAAAAATCAATAGAAAAAGAAAAATAAATTAAAAAAAAGTGCCAGTGTCAGTGCCAGTGCTTGTGCTTGTGTACAGACCCAACAACAAAAGTGCACCATGCCCATGAAGCTGATGCTGCTGCACAAAATTAAAATCAGCAAGCGGTAAATTTTCCTTATCTCTCCTTCCCTCATCATTCACATTGCTTTCGGCTTAGTCATTACATGCAATGTGTGGCTCATCTCATATAATATATGTAATTGATTGAGTCGAAGTAAATTAGACAAATTGCTGATATTGGTTTTGGGTTTCCAGGGGCGGATCAATACATACTACTAAGGCATAACACTGATAGTGTTTTGTATTGTGAAGTTTTATTGGGGCCCAAACTCAATATCAGCATAGATAACTGTCTGATTTGGGTTTTTACGTTTGTTTTTTCGTAATGGTAGGTGAATTTAGGGTCGATATTAGCAACATTCGGGGGCTGAGGAAGAATTTCTGTGCTGTGTACGTACATACTGTAAAAAACAGGCCAGCAGTCTTGGCACTAAGTGCAACCCAGGTAGGTGAAAATTCTGATTACTCCGAATTTAGCCTACCTGGTTATAGCTTAGTGCCTTTATTTTTCCTACACCATGGTCTCGCAATATATGTACGTAATGATGTGGCTTATCAGCTTCAACCACAATATGGCCCTTGTTTAAATACAAACTTTAACTTCATGTGGTTAAAATTCACCGTCAATAAGCATATCAAACATACATGTTTCATTTATCGTAGCCCAAGTTTGGATAGTAATTCGACTTCTAACGAATTCGATGCGCTGTCCGATTCAATCCTGAGAATTGTTTGCCATTTTCCGCACAGTGAAATCGTTCTTACGGGCGATTTCAATGTACACAATTCTTCGTGGCTACGCTATTCTGGTCAGACAACACCCGAAGGAAGGTATGTCGAGATTTTTGCTGAGTTAAACCACCTGACTCAGCTTGTTGTCGAGCCTACTCGGATTCCTGACGTTGCAGGTCAAATCGCCAACACTCTAGACTTGTTCCTTACCTCTGACCCGAATAAATACACTATTAGTGTATTATCTCCTCTAGGCTCATCAGACCATTGTGTCATATCTGCGAATTTCTCGTGCCACCAAATCACAGTTAAAGAAAAAATCCCAAAGAGAACCGTTTGGCAATACGAGAAAGCCAACTGGGACGGTCTCAATAATTTCTTCAAGAGCTTTAACTGGTCACTATGCTTCCTCGATAGTGATGTTGACGCCAGTGCAGATATGATTACAAACTTGATTCTTTGTGGAATGAGAAATTTAATCCCGAATAGGGTGAAATCTATCAAACCCAAAGAAAACTCATGGTTTGATTCGAGCTGTAAAGAGGTTATTAGGGTTAGAGAAGTAAGCTTCCGATGTTATAAGCTAGAAAGACCTGTAACGTTCATATTCGAAGAACCAAATTTTTACATGATCAAAAATTACGGCAAAAAATACTACAATGTCCCAAAGGTAGTAAAATTTTTTGGTCATTTGTAAAAAACATACGAAATACCACCTCGTCCTCGGTTCCAACGCTCGTCTTCAATGATACTCCTTTTGTCAGCTCGCAAGATAAAGCCAATTTGCTTGCAGCACAGTTTGCTGTTAATTCGACTCTGCCAGAAAGTGTTATGACTCCTCCTGTACTTGAGAGCGTAAATGATTTTATGGGACAAATCTTCTTTCGCACTCGTGCAGTTGCTAGAGTTCTAAAGGATCTCGATGTACACAAATCCGCTGGCCCGGATGGTATCCCTCCCATTGTTCTGAAGAGGTGTTCTTCAACGCTGGCAAAACCACTGCGTAAGCTTTTCCATCTATCCTACTCTACTGGTCTCTATCCGAGTGGATGGAAAACAGCATTTGTCCAGCCTGTCCCTTAAAAAGGCGTATCTTCTTCACTCTCTAACTATCGACCAATTGCTCTTACGTCCCTTCTTTCCAAGGTCATGGAAACGCTGTTAATTTCCAGCTCAAGAAATATCTCGAGGCAATACGGCTTTCGTAGCAATAGGTCCACTGGTGATCTGATGGTATATCTCACCGAACAGTGGAACAAATCTTTACATCGTTTTGGAGATGCGCGCATTTGGTTTCGATGAACCTCTTCTTCGTTGGATTAGAAATTACCTTTCGGACCGTTTAATACAAGTCGTATTGGACGGTTTCAAGTCTGAAATCCACAAAATAAATGCTGGTGTGCCCCAGGGCTCCGTTTTGTCTCCGACTCTCTTCCTTATTTTTATAAATGATCTTTTTTCTGAAACTTCTAATCCATTAAACTGTTTTGCTGACGATAGTACTCTCAGTTTCTCATATTCGTTTACAGATTGTCATCCATGTCCTTCGGATGTGGAACTTGAACGGCAGCGTATGATAAGCTCACTAAATTCTGATCTCGACAGCATTGTCCAATGGGGAATCAAAAACCGCGTAAAATTTAATGCTTCTAAAACTCAATGTTGTCTCCTGTCGTTAAAGCGAAACCCACCCCCAATGCCGCTATCCATGGGCGGCACTTGCATCGAGGAAACCGAACAGCTCTCAGTTCTCGGTATGTGTGTCACAGACCACCTTTTGTGGAATAACCACATATTTGATGTCGCCAAAAACGCTGCTAAGTGTTTAGGTTTTCTCCGTAGATGCAAGAAGTTGTTTTCCCCTTCTGATCTGGCTGTGATCTACAAAGCCTTTATTCGTCCAAAACTTGAGTACAATTCTCATGTTTGGGCAGGAGCTCCAAAAACTCACTTGAGTTTGTTGGACAGAATTCAAAAGAGAGCTTTAAAAATGATAGGCGAAAGATCTATAACAGAAACAATTACATCTCTCGAACACCGCCTTAATGTTTCGTGTCTTTCTCTATTTTATCGCTATTATTATAATCAGTGTTCTAGTGAAATAGCCAATTGCATTCCCCCCTTAAAAAATTCAACAGTAATACTCGCGCTTCTAGGAATGCCCATCAGTTCACCCTCGAGCCCAACTTCGGACGTACTGTAATGTACAGAGATTCTTTCTTCAGTCGCACCACACGAATGTGGAATGCTTTACCTGCCTCGACTTTTCCCTCCCATTTCGATGTGCAAACGTTCAAAACCAATGTGCATCGGTATCTCCTTCTAAATCCTCTCCTACTTACCTAATCGCTCGTGCTGTGTTAAAAACATTTTAAGGGTAGCCATAACCCCTTTTCCGCGCGTGGAATATAAAAAAAAAAAAAAAAAAAATCGCAGCTCAAAGTAGATTTAGTTTGGCATATACCAATGTTTCGCAGGTTCGCCCAAAAATTTCGCCCTCCTAACGAGCTGTTTAAACGATTTGTAAAAACAAGCAGTAAGTTCGTCGAAGTACTGGAAGTTTATATCGTTTCCAAGTAGTATATGCAAGATCTCGCTGCAACATTAAATAACGGATATTGGTCGTGAACAATGGTGGATTATTATGGTCTGCAAGTTTAGATCGTAACGGTACAAAATTATCATATAGAGACCTTACATTTTCGATAAGAAAGTCAACTTGTTTCCCAGAAGAAGGCATATAGTAGACAGCTGCCCAGTTTGTAAGTCTAGCATTTGACTCTAGTGCTTGATAATCAATGTTTCTATAGTCCCTAATTTGGAAACTAAAAGAAACACTCAGAACATCGAAGTCAAAGGCCAAGAATATAAAATCATACCTTGAGAAGGCTGGAGCCGAGAGTTGATCATAAAGTAGAACTTTTCTTAAGTCACTAACCCAGAATAAGTCTAACAGCGTTGAACTTTTATTATAAAAGTGCGTAGGTAGAGAAGTGTTTACGGAACATAAATTGAATGTAGCTAACCCGTCTGAGAGATCATTTTGAGTTAACAAGTTGTTATTGAAGTCACTGCACAAAATTAAATCTGGACATGCCAGGGACAACTCTTCCAATAGTGTTAACAAAGGCAAGACATTGATGGTCCTATTCGGTCTATAAACAACACCTAAAAGAAGTTTACTCCTTGATCCTACTATATCGACAAACAAATACTCGATTTCACTACCAATTTCGGAACAGCAACGAAGTTTGCACTTTATATCTCCTCGGACGAACATTGCCACACCCCCACCACGACTAACTCTGTCATATCGAAACAGTTTGTGGTATCCTTTTAATGAGCACAAGTTGTCATTGATGTTTTTAGATAGCCAAGTTTCAGAGACACAAACTACCTCAATGCCAGAATCTTCGAAAATATCACGGAATTCATCAACCTTTGGTAGTAAACTTTGGGCGTTTAGATGACAAACTCTTAATCCTTTCTTTTGCTTACTCAAAACCCTTACCATCGCACGCAATCCATTAATGTTACTCATTGCAAGTAGTAATTTTGAGAGATAAAGCAGCAATTAAAATTCAGCGTCACTAATGTAAATATTTGAAAATGTACCTAAATATTTTTCTTTTATAATATTTGTCATATTTGTAAAATATATTTATTGTCTGGTCAGTTAATTGCAGATTCGACGGCAAAAAGAATTTTCTGCACTCTACTTTGTATCTGAACAAAAGAAAAGTTGCGCCGTGTAAAATCATGGCACAGTCAAAGACTGAACTCTTTACTGAACTCGTTCATTATCATACAAAATATGAAACTTTTCATATTTCGTTTGATTGAGTTATTGATTTTCGTGCAAAAAGGCGCGTGGCTTTTCGGACTATGATCATAATCATACAAAATATGAAACTTTTCATATTTCATATGTGATTGAGTAATTGATTTCCGCGCCAAAAAGGCGCGTGGCTTTTCGGAATATGACCATGAAAATATGAAACTTTTCATATTTCGTATGATTGTGTAATTAATTTTATGTTCACCATGAAATAAATTAAATCAATAAAGGAATTATCAAAAAGTGTTTCTGAAAAACTCTATTGATATACTTTAATCTTGAATTTTGTACTTTATATGTGAGTTTTTGGCATAAATAATAGTTTGCAACTACTGTCTAACAATCGCAGTAACCAGTTTCGGTAATTACACTGCATATTTAATTCTCTTTTTCTCCAATTAGTTATTGCATTCCCCATATCTCCCTCTAGGATATACAGGGATGTCCAATGTGGTCTGTTTCCCCCCGTTTAGGCAGGAGGGGCAATTTTCTACAAAAATGATAAAAAAATAGAGCGTGTAGGTTGAGTCGAGACAAGAAAAAATCGTATGGGAGGGGGGGTCTATTACCCCCCTTTTACGCATGATATTTTTTTAAATTATTAAAAAACAACGGTAACACTTACAATGCTGTATTATACCTTTTTGTAAAGCCTAAAATACCTTCTTTTATTGACTTTTTAAATAATGTTATTTTTGTGAACACTTTGAAAAATTAATTTTCAAACTCAAAATTTTGATTTTTTTTTTAATTTTCAAATTAAATTTTTTCAAAATTGTACGTTATTAAGAATTATATTTGTTTTAAAAATTCAATGCTCTTATTAATTTTTAATCAAACGTTGAAAACCGGATGATTCTAAGACTTTTACTTTTCAAAATATTAAAAATTAAATTAACCGATTTTCTCATAAGACTGAGAAGAATCCGACTAAATTATCATTTCGGCAACCATTATTTTTGAATATTTTGAAAAGTAAAAGTCTTAGAATCATTCGGTTTTCAACGTTTGATTAAAAATTAATAAGAGCATTGAATTTTTAAAACAAATATAATACTTAGTAACCTACAATTTTGAAAAAATTAATTTGAAAATTAAACAAAAAAATATCAAAATTTTGAGTTTGAAAATTATGTTTTCAAAAAGTGTTCACAAAAATAACATTTTTTAAATAGTCAATAAAATAATGTAGTTTAGGCTTTATTAAAAGGTATAAAATAGCATTGTAAGTGTTACCGTTGTTTTTTAATAATTTTTTTTCTGCTTTAAGTCATATTTTTAGGAAAGTGCCCCTCCAAAAGGGAGTAAATAGACCACCCCTCCCGTACGATTTTTTTATGTCTCAGCTCAACCTACACGCTCTATCTTTTTCTAATTTTTTTTTAAATTGTCCCTCCCGCCTAAACGGGGGGAAATAGACCCCCCCTCCCTTACGATTTTTTTCTTGTCTCGACTTAACCTACACGCTCTATCTTTTTGTCACACCTTAGGTTATAAAATAAACAAAAAGTATCTATCCGAGTTGTCAAAACGACAACCAAAATACACTTTGAAGTGAAAAGAATCGTATATCTTCTAAAGTGTGTTGCAATCAGGCCTGCAATTCACAATAGTTATGGGCTTTCCTTTTTTGTACGACTACACTTATGTTGTTTTCTATCAACTATTTCAGATTTGGTGGTCAGAGTTCAGATCAATTATGTTAAACTAGCCGCCTCCACAGGCCATGAACGATGGCAAGACTATGGAACATGTCTAAGAAAAATCCAATGGAGTCGCAAAAATCCATGTCGAAGCAGTGACATATTAGGCGTTTTTCTTTTTTAGCTCAGAAAAGAGTTCTGAACAGAGTCCGAGCATATCGAGCATGCTCTGAACATCCTCTGAACAAAGCGTGTTCTGGTTCTGAGCGCTCAGAATTATTTTTGAAACACACCTGAACACTAAGCTGTCACATTTTTTTCAATTTCACCTATCAAATGCTTGTGTTCAGCATTCAACTCGGTCTGCTCAGTTATTTTATTCTGAGCTCATAGAGCGCGTTCTGAACAAGCTCAGAGCACGTTCAGAACGAAAAAAGAAACACAAATTTGAAGCTCTGAACGTTCAGAGGTAAAAAAGAAACACAATTTTTTGTTTGACAGTTCAGGCTCTGCTCTGAACTAAAAAAGAAAAACGCCTATTCATACAAATCAGATTGTGGATTGGATTGTAGATTGGATTACAGGCCGACTCCACAGCCCATAAAGATGTCTAACATCGCAACCACAATCCAATCAACAAACACTGCATTTTTACTCACTGGGCAAATCATGTCATGTATCATGTCTTTCATTAGTCTTTCACAACTACTTCTATCTTTTACAAAAAAATTCACTTACACATTAAATACAAACCAGAAGAAAAGCCAGTGGAGACGGCATTTAATAGAAACATGATTTGAATTATCTTTGCAATTGTGTGATTTAGATAAAAACGTCACTTTCATTTGGTGTGTGCAAGTACGTGTAAAACTTTGTGTAGAATTTTTCCTGAAATCAAGATTTGAATAATGGACCTATAATCAAAACAGGTATCCAAAAAATCAATTTTTTTTGGTTGAATTGAAAGTGAAATATGAAAAAGATCAACAAAATCGAAAAATATGTTTTTTTTTGTTAAATAGAAATCTACATTACAAATCCTCCAACAATTTTAGTTCCAACTTAAAAAAAAGTTAAACGCACGATTTCTAAGTTATTATTTTTAGTTGTGCTATATAATAATCCCCGTGGCTTTTGGCTGCGACCAGAAAAATCCCACATTTTAATTTTAAAAGAAAAAGTTTTAGTACGATCTTTGATCCATTTTCAGCCTAATGTATTTTTTTTTTCTACAAAATACATACGTTCATATACTTTTATACATATTCATTACAGAACCTTATTAATTTTAACTCAAATTATTAAAATTTTTAGTAGAAGTTAATTATAACTTTGCGTCAGCTAAAAAACAAATATCGCGAAGTTTAAATAGCATGTGTGAATGAGTTGAAATAAACTTTGAACGCAGCTAAAGTTTGAAAGCAGCCGCGGTTTGAACGCACTACTTGAACAGTTATTTTATCGCGTCTTCGTGTTTGGTTCATTTCAATTCATTGGTATGAAAATATCTCGTGCCGTCAATTTCTCGTCGATTAGTTTCTCCAAAAGTTTGTGTCGGTGCGCGTCGGGAAATAAAAATTAAAAGTAAAAATTTAAATAAACAGAAAAAACAAATAAAAACAATCAAATTGGGGGTAAGTCTAAACTTTTTAAAACATTTTTACAACATTTTTAACAATTTTAATATCTGGAAAAAAATATTCTATGGGGGTGGTTTATTGGTGAAAAAAGGGCGTCTGTGAAATTTTTTGTTAGGTATCGCATTGTGAGCTTTTTTAGCAATGTAAAATAAAATTAATATTGAAAACAGAATATCAGTCTTAAGTTCCATTAAAATATTTGCAAATTGAATTTGAATTTTTAAAGCAATACATTTTGCTAAATTCTTTCAACAAATGAATAAATCATGCAAAGCATAGTTAAAACTAGCTTCAAATTATTATATGTATGATCAGATATTTTATAAACTGCGTTTTTTTAAATAATTTAAACAATTTTAAGAATTTTAATGTCTGAAACAATTTCTATGGGAGTGGTTTATTGGCAAACAGAAAATGGCGTCTGTGAAGAAAAAAGCGTCTATAAAATTTTTTGGTTAGTATCGCATTGTGAGCTTTTTGTTACCAATGTAAAATAAAATTAATATTGAAAACAGAAAATCTGTCCGAAGTTCCATCAAAATATTTGCAAGTTAAGACATGTTTAAAGCAATAAAAATTATTTCAATTAAAAAGTCAACCATGCAAAGCATAGCTTAAACCAGCTTCAATATCTGAACGAACAGTTATTTTATCACTTGCGTCATCTTTCATTTCATAAGACACTAGCAAGTATTATCACATGCCGCCAACTGACGCGTGCCCACCCTTATATACAATTTGAATGCAGCTAAGGTTTGAACGCAATACTTGAACAGTTATTTTATCGCGTCATCGTTGTTAGTTTATTTCATTTCATTAGTATGAAGTATCACGTGCAGTCAAGTTATCGTCAATAGTTTGTCCAAAAATTTTTGTCGGTGCGCGTGGGAAAATAAAAATTAAAAGTTAAAATTTAAATAAACAGAAAAAAAAATAAAAATAAAAATGCTGTCGAGTTCCATCAAAGTGGGAGTAAGTTTAAACATTTTAAAAACAATTTTAACAATTTTAATGTCTGGAAGAATTTCTATGGGTTGGTTTTTTGGTTGCAAAACGGGTATCTATGTATAAATTTTGTTGGTTGGTATAGCAATATGAGCAATGCAAAAAAAAATAAATATTAAAAACGCATAATGTGTCCAATTTTCTATCAAAACATAGGCAAGGTAAAACATTTTTAGAGCAGTTATTTGAGCTAAAAACCTTAATTTTTTGTTAAGATTTAGATACAAATCGATTATTTCCTGAAAGAAATTCGATATGAAGAAAAGCAAAACCAATAACGTTGATTGGTTTTGCTAACTTTTAATATTTTGGTAAAAGGGTGGTTTATTGATTCTAAAAAAGGGCACCTGAGAAATTGTTTTGCTGGCATTGCATTGTAGGCTTTTTATTAGAAACTTGAAATACAAATTTTAATAAAAACAAAAAAGCTATCAAGAATTCCATCAAAGTGTAGGCAAGTTTAAACAGTTTCGATAACTAGATCCTGCCTCCACTCCTCAAACAACTTTATTGTTATATCTTCTCTGACAGAAAAATCTGCTCCTGATAAAAATCCTGTTCCAAACTCCCAGTCTAGAGTTTCCAACCAGATTTTCCTTTTCTTTTTTTTTTTTCTTTCAACTTCACCGACCTCAAAGTTTCCAATTCTTATATCTACGAATATAATTTTTCGCTTTTCACTTTCTCAACCAAACTCTTTCGTAGCTTATTAAAAAGTGTCTTGTCATGGCGAACTCGCCTCGTCCATTTCCCTCACTTACTATCTTGCCATCTCTTTCAGATCGTCAGTGCGTGTGGTATTCGGTCACAGTCTAACTGCAACACCTTGCCTATCGGCTGAGATGTGCGCTGTAGTCGAGCCAAGCCACGCATGCGATTTTTTTCCAAAAGTGGCTCAATGGACGAGTTCAGTCAACCCTACCGTCAATTACAATTGGTATAAAAAGGTAAACGAAAAATTTCACATTTACACGTAAAGTCCCCAGCCCAAACCGGCCCAAACTAAAACTTGGAGGAAAATATTCTGCCAGATGGGAGATGGGACTGCCGTCATTTTCGAAATAGAAAGATGAGCCAGGATCTGATCAATTCCACGAAAGTTAAATTATTCTAAACCCGTAGACCTTCGTGCAGACTTAAGGGGATAGGGAAACACGTCGCAAAGTGACTTTTCTTTTGTGTTCAGGACACTTTAGGTTGGGCATTACGCCATACTAAATTTATGTTGGTGTGAACTAGGTGTCACACATGTCGTTGAACATGGGTCGGATTCATCATGTTTTACTCCAGTGTGGACCATCTGTCACACACTCAATGATTGTTTGGACAACCTGTCACACGATGGGTTTGACGTTGTTAGTTGGTGTGAACCGCCTGTTACACACATCGAAAGTTAATGGTTTTGTGGACCGTCTGTCACACATTTTTAGCTTTGATTTACGAAGACCTACTTGGGTTACTTTTCCAAAATACTTTAAGAGCAGGACTCTGGTTGATGGATACCAGGATTCAACTGAACTCTACAAATATTTTGGAGCCGCAACGGAAAGAAAAGGTTAAAATGAATAAAGGGAGGGGAATAGGCTGATGAAACTTGTTGTGGTAAATTTTGCCGCAACCAATCCCACCCTTACCTCCTAGGAAATGTGTTTTTTTCTAAAAGCTACCTAGGTATTGGGGAGTGAAAGGGGATTCCCATCAAAAAAATTACAAAAATAAACAGATTTAAAAAAGTTAATAAACAAAAAGTAAGCTAAATTTTACTGTTAATCTTCGGATGCATCTAAAAACGGTTTGAGATCTTTCGCGTGCCAAGTTCCGCGTTCTTTACCTTTATCATCTTCTAAGACGTATGTCCAAGGTGACACACGCTTCTTTACTCTAAGCGGGCCGACAAATTTCGGCGCTAGTTTGGCAGCGTAGTAATTCGCGGCATCCGATTAAGAAAAGTTTGTACGCCATACAAGCTCGCCAGGACGATACTGAACATCTCATCGACGTAAATTGTAGGCCTTCGCCTATTTCTTGGATGCAGCTTGAAGCTTTTTTCCAATATCTACCCTAAGTTTCCGGAAACGTTCTTGGATCTCACCTAGATCTTGAACAGTTTCAGGATTATCTCCTACCATTGGTACTTCTTGACCCGAAGTTACCATATCCCTCCCAAAGTTAGCATAGTATGGAGAAACTCCCAATACTTCATGCTGTGACGTGCGAATTGCGCACGCCACTTTCGCAAGTTGTAAATCCCACACCCTGTGATTCTCACTGACGTAAGCCCTTAACGTCGTCTTAATAATTTGGTTGATCCTTTCCGCAGGATTTGCCTGCGGATGGTAATGGGCTGTAAAACTTAAACATGACGCGTACGCCTGGCAAAGCGCTTTCAATTCCTTGGATCGGAATTGGGGACCGTTGTCACATACGATCACCTTCGGGATGCCAAAAAGTAAAAATATATTATCTTCGAGTTCCCTACAAATGGCTTTCGCAGTAGCCGACCTCAACGCAAAAAGAAGCGGAAATTTGGTAAAATAGTCGACAACAGTTAAAATGTATATAAAACCCCTACTCGATTTTGGGAGTGGTCCTACTAGATCTACACAGACCATTTCCCAAGGTGCGGTAATCCCTACTCTTTCAGACATTAATCCAGCTGGCTTTTCATTCACAGGTTTTACCTGTTGGCAAACTTTACAATTCCTAACATACCTTGTTATGTCGCCTCTCATTTTAGGCCAATAAAACTTCGCACCAATCCTGGCAAAAGTTTTCCTAACACCCATGTGTCCAGCTAATGGACCATCATGGAACTCCTGTAAAATTTTTAATCTCTCATGTTTTCCTAAAACCCTCTTCCATTCCTGATTGTTTTCGTGAACTACAATATGGTTTGCCTTAATGAGTTTGAACAACTGACCTTGTTCAATTCTCCAGGCGGGATAAGCTAAAGGATTTGAACTAACTGCTGACTTCATCTTAACTACCCAAGGGTCTAAGTCCTCTTCTGAGATCTCGGCTAATTCCGGGACTCCTCGAGAAAGCATGTCTGGAACTACGTGCTCCTTGCCCTTTCGATGGATAATTTCAAAGTCAAACTGTTGGAGCCTAACTGCCCAACGAGCTAACCTACCCTGTGGATCTTTGAGATTACTCAACCATACTAAAGAATAATGATCTGTAACGACTGTAAATTGAGCTCCCTCGATATATGGTCGCAACTTCTCAACAGCCCATAGTACAGCTAAGCATTCTTTTTCTGTAGTACTATAATTGCGTTCACTCCTATTTAAAGACCTACTAAGGTAACAGACAACCTTTTCACCCTCATCAAAATTTTGGGACAAAACAGCACCGATCCCATAGTCTGAAGCATCTGTTTGTACGACAAAAGAACGTTTGAAATCTGGGCAAGTGAGTATTGGTGCTGTCACCAAACACTCCTTTGCCTTCCTAAAGCTAACCTCACATTCTTCTGTCCAATTAAATTTCCTACCTTTCTTCAATAAGTCTGATAATGGCCTAAGTAACTCTGCAAAATTGGGTACGAAACGACGGTACCACGAAACTGTCCCTATAAAACTTTTTTTGTTTTGTTTATCTATTATTATTTTAATTCTCTTTCAACGAGTGGAGTTGTCACAATCGATTAAAAGTTTTTTTAATACCTATTTAGAATTTTTTTTTGGTGCGTATTTGGCCACCATGTGGACCTTGTTCAAGAGGTTAGGTGAACCCCTTTCCGAGCGGAGGAAAGTGGCGATTTTAATGAAGAATTTAGATCCGTTTTATCAAAAACAGATCGGTTTTTCAAAACCACAATCGGTTAGGGAATTAGCTAGTTTAGGTAGGGACTTAGAAACTCTTAAGGCAAACAGATAGTTTTGAGCCACCGGCTCGGAATAAGAATTGCGTTGAACCTGAATTTGGTTGCACTGCAGTTTCGGCAGTGCAACCGAAAGTCGCGGTTGTATCTAGGAACGAACAACCCAGTAGAGCGGTGGAACCTGCAAGGTCGCAGCCTGACAGATCCATACAATCTAATGGGGCTGTTCGGTGTTTTAATTGTGGACAGGTAGGTCACTTTGCTAATAGATGTTCTGCTCCTAGGAAATGTTTTGGCTGCGGTGCTGAAGGGGTTAGTAGGAACAGTTGCCGACGGTGTTCGGGAAATGCCCATCGGACTCACGCGCCAGCAGGGCGGGAGTTCCGACGGAATTAGGAAGGTTGCCTGCTGGTAATTAGTTGGCAGATCAAATTCATTTGGATTTTACTTTTTTTTTTTTTTATATTCCACGCGCGCAAAAGGGGTTATGGCTACCCTTAAAATGTTTTTAACACAGCACGAGCGATTAGGTAAGTAGGAGAGGATTTAGAAGGAGATACCGATGCACATTAGTTTTGAACGTTTGCACATCGAAATGGGAGGGGAAAGTCGAGTCAGGTAAAGCATTCCACATTCGTGTGGTGCGACTGAAGAAAGAATCTCTGTACATTACAGTACGTCCGAAGTTGGGCTCGAGGGTGAACTGATGGGCATTCCTAGAAGCGCGAGTATTACGGTTGAATTTTTTAAGGGGGGGAATGCAACTGGCTATTTCACTAGAACACTGATTATAATAATAGCGATAAAATAGAGAAAGACACGAAACATTACGTCGGTGTTCGAGAGATGTAATTGTTTCTGTTATAGATCTTTCGCCTATCATTTTTAAAGCTCTCTTTTGAATTCTGTCCAACAAACTCAAGTGAGTTCTTGGAGCTCCTGCCCAAACATGAGAATTGTACTCAAGTTTTGGACGAATAAAGGCTTTGTAGATCACAGCCAGATCAGAAGGGGAAAACAACTTCTTGCATCTACGGAGAAAACCTAAACAGTTAGCAGCGTTTTTGGCGACATCAAATATGTGGTCATTCCACAAAAGGTGGTCTGTGACACACATACCGAGAACTGAGAGCTGTTCGGTTTCCTCGATGCAAGTGCCGCCCATGGATAGCGGCATTGGGGGTGGGTTTCGCTTTAACGACAGGAGACAACATTGAGTTTTAGAAGCATTAAATTTTACGCGGTTTTTGATTCCCCATTGGACAATGCTGTCGAGATCAGAATTTAGTGAGCTTATCATACGCTGCCGTTCAAGTTCCACATCCAAAGGACATGGATGAGAATCTGTAAACGAATATGAGAAACTGAGAGTACTATCGTCAGCAAAACAGTTTAATGGATAAGAGGTTTCAGACAAAAGATCATTTATAAAAATAAGGAAGAGAGTCGGAGACAAAACGGAGCCCTGGGGCACACCAGCATTTATTTTGTGGATTTCAGACTTGAAACCGTCCAATACAACTTGTATTGAACGGTCCGAAAGGTAATTTCTAATCCAACGAAGAAGAGGTTCATCGAAACCAAATGCGCGCATTTTCGATAAGAGAGCTTGGTGCCAAACTCTATCAAACGCTTTTGAAATATCAAGTGCAATAATCTTACTTTCTCCAAAACGATGTAAAGATTTGTTCCACTGTTCGGTGAGATATACCATCAGATCACCAGTGGACCTATTGCTACGAAAGCCGTACTGCCGGTCATTAAGAAGCTTTCGTTCCTCGAGATATTTCTTGAGCTGGAAATTAATCAGCGTTTCCATGACCTTGGAAAGAAGGGACGTAAGTGCAATTGGCCGATAGTTAGAGGGTGAAGAAGATACGCCTTTTTTAGGGACAGGCTGGACAAATGCTGTTTTCCATCCACTCGGATAGAGACCAGTAGAGTAGGACAGATGGAAAAGCTTACGCAGTGGTTTTGCCAGCGTTGAAGAACACCTCTTCAGAACAATGGGAGGGATACCATCCGGGCCAGCGGATTTGTGTACATCGAGATCCTTTAGAACTCTAGCAACTGCACGAGTGCGAAAGAAGATTTGTCCCATAAAATCATTTACGCTCTCAAGTACAGGAGGAGTCATAACACTTTCTGGCAGCGTCGAATTAACAGCAAACTGTGCTGCAAGCAAATTGGCTTTATCTTGCGAGCTGACAAAAGGAGTACCATTGAAGACGAGCGTTGGAACCGAGGACGAGGTGGTATTTCGTATGTTTTTTACAAATGACCAAAGATTTTTACTACCTTTGGGACATTGTAGTATTTTTTGTCGTAATTTTTGATCATGTAAAAATTTGGTTCTTCGAAAATGAACGTTACAGGTCTTTCTAGCTTGTTGAAACTTTTTCCGGTTTTCCTCAGTAGGGTTGGCTTTATAACATCGGAAGCTTACTTTTCTAACCCTTATAATCTCTTTACAGCTCAAATCAAACCATGAGTTTTCTTTGGGTTTGATAGATTTCACCCTATTCGGGATAAAATTTCTCATTCCACAAAGAATCAAGTTTGTAATCATATCTGCACTGGCGTCAACATCACTATCGAGGAAGCATAGTGACCAGTTAAAGCTCTTGAAGAAATTATTGAGACCGTCCCAGTTGGCTTTCTCGTATTGCCAAACGGTTCTCTTTGGGATTTTTTCTTTAACTGTAATTTGGTGGCACGAGAAATTCGCAGATATGACACAATGGTCTGATGAGCCTAGAGGAGATAATACACTAATAGTGTATTTATTCGGGTCAGAGGTAAGGAACAAGTCTAGAGTGTTGGCGATTTGACCTGCAACGTCAGGAATCCGAGTAGGCTAGTCAACAAGCTGAGTCAGGTGGTTTAACTCAGCAAAAATCTCGACATACCTTCCTTCGGGTGTTGTCTGACCAGAATAGCGTAGCCACGAAGGATTGTGTACATTGAAATCGCCCGTAACAACGATTTCACTGTGCGGAAAATGGCAAACAATTCTCAGGATTGAATCGGACAGCGCATCGAATTCGTTAGAAGTCGAATTACTATCCAAACTTGGGCTACGATAAATGAAACATGTATGTTTGATGTGCTTATTGACGGTGAATTTAAACCACATGAAGTTAAAGTTTGTATTTAAACAAGGGCCATATTGTGGTTGAAGCTGATAAGCCACATCATTACGTACATATATTGCGAGACCATGGTGTAGGAAAAATAAAGGCACTAAGCTATAACCAGGTAGGCTAAATTCGGAGTAATCAGAATTTTCACCTACCTGGGTTGCACTTAGTGCCAAGACTGCTGGCCTGTTTTTTACAGTATGTACGTACACAGCACAGAAATTCTTTCTCAGCCCCCGAATGTTGCTAATATCGACCCTAAATTCACCTACTATTACGAAAAAACAAACGTAAAAAACCAAATCAGACAGTTATCTATGCTGATATTGAGTTTGGGCCCCAATAAAACTTCACAATACAAAACACTACCAGTGTTATGCCTTAGTAGTATGTATTGATCCGCCCCTGGAAACCCAAAACCAATATCAGCAATTTGTCTGATTTACTTCGACTCAATCAATTACATACATTATATGAGATGAGCCACACATTGTATGTAATGACTAAGCCGAAAGCAATGTGAATGATGAGGGAAGGAGAGATAAGGAAAAATTTACCGCTTGCTGATTTTAGTTTTGTGGAGCATCAGGTTCATGGGCATGGTGCACTTTTGTTGTTGTTTTTGTATACAAGCACAAGCACTGGCACTGACACTGGCACTTTCTTTTTATTGCAATTTTTTTTTTGTGTATTTTATTATTATATTAGGCTATTGTTATTTTTTTTTCGTACGGTGGGTTCGCAGGGATTTATCGATTTATTATTTAAATTTCACACTGATAAAAGGTGATGGTATATGGACAGAGGTTGGTTTAATATTTTTTTTTTTTTTTTAATTTGTTTGTTTAATTTTTTGTTGGGGTATTGGCCGCGGTAAAGTTCTCAACTTCCGACACGTCTGGTCGCGGTGGGATGCGGTTCTTACAAAGATAGAGTGGGCTCTTAATAGAATAGGTAGAGCACAGGCAGAGGGGGACGAAGAGTTAGGAGAACAGAAATCGATAAAAGGGGAAATTTTGATGATGCTTTCAAAGCTTAATAATGATGAGGAGAAACCTCTAACCGAGGTAGGGCAATCGACCTCAGGCGTAGGTCAGTTGAATCAAGGCTTGAATCAACCACCGCTGGATATGGCACCAGAACAGGTGTCCAACGAATTGATTAGGCCCAATTCAGACAGTATAGGAACTTCCAACGGAGATAGTTTAGGGAATTTTGGTTTTCAGGAACGGTTCAATGAAAGAATCTGTAGGTGGAATGCTCAGTTCTCTGGTGAGCGGTGTGGCACATCAGTCAACTCATTCCTTGAAAGGGTCGAGGAACTTAGGTTAGCTCGTGGTGTTTCTGAAACACAATTATTTCGTTCAGTGGTTGAACTTTTGACAGGTCAAGCCTTATTATGGTATAGGTCTATAAGGGAGGATATTTCAAACTGGTCGGAATTTGTAGCGGCATTGAAATACGAATTATTGCCAGCAAACTATGATGATCTATTGTTAGAACAGATCAATCGTAGAACACAGGGAAAAGAGGAGTCGTATGGTGCGTATTTGGCCACTATGCGGACCTTGTTCAAGAGGTTAGGTGAACCACTTTCAGAGCGGAGTAAAGTGGCGATTTTAATGAAGAATTTAGATCCGTTTTATCAAAAACAGATCGGTTTTTTCAAAACCACAATCGGTTAGGGAATTAGCTAGGGTAGGTAGGGACATAGAAACTCTTAAGGCAAACATAGATAGTTTTGAGCCACCGGCTCGGAATAAGAATTGCGTTGAACCTGAATTTGGTTACACTGCAGTTTCGGCAGTGCAACCGAAAGTCGCGGTTGTATCTAGGAACGAACAACCCAGTAGAGCGGTGGAACCTGCAAGGTCGCAGCCTGACAGATCCATACAATCTAATGGGGCTGTTCGGTGTTTTAATTGTGGACAGGTAGGTCACTTTGCTAATAGATTTTCTGCTCCTAGGAAATGTTTTGGCTGCGGTGCTGAAGGGGTTAGTAGGAATAGTTGCCGACGGTGTTCGGGAAATGCCCATCGGACTCACGCGCCAGCAGGGCGGGAGTTCCGACGGAATTAGGAAGGTTGCCTGCTGGTAACCAGTTGGCAGATCAAATTCATTTGGATTTTACTCTTGAGGCAAACGGGGACGATAGGAGACCTTATTTAGGGATTAGCATTTATGCTATTAGATTTTTAGATTTACTAGATTCAGGAGCATCTAGAACCATAATAGGTAGGGATGGTTGGAAAATTTTACAGGTATTAGGGCTTAGCTTGAAGAAGGATAGTGTCCATGCCGTAACCTTGGCGGATGGAGCAGGAGTTGAAGTATTAGGGATAGTTTCTTTACCAATAGTAGTAGAAGATAGGGTGGTCTTAATGGATTGCTCATTCCAGCTCTGCCACATACCGTGATTTTAGGTGCAGATTTTTGGGCACTGTCGGGAATAGTCCCGGATTTGAGATCAAGGATGTGGAGGTTTTCGGACCAAGATAGGGTGGTCGCGATTTGTTCTATTACAGAACGATCGGAGCTGGGCGCTAGGGAAAGTTCAACATTAGAAACTTTAGTTCAGGATTCTTTTAAGAACATGCCAGAAGGCTTAGGGTGTACCACAATGGTGGAACACAAAATTAGGACGTCGGCAGAACCGATAAAACAGCGTTATTATCCGGTTTCTCCGGCAATGCAGGAGCACATAGATGGGGAACTTAAGGAGATGTTAGAAGCAGGAGTGATTGAGAGATCCAATAGTTCTTGGTCTTCTCCAATACTTTTAGTGAAATAAAAGGATGGCTCCTATAGATTTTGCGTTGACTATAGGAAGCTAAATCAGAATACGGATAGGGATGCCTATCCGCTACCGTATATTAGCTTAATTTTGGACAGACTTCGGGGCGCGAGGTTTTTATCCTCATTAGACATCAAGTCGGCGTATTGGCAGATTCCTATGGAGGAAGAGTCGAAGCCTTTTACTGCCTTTACAGTTCCTGGAAGTTTAGGAGAATGCCCTTTGGTCTTCATAATTCACCTGCGACATGGCAACGATTTATCGACACGGTTTTGGGTGCCGATTTAGAGCCATTCGTATTCGTCTATTTAGACGACATAATTATCATTTCTGAGACTTTTGAATAAGCTACGAAAGAGTTTGGTTGAGAAAGTTAAAAGCGAAAAATTATACTCGTAGATATACGAGTTGGAAATTTTGAGGTCGGTGAAGTTGAAAGGAAAAAGAAAAGAAAAGGAAAATCTGGTTGGAAACTCTAGACTGGGAGTTTGGAACAGGATTATTATCAGGAGGAGATTTTTCTGTCAGAGGCGATACAACGATAAAGTTGTTCGAGGAGTGGAGGCAGGATCTAGTTATCGAAGCTAAGTATTCCTTGTTTTAGTGTGAATTTGTGTTTAGAAAGTTCTCCTTTCGTCTTATTTTGTGGCCTTACAAAGATCGGCTTAAATACCCCGTTAGACCTTCGTTACTTGCCTTTGTTCTCCCGAAATTGCGGGACTCGCGACCGTATTAGAATACGTTGTGTATTCGGGAACTTTCCCAAGGTGACCTTTCTTTGTGTCCTTTGTGGCGCACCATATTGTTAATTTGTAATTTGTGGTAACTTTCATTTTCAATTTTATTTTATCTTTGGAAAATTGGCCCTCTGCCGATCTCTAAAGTCACTTGTTAATCTTGTTTTATTATTGAAAAAATTTAGGGTTTTACACCTATAATTAGAAAGGTTTCCCTAATAAAATCAGCTTTCCCTATTGGAAACTTAATTCTTGTGTTTTTGTTTTGATTCAAAGAAAAAGAGAATTTTTGTTGTTTCAGGTTTGGTAAGTTTCAACCTTTTTTTTTAAAGAAAAACTTCCTGGCGCCCATTTTTTTTTATCCATTGGACCACTGTAGTTGGTTTTCCAATTAATTAATTAAATAATTTTCACTTTTGATATCTTTTCGATTAATCGAGTCGATCAATCGAATTCAACCTGAGTTGAATCCACCCCACCACTGAGCTACGGGTGGCAGCACTTAACCTGCTGTCAGTTGTGATAGACCGAACGAGTCTAATCGGAACTGTCATTTTATTTCCAATTTCAATTGTCGCGACGCACATCGTCTGGTGCATTTTCTTTTTTTATTTCGATTGTTAATAATTGTTTGGATTCGGAAAATCCACTTGTGTTTTGCGAATTGTAATTCGCCATCCTAAACCTAAATACGTCGTAAAGTTCGCGGAAAATAAATCACAACAATTTGGAATTAAATACACATCCATTATTTCCTGAAAGAAATTTGATATGAAGCGTAGATAACATTGCCAACAAAAAACAAAAGATACCAACAATTCGTGTGGGTGCGCATCGAGAAATAATGGGGCTTATTGCGAAATCTATTCAAAAGTCGAATAAACTTAAAGTCTACTATCGATATTTCAAAATTCTATTCGTTGATAGTTTTCTGTCAGATTGCTATAAATTTATATGATTTTTTTCTATTTGATAGAAAATTCAATTCTATCAAGAGTTTCTGATCGACTTTTTTCTACCAGACTTTTTTGGAATATACTCTCGCAATAAGCCCCATAATTTTACAAAACAACAAGAAAAAAATTCTATGGGTGTGGTTTATTGGTAAAAAAAGAGGTCTGTGAAAACATTCAGCCATTCATAATGAATGTGCCTAGGTGATATTAATTTCGGAAATTTTAGTAACTTTTATGTATATTTAGACGGAGTAAAATTTATTTTCAACTGCTTATTAAGGGCTGTTGAAATTAGTTTCAAGGTATTCCATTTATTCTATTTATAATATTCTCTAGCTTGCTCTCAAATTTGGGCATTTATAGAAAATCTTTTCTATGACAATAAAAGTAAAAAATATACACCTTCCAAAATGTTTGTCCTTTTGGAAGATTTAAACAGCCCTTCAACGTTAATGTTGTTCGTTGGTCAAAGCTCTCATTTTTATAACCTTTAAGTGCCCAAATGAAAGTAACTTATAATTTTCACTATTATTTGACACGTTGTTTTTGAACGTAAAATGTTATTATTTTGGTAAAATTTCTATAGAAAATGGTTTATTCTATTGATTCTTGGACGTGATCGTCACGTGATTGCTAATGTCTTAGCCAAGAAATCAAAAAGGGACGTCTGTGAGTTTTTTTTTTGCTGGTATCGCATCGAGGGCTTTTCATTAAAAAATTAAATCAAAACTTATATTAAAAACAGCCATACACAGGTTTCCATCAAAGCGTAGGCAACTTTGAAAATTTTAAAATATAAAAATCTTTTCAACAAAAAAAAAAAAACATTTTTGTAGGAAAAATATAAGTGTTTGCCAGGAAATAGACACAAATCAAAAATTCAAATCCTTTGAAAAATATTTGATACTACAGAAACAGCTTATGTGGTGTCTCCATGCCTTTTTGGTTCCACCTCAGAAAACAGTAACAAAGGACAACACAGGAAAAAAGAGTATTGTAAAATTTAGTGTGCACAGCTCACAGCAAGCTTTTCTCTTTATCGGGAGTTCCGTGCAGGAATTAGACGACCACCTCCAATTTTTGGGGATGAAAGGCAAAAACATTCAGCCATTCATAATTGGCCTAGGTGACATTAATTTCTAAAATTTTAGTAGCTTTTATGTATATTTAGACGGTGTTAAGTTAACTTTCAACAGCTTTTTAAGAGCTGTTGATATTTGTTACAACGTATTCCATTTAGAATAACCTCTAGCCTGCTCCCAAATTTGGTCATTTAAAGAAAATCACAGCTTTGGCATAAAAAGTACAAAAAATACATCTTCCAAAATGGTTGTCCTTTCGGAAGAATTAAACAGCCCTTCAACATAAATGTTGTTCGTTGGTCGTTAAACATCTTTTACGTTATTGGAAGCTCTCATTTTTATAACCTATAAGTGCCCAAATGAAAGTAACTTATTATTTTCACTATTATTATTTTTGGAACAATTTCTATAGGGAATGGTTTATTCTATTGATTCTTGGACGTGATCGTCACGTGACTTGCTAATGTCTTAGCCAAGAAATTAAAGAGGGACGTCGAAATTTTTGTCTGGTATCGTATCGACAGCTTTTTATTAAAAACGAAATTATATTAAAAACAGAAAGGTTGTCTAGTTTTCCATAAAAGCGTACAAAAATTTTATCAGTTCTCAAAACAATAATTTATTAATGTCAAATTCTTTTCAAGAAAAAAAAAAAAAACAATTTTGTATGGAAAAATAATAATTTTTGCGAAGCACTACACAAATCAATTATCTTTTGAAAAATATTTTATATGAAGTAAAGTAAAACCAAAACAAGTTGGTATGTTGCGCTTGCATTGATGTTACGCAGAAACTTTTATTTATTTATAATATTACTAAGTTCCGATATGACATGCAATCGAATTTGCCGTCGTACTCGGTGTAAATGGACCCCAGCGCGTGCGGTATCTGGGGGAAAGAGTCGTGGGATTATTTATTTAAGAGTTTAATAAAATTTAGAATATTTTCACATTTTAATGTTTTGTCCTTTCATAAAAAGCCGATATCAACTTGTTGAAAAGAAAATCTTTTTTCTTCCGAAATTAATTCATTTTGAAGCTGGACAAAAACCTTTTTTTTAAAGAGGAATTTGACATATAAATAAAAGCATTTAAATTCATAAACTTATTGATTTTAATTATGATTTTAAGTTTTTTTTCAAACCTAATTATTTATTTAAATTTTATTTGTTTATTCATTTCATTCGAGATCGTGACCTGTTGCTGCTCGCCTGCATTTAGCCAAGAAACTACCTCAAAGACGCCGCCAAAATTTGTTTTCATCGTCGTGGATTTTTTGGTACAAACGACGAAAGTTGAAGTGTTTTCAGGTGAGTGTAAATACCTTTTAAAACAAGTAAATAATAAGTAAGTAAAAAATTATTTTTTCTAAGTCTTTTTCCCAAAGAAAAAATATTGCAAATTTTTCCAAGTCTTTTTCCCGAAGCCAAATATTGTCTTTTTCCCGAAAAAAAATATTGAAAATTTTTCTAAAGAAAAAATATTGAAAATTGTTCCGTCTTTTTCCCGAAGCCAAATATTGAAAATGTTTCTAAGTCTTTTTCCCGAAGACAAAATATTGAAAATGTTTCAATATTGGAAATGTTTCTAAGTCTTTTTCCCGAAGAAAAAATATTGAAATTGTTTCTTAGTCTTTTTCCTGAAGAAAAAATATTGAAAATGTTTCTGTCTTTTTCCCGAAGAAAAAAATATTGAAAATTTTTCAAGTCTTTTTCCCAAAGAAAAAATATTGAAAATGTGAAATGGTCTGTTGATGTCCAATATCCGCGTCCAAGCAAAGTAAAGTAACCAAAAAAAAAAAAACTAAGTACCTATGTTAATATTTTTACTTCGGTCAGTATCGTTTTTGTGAAAATAAATATTGAAAATATATAAAATATTATTACTAATGTAGGAATGTAAAAGTTTTTAAAGATTACATACTTTTAGGGTTATTTATATAAAATTCCTTAAAACATTTTTTTTTTAATATACATTTTTTTTAGAGAAAGATAATCTTCCTTTTGATTACTTCTAAAGCTACTTCAAACCCAGACTTTTTGTATATAGTTTAATATATAGTTTAATGGAATGAAAAGTGAATGAATTTTTATTTGTAAAAGTTATCGTAAATTAAAGAAGACTTGGCAAGAAGTGGCTCTAAGTCCATTGTAAGTTTTCTGCTAGGAGTAAGTAAAAATAGAAAGATGTTATTAAGATTGCTATGAGTGATTTTGTATTTAATGCAAAACTCCTTATAAAACTTTCTCCCACTTTGATGAACTCGACAGCTTTTTTGTTTTTATTTGTTTTTTTTTTTTTTATTATTTAAAGTTTTACTTGGAATTTTTATTTCCCGATGCGCGCCGACACAAAATTTTGGACAAACTATCGACGAGAACTTGACTGCACGTGATACTTCATACTAATGAAATGAAATGAACCAAAAACGAAGACGCAATAAAATAACTGTTCAAGTATTGCGTTCAAACTTCAGCTGCATTCAAATTTTATATTAGGGTGGGCACGCGTCAGTTGGCGGCATGTGTTAATACTTGCTAGTGTCTAATGAAATGAAAGATGACGCAAGTGATAAAATAACTATTCGTTCAGATATTGAAGCTGGTTTAAACTATGCTTCGCATGGTTGACTTTTTTATTGAAAGAATTTTTATTGCTTTAAAAACGTCTTAACTTGCAAATATTTCGATGGAACTTCGGACAGATTTTCTGTTTTCAATATTAATTTTATTTTACATTGGTAACAAAAAGCTAACAACGCGATACTAAACAAACAAATTTAATAGACGCTGTTCAGGACAGGTATGGCCAAAAGAAAAAAATGACCACCAAATCCCTTTATAGCCAATTCATAGCGATCACAGCAACAGCAAAGAACGAGGTATGGAGCAGCAGCAGACAAGCGTCATAAAATTCTCCTCAAAAAATAAAGAGATGTGTTTCCTTGGTTTCGGCTTAATTTTATGTTTTATTTATTTAGCCTGTTGTTAGCGTTAAGTTTTATTTCACAATAGGTTAAGGTTCTTCTAATTTTTAAGTTAAATTTAAGTGAATTTTAAGTTAATTTTAATTATAAAGTAAAGAAAGGAGAAAATTTCCGAAAGGGCCAACTTGCAAAATGAGAATGATTGAAAATTAGGAAGTGCTCACAAGGAAGCAAATTCGAGGTGAAGTTGGTTGCGGTCCACCAGCTGATCGCGTTCCACAACCCAGTATTATGAATAATACTGGGTTTCGGGTGCGCTCAGATGGTGGAACTGGCAAACACAACCTTTAAGGACTACTGTGCATGCGTATTGCTAATGTTGGCCCTCCGCGCAGACTCCTTGCAACGTGGAGTTGCGCGGAAAGGCACAACAGGTTGCAATACGCATGAACATTCTGCCCCCCTTGGCGATATGCACCAAAGCCTAAATAGAAAAAGAGAAAATTGGTCGAGAGTTTAAGCACGCTTCGATGCAAGCTAATACTGTAGAAAATTCTTCAAAGGTGAATTTTGAACTGGCCCCCAGTTTTCGCAAATGATTTTTAAAGCTTTTGACACCGGCCTCCACAAGAACACCCATATGAGGTGCACCGGGAGGAATAAAATTCCATTTGAGTCCTTGTACGCCATACGCGGCACTAGTTTTTTGAGGAATGGAAGTGACAAGTTTTTTGAAATCCTTTTTCAAAATAGCATCAGCTCCTAAAAAGTTGGTACCGTTGTCTGAAAATACTTCTTTGGGCAAACCTCGCCTTGCCGTAAATCTGGCGAAGGTGGCCAAAAACGCTTCCGAAGAGAGATCGCTAACAGCTTCAAGATGAATCGCTTTGGTGGAGAAACAGACAAACACACAGACGTACCCCTTGGTCATACGACAATTTCTTGCGCTGAAGCTCTTGATTACGAATGGACCTGCGAAATCGATACCTGTACAAGTGAAAGGTGGAGAGAACGTGCATCTTTCTGGTGGCAATGCAGCCATAAGTTGCTTGCTTAATACTTTTTTAAAAAGGGTGCAGTTTTTACACTGACGAATATATGATTTAATCAGGTTTTTGAGCTTCGGAATCCAAAAAGATTGACGAACGAGTCTAAGCATCAAGGAGTTGCCACCATGTAACGAGATTTCATGAATAAATTGCGTGAAGAGGTGAGAAAATCTATTGTGATAAGGCAAGAGAATAGGGTGCCGTTCATTAAATGATAAATCTGATTGAGATAGCCGACCGTTAACTCGTATAAGGTCATTTAAGTCCAAGAAGGGGTTGAAAGAGAGAATCGAACTTTTAGAGTGGATAGGTTTACCTTCACTAAGACGAGTATATTCTGGAGGATAATAAGGCTTTTGAGACAAGAGTATTAAGCGATTTTTTACGAATTCCATTTCTGAGTGCGTAATGTTAGGAGAGGAGTACTGATGATTTTGTCTTTCGAAATTCTAAAATAGAATCGAAAAATATAGCAAATTACTCGCAAAGCGCGAGGTAAAGATGAAAAACGATCGAGAATATCTTCTGATTTATTCTGAACTACCAAGGAGATGACAGACTTTTGTTCCAGATCTTCCACACAAGGGATGATTGGTTGTGTTTGCGGCCAGTTCGAAACTGGTTCGGAAAGCCATGAGGAGCCATTCCACCAAAACGTGTTCAGCCTCAACTCGGATGGCATCAAACCACGAGTGGCCAAATCTGCTGGATTGTCAGCTGACTTGACATGCCTCCACGGAACGTTACCGACGTTGTCTAAAATTTCGCTTGTGCGATTGGCAACAAATGTTTTCCATACGCATGGCGGTTTTTTGAGCCAAGCCATTTCGATGGAAGAGTCAGTCCATAAAAGGGTTTGATACGAATGTACTGGGAAATTTGAAATATAAATTTTTATCATTTTTGAGAGAAGAAGTGCCCCACACAACTCAAGGCGTGGTAAAGACACAGATTTGATGGGACCAACTTTTGATTTTGTGCAGATCAAGTGAGAGATGATAGTTCCATTAGATTGTTGTGTGCGTATATATAACGCGGCGGCATATGCTTTTTCAGAGGAGTCGCAGAATCCGTGAAATTGCACTTCTGACGAGGGGGAATATTCTACCCAGCGGAGTATTTCAATATGTTCAATATCAGATAACGAATCCGCAAAGTTTTTCCAAGTTTTGAAACTATCAGCTTTTAGGGATTCGTCCCAGCCAGTGTGTTCTGCCCAAATGGTTTGCATGAGCATTTTTGCAACTATTACGACGGGCGCCAGCCAGCCTGCTAGATCAAATATCTTTGCAATTTGCGAAAATACTTCACGTTTAGTGGGACTATCGGATAAAATAATTCTCTGAGTAGAAAAGTAAAAATTGTCATTTTTGGCATTCCACCGTATCCCTAAAGTTTTCGTATTGCTATCTACGTCGAGCTTCAAAAAATTTTCGTTTAAAATATGCTCACGAGGCAAATGGTCGAGCAATCGAGGAGAGTTTGAGGTCCACTTCCGAAGTGGAAACCCCGCTGAATCAAGAAGCTTGATGAGTTCCGATTGAGCTTGTAATGCTGAGTGGATATTATGAGCACCAGACAAGACATCATCGACGTAAAATTCGGATTGTAGAATCTTTGATGCTAGCGGGAATGCGGTTTTTCCAATATGTGCCAATTCGATGAGGGTACGAATTGCCAGATAAGGAGCACAATTAACACCAAAGGTGACTGTTAGAAGTTCAAAATCTTCAACTTCTAAGTGGGGAGATGTACGAAAAAGAATTCTTTGAAATGGAGTGTCTCGTGGGTCAATCAAGATTTGACGGTACATTTTCTCTTTGTCCGCATTAAACACAAATTTGTAAAATCTCCAACGAATAATTAAGGAGGAAAGATCTTGTTGTAAAGTTGGCCCAGGGAAAAGTAAATCATTAAGGCTAACACCTGTCGAGGAGGCATTGGAAGCATTGAAAACGACGCGTACCTTTGTTGAAGTGCTTTCTGGTTTTATGACCGCATGATGCGGAAGATAAAATGATTTTACTTGATCGTTTTCAACGTTTTCCAATGGAGTAACCTTTCGCATTTGATTAAGAGAAAGGTACTCAGAAATAACTTTCGAATACTGGGCTTTCAATTCTACTTTTGACACTAAAGATATTTCTGTTCTTGTAAATTGTTTAAGTGCGATGAACCTAGAGTAGCCAAGACGGTTTTTTGAGGGGTTTGGTTTAAATGGAAGACGCACCACGAACCTACCATCAGGACGTCTAAAAGTGTTTTTTTTATAAAACTGTTCACAGTAGCAATCATCCTTTGATCGGATGGCGGTGGAGGGCAATTCCTCTTATTCCCAAAATTTTCGGACTTGAGTATCCAAATTATTAAAAATATTATCGGATGAAATAGTAGTATTGAACGACTGAACATAATCTGGGACTGATCCCGACAAAATCCATCCAAAAATAGTGTTTTGGGCTACTAGTGAGTTAGAGATCATTTTTAAACCGTTACGTATGATATAAGGATAGAGGTCAGCACCTATTAAAAGATCTACCTGAGACGATTTGTTAAAAGAGGGATCAGCTAATTTGAGGCCAACAAAAGGTCGGGATCGATTATAGAGAAGGTAGAACTAGGTAAATTGTTCGTGAGGGTTTTAAGCACCATGGTTTGAGCTGATAAAGATATTTGAGGAGTTTCAAGAGTCGTGAGTGAAAAAGAGCAAAGTATTTAGAAGTGACTGAGTGGTTTCCGCTGATCCCAGAAACATTAGTATTTCTCATCACGAATGGGAGATTTAGCCTTTTTTGAACAGATTCCGAAATAAAGGAAATTTCGGAGCCTGGGTCAATAAGTGCTCTTATGACATATTCTGTCTCCGTTCCTACTATACCGACTAGAGCAATAGCCAAAAGAATTCTTCTTTGAGAAGTAATCGTGTAAGTTTGATGAGAAACCTGAGACACGAATGGCTGCGAAGAAGCAGACAATGGATAATTTTGCGAAGGCGAAGGAGTGGACTGTACCTTATTGTTTTGTTGTACAGCTGAGAGATTGGATCCTAAATGAAGAAGTGTGTGATGGCGTTTTTTGCAATAACTACATGAGTGTTTACTAGAGCAAGTGGACTTGTGATGACTTGTGCCCAAGCAGTTATTACACATTTTGAGATTGCGTACCACTTCGATTCTGGAAGAGATGGGCATAGCTGAAAATTTAGGACATTCGTAAGTAGAATGTTTTGCAGAGCAAATTTTACATCCAGATCCTCCCGCCTTTGCAAGAAACGTATTGACTTTGTTAGGCTTAGAGGTTACGGTTTTTCATGCAGAGTTTTGAATTACTGTCGGTTTTGAGGATGTAGTGTCTGAAATGGACTCTAAAGTTAGGAAACGCGCACTGAGAAATTTGTCCAGCTGTTTCCATGTCGGCACTTTAGTGGGATCGTCTAAAGATTGTTCCCAAAGGGCAAGTGTGGTCTTGGACAATTTGTTACAGCAGGCAAAAACCAAAATTGGATCCTAATCCGCGGTGACAATGTGATGAGCTTTAAGTACTGTTAATAATTCATTTATCTTGCTTTGAAGTGTTCGTATGGTCTTGGAGGATTCTTCATGTGCCGTGGGCAAATTAAAGAGGTTTTTGACTTGATTATTTACGAGAATACGGGTATTTTCGTACGCAGCACGCAACGCTTCCCAGGCAAGGGAAAAACTAGCATTAGTCAATGGAAATTGATTGACAATTCTCGACGCATCACCTCGGGTTTTGCTACGGAGATGAAAAAATTTTTCGACTTCGCCTAGCTTGGGATGTCGTATATATACCACCTCGAACAAATCTCGAAATGTCGGCCAAGAGAGGTAATCCCCATGAAATAAGTCCGTGTCGCAAGGCGGGAGCTTAATGCAGTGAGAAGAAGCGGTTTTCTGAGAGGAATCATTCAGTTCTGGTAAAGGCTTTCTAACCGAAGGAGAACTAGGTTTCAATTTTTGTTGTAGCTCTAAAAACAGAGCTAAGCAACTCACATATGTCTCATTACTATTTCTGAACTTGGGCTCGATAACATCCATATCTAAGGGCTCTTCTTCTTCTCCCTCATCATTTTGAGAAGGTTGCCACCGGGCACAGTCAGCATATGTATTTTTGACTTCCTGCCATAAATCTTTTAACTCAATTTTTCTTGCTTCTAAGGTCATACGCGTGTGGTTCCGCTCCGGGACTTCCTTGGCAGATGCGTGAAATTTCACGAGCAAATCCGCAGCATGAATGAAATCGTCTAAGACCGACATGACTGAGCAGGTGTCCAAAACAAACTATGCAAGTACAAGGATGGAGCCTAGAACGAAGAGATTCAGAAAAGAATCTCGAAAAGCGAAGTTAAAACTGAGAAAAAAATTAAGAAATTCCGAGATTCAGAGAAGAATCTCGAAAAGCGAAGTCAAATTTGAGAAAAACTTAAAGAATTTCCGAGATTCGGAGAAGAATCTCGAAAAGCGAAGTTAAAACTGAGATAAAATTTAAGAAATTCCGAGATTCAGAGAAGAATCTCGAAAAGCGAAGTCAAAATTGAGAAAAACTTTAAGAAATTCCGAGATTCAGAGAAGAATCTCGAAAAGCGAAGTCAAAATTGAGAAAAAATTTAAGAAATTCCGAGATTCAGAGAAGAATCTCGAAACGCGAAGTCAAAATTTAGAAAAAAACTTTAAGAACTTCCGAGATTCAGAGAAGAATCTCGAAAAGCAAAGTTAAAACTGAAAAAAAATTTAAGAATTCCGAGATTCAGAGAAGAATCTCGAAAAGCGAAGTCAAAATTGAGAAACTTTAAGCACTTCCGAGAAGAATCTCGAAAAGCGAAGTTAAAATTGAGAAAAAACTTTAAGAAATTCCGAGATTCAGAGAAGAATCTCGAAAAGCGAAGTCAAAATTGAGAAAGACTTTAAGAACTTCCGAGATTCAGAGAAGAATCTCGAAAAGCAAAGTTAAAACTGAGAAAAAAATTTTAAAATTCCGAGATTCAGAGAAGAATCTCGAAAAGCGCAGTCAAAATTGAGAAAAACTTTAAGAACTTCCGAGATTCAGAGAAGAATCGCGAAAAGCAAAGTTAAAACTGAGAAAAATTTGAGAAATTCCGAGATTCAGAGAAGAATCTCGAAAAGCGAAGTCAATATTGAGAAAAACTTTAAGAACTTCCGAGATTCAGAGAAGAATCTCGAAAAGCAA
Source organism: Melangyna quadrimaculata (assembly GCA_949320155.1). Lineage (NCBI taxonomy): Eukaryota > Metazoa > Arthropoda > Insecta > Diptera > Syrphidae > Melangyna > Melangyna quadrimaculata. The sequence continues at coordinate 350,620,384 of OX439483.1, read as the reverse complement.
AGTTAAAACTGAGAAACAATTTGAGAATTCCGAGATTCAGAGAAGAATCTCGAAAAGCGAAGTCAAAATTGAGAAACTTTAAGCAATTCCGAGATTCAGAGAAGAATCTCGAAAAGCGAAGGTAAAATTGAGAAAAAACTTTAAGAAATTCCGAGATTCAGAGAAGAATCTCGAAAAGCGAAGTCAAAATTGAGAACAACTTTAAGAACTTCCGAGATTCAGAGAAGAATCTCGAAAAGCAAAGTTAAAACTGAGAAAAAATTTAAGAAATTCCGAGATTTAGAGAAGAAACTCGAAAAGCGAAGTCAAAATTGAGAAAAACTTTAAGAACTTGCGAGATTCAGAGAAGAATCTCGAAAAGCAAAGTTAAAACTGAGGAAAAATTTAAGAATTCCGAGATTCAGAGAAGAATCTCGAAAAGCGAAGTCAAAATTGAGAAACTTTAAGCACTTCCGAGATTCAGAGAAGAATCTCGAAAAGCGAAGTTAAAATAGAGAAAAAACTTTAAGAAATTCCGAGATTCAGAGAAGAATCTCGAAAAAGCGAAGTCAAAATTGAGAAAAACTTTAAGAACTTCCGAGATTCAGAGAAGAATCTCGAAAAGCAAAGTTAAAACTGAGAAAAAAAATTTAAGAATTCCGAGATTCAGAGAAGAATCTCGAAAAGCGAAGTTAAAATTGAGAAAAACTTTAAGAACTTGCGAGATTCAGAGAAGAATCTCGAAAAGCCAAGTTAAAACTGAGAAAAATTTTAAGAATTCCGAGATTCAGAGAAGAATCTCGAAAAGCGAAGTCAAAATTGAGAAACTTTAAGCACTTCCGAGATTCAGAGAAGAATCTCGAAAAGCGAAGTTAAAATTGAGAAAAAACTTTAAGAAATTCCGAGATTCAGAAAAGAATCTCGAAAAGCGAATTCAAAATTGAGAAAAACTTTAAGAACTTCCGAGATTCAGAGAAGAATCTCGAAAAGCAAAGTTAAAACTGAGAACAAATTTAAGAATTCCGAGATTCAGAGAAGAATCTCGAATAGCGAAGTCAAAATTGAGAAACTTTAAGCACTTCCGAGATTCAGAGAAGAAACTCGAAAAGCGAAGTTAAGACTGAGAAAAATTTAAGAAATTCCGAGATTCAGAGAAGAATCTCGAAAAGCGAAGTCAAAATTGAGAAAAACTTTAAGAACTTCCGAGATTCAGAGAAGAATCTCGAAAAGCAAAATTAAAACTGAGAAACAATTTAAGAATTCCGAGATTCAGAGAAGAATCTCGAAAAGCGAAGTCAAAATTGAGAAACTTTAAGCAATTCCGAGATTCAGAGAAGAATCTCGAAAAGCGAAGGTAAAATTGAGAAAAAACTTTAAGAAATTCCGAGATTCAGAGAAGAATCTCGAAAAGCGAAGTCAAAATTGAGAAAAACTTTAAGAACTTCCGAGATTCAGAGAAGAATCTCGAAAAGCAAAGTTAAAACTGAGAAAAAATTTAAGAAATTCCGAGATTTAGAGAAGAATCTCGAAAAGCGAAGTCAAAATTGAGAAAAACTTTAAGAACTTGCGAGATTCAGAGAAGAATCTCGAAAAGCAAAGTTAAAACTGAGGAAAAATTTAAGAATTCCGAAATTCAGAGAAGAATCTCGAAAAGCGAAGTCAAAATTGAGAAACTTTAAGCACTTCCGAGATTCAGAGAAGAATCTCGAAAAGCGAAGTTAAAATAGAGAAAAAACTTTAAGAAATTCCGAGATTCAGAGAAGAATCTCGAAAAAGCGAAGTCAAAATTGAGAAAAACTTTAAAAACTTCCGAGATTCAGAGAAGAATCTCGAAAAGCAAAGTTAAAACTGAGAAAAAAAATTTAAGAATTCCGAGATTCAGAGAAGAATCTCGAAAAGCGAAGTTAAAATTGAGAAAAACTTTAAGAACTTGCGAGATTCAGAGAAGAATCTCGAAAAGCCAAGTTAAAACTGAGAAAAATTTTAAGAATTCCGAGATTCAGAGAAGAATCTCGAAAAGCAAAGTTAAAACTGAGAACAAATTTAAGAATTCCGAGATTCAGAGAAGAATCTCGAATAGCGAAGTCAAAATTGAGAAACTTTAAGCACTTCCGAGATTCAGAGAAGAAACTCGAAAAGCGAAGTTAAAATTGAGAAAAAACTTTAAGAAATTCCGAGATTCAGAGAAGAATCTCGAAAAGCGAAGTCAGAATTGAGAAAAACTTTAAGAACTTCCGAGATTCAGAGAAGAATTTTGAAAAGCAAAGTTTAAACTGAGAAAAAATTTAAGAATTCCGAGATTCAGAGAAGAATCTCGAAAAGCGAAGTCAAAATTGAGAAACTTTAAGCACTTCCGAGATTCAGAGAGAATCTCGAAAAGCGAAGTTAAAATTGAGAAAAAACTTTAAGAAATTCCGAAATTCAGAGAAGAATCTCGAAAAGCGAAGTCAAAATTGAGAAAAACTTTAAGAACTTCCGAGATTCAGAGAAGAATCTCGAAAAGCAAAGTTAAAACTGAGAACAAATTTAAGAATTCCGAGATTCAGAGAAGAATCTCGAATAGCGAAGTCAAAATTGAGAAACTTTAAGCACTTCCGAGATTCAGAGAAGAAACTCGAAAAGCGAAGTTAAGACTGAGAAAAATTTAAGAAATTCCGAGATTCAGAGAAGAATCTCGAAAAGCGAAGTCAAAATTGAGAAAAACTTTAAGAACTTCCGAGATTCAGAGAAGAATCTCGAAAAGCAAAATTAAAACTGAGAAACAATTTAAGAATTCCGAGATTCAGAGAAGAATCTCGAAAAGCGAAGTCAAAATTGAGAAACTTTAAGCAATTCCGAGATTCAGAGAAGAATCTCGAAAAGCGAAGGTAAAATTGAGAAAAAACTTTAAGAAATTCCGAGATTCAGAGAAGAATCTCGAAAAGCGAAATCAAAATTGAGAAAAACTTTAAGAACTTCCGAGATTCAGAGAAGAATCTCGAAAAGCAAAGTTAAAACTGAGAAAAAATTTAAGAAATTCCGAGATTTAGAGAAGAATCTCGAAAAGCGAAGTCAAAATTGAGAAAAACTTTAAGAACTTGCGAGATTCAGAGAAGAATCTCGAAAAGCAAAGTTAAAACTGAGGAAAAATTTAAGAATTCCGAGATTCAGAGAATTATCTCGAAAAGCGAAGTCAAAATTGAGAAACTTTAAGCACTTCCGAGATTCAGAGAAGAATCTCGAAAAGCGAAGTTAAAATAGAGAAAAAACTTTAAGAAATTCCGAGATTCAGAGAAGAATCTCGAAAAAGCGAAGTCAAAATTGAGAAAAACTTTAAAAACTTCCGAGATTCAGAGAAGAATCTCGAAAAGCAAAGTTAAAACTGAGAAAAAAAATTTAAGAATTCCGAGATTCAGAGAAGAATCTCGAAAAGCGAAGTTAAAATTGAGAAAAACTTTAAGAACTTGCGAGATTCAGAGAAGAATCTCGAAAAGCCAAGTTAAAACTGAGAAAAATTTTAAGAATTCCGAGATTCAGAGAAGAATCTCGAAAAGCGAAGTCAAAATTGAGAAACTTTAAGCACTTCCGAGATTCAGAGAAGAATCTCGAAAAGCGAAGTTAAAATTGAGAAAAAACTTTAAGAAATTCCGAGATTAAGAAAAGAATCTCGAAAAGCGAATTCAAAATTGAGAAAAACTTTAAGAACTTCCGAGATTCAGAGAAGAATCTCGAAAAGCAAAGTTAAAACTGAGAACAAATTTAAGAATTCCGAGATTCAGAGAAGAATCTCGAATAGCGAAGTCAAAATTGAGAAACTTTAAGCACTTCCGAGATTCAGAGAAGAAACTCGAAAAGCGAAGTTAAAATTGAGAAAAAACTTTAAGAAATTCCGAGATTCAGAGAAGAATCTCGAAAAGCGAAGTCAGAATTGAGAAAAACTTTAAGAACTTCCGAGATTCAGAGAAGAATCTCGAAAAGCAAAGTTTAAACTGAGAAAAAATTTAAGAATTCCGAGATTCAAAAAAGAATCTCGAAAAGCGAAGTCAAAATTGAGAAACTTTAAGCACTTCCGAGATTCAGAGAGAATCTCGAAAAGCGAAGTTAAAATTGAGAAAAAACTTTAAGAAATTCCGAAATTCAGAGAAGAATCTCGAAAAGCGAAGTCAAAATTGAGAAAAACTTTAAGAACTTGCGAGATTCAGAGAAGAATCTCGAAAAGCAAAGTTAAAACTGAGAAAAATTTTAAGAAATTCCGAGATTCAGAGAAGAATCTCGAAAAGTGAAGTCAAAAAACTTTGAGAAAGAATCTTATTGAGACTCGAGAAGAAGAAAATGAAAATTCAGTTGAGAACGAGATTGAGAAAAATCAACAATTTCCCGAGGAATTCGCTAAAAAAAAAAACTATCAATGAAAATGTTTCTATTGCAACGATGATGCAGTTTTAGTTTGAGAAAAAATTATCTTGAGCAAAAAAAATCTATTGTTTAAGAACCTGGGGACCAGTTACAAAAAACTTGAAATATGATATAGATAAATAACTGTATTCATCAGCAGTTAACAATAGAACTGTTTAAAAATATAAAAAGATCACCGTTTGAATCACGCGTTATGTTAACAGTTAACTTAGGAACTGTTATAATAGTAAAATGTATAACAGTATGAACCGCACGCGTTGTGAAAACGGTAAATGAAAAAAATCAAAAAACTGTACCTATTTTCAGCAGTTACTGCTATTTTTGGAATCACGAATATCCAAATAACTTTCATATGGAAAGAAAATGATTCCAAAGAATCTTTAAAATGAAACGAAAATGGCACAAAAAATCGCAAAGAGAAATCAAGCTAATTGACTTAATAAACGCGAGCAATAAGCTTTTATGAGAAAGAAAGAGAAAGAGCGCACCCCGAGATCGAAAATCGTATGATTTTATATAAAAAAAATATGATATATATATATGTAGGTATATACAAAAATTGCCAATCAATTATTAAAAAACCTTAGACTCACCTGTACATCAGTTTTTATAACAAAATTTATGATGGTTTGAAAGATGATGCTGCTGATGATGATGATGATGATGATGATGATGATGATGATGATGATGATGATGATGATGATGATGATGATGATGATGATGATGATGATGATGATGATGATGATGATGATGATGATGATGATGATGATGATGATGATGATGATGATGATGATGATGATGATGATGGTGATGATGATGATGATGATGATGATGATGATGATGATGATGATGATGATGATGATAAATAGTCCTGATTTCTTCTCCTCCTTCTTTGTCTCCTCCGCCAATCGAAGCAATGGCGGTAATAATTAATATGTATATATGCTTATCAAGCAATATATATTGCGCCTGGAAGGCGTTGACGATGCAACCACTTTCGCATATAATCGTTGCGGAAAGTGTTGCAACCTGGAGCATTGACGAGGAACACCTTTCTGCGTGATGCTCTCGTCAGCGTGTTGATTCTCAGCAACTGGCACAGTGGCGGGCAGTGACGTCTTACGCTCGTACGGTGAATGTAGGAATTCACGTCGGCAAATTGTGTGGAGTCCGATCGTCGGCCAGGAACAAAAAATGCCACGTGGATGTGGTGACACAAAATCTTGGAGGCTGGATGCAAGGCAGATCCGTGCCCGATGGACCAAATGTTCAGCACAGGTAGGGCCAAAAGAAAAAATGACCACCAAATCCCTTTATCGCCAATTCCTAGCGAGCACAGCAACAGCAAAGAACGAGGTATGGAGCAGCAGCAGACAAGCGTCATAAAATTCTCCTCAAAAAATAAAGAGATGTGTTTCCTTGGTCTCGGATTAATTTTAAGTTTTATTTATTTAGCCTTAGTTGTTAGCGTCTTCTAATTTTTCTTCTATTTTTAAGTTAAATTTAAGTGAATTTTAAGTTAATTTTAATTATAAAGTAAAGAAAGGAGAAAATTGCCGAAAGGGCCAACTTGCAAAATGAGAATGATTGAAAAATTAGGAAGTGCTCACAAGGAAGCAAATTCGAGGTGAAGTTGGTTGCGGTCCACCAGCTGATCGCGTTCCACAACCCAGTATTATGAATAATACTGGGTTTCGGGTGCGCTCAGATGGTGGAACTGGCAAACACAACCTTTAAGGACTACTGTGCATGCGTATTGCTAATGTTGGCCCTCCGCGCAGACTCCTTGCAACGCGGAGTTGCGCGGAAAGGCACAACAGGTTGCAATACGCATGAACAGACGCCCTTTTCTTTACAGACGCCATTTTTTTTACCAATAAACCACTCCCATAGAAATTGTCTCAGACATTAAAATTGTAAAATTGAAAATTGCTTTAAGAACGCATTTTATAAAATAACTGATCATACAGATAATGATTTGAAGCTGGTTTTAATATGCTTTGCATGATTTATTTATTTGTTGAAAGAAATTAGCAAAATTTATTGCTTTAAAAATGTTTTAACTTGCCTATATTTTGATGGAACTTTGGACAGATTTTCCGTTTCCAATATAAATTTTATTTTACATTGCTTACAAAAACAGAAAAGCTCACAATACGATACCAACAAAACAGACAGGCTTTTTTATCAATAAACCACCCCTGACAGAAATTTTTCCAAATTAATAAAAATAAACAAAACCAGTCAACGTTATTGGTTTCACTTGGCCTCATATCAAATTTATTTAAAAAAAATAATCGATTTGCATCTAAATCTTGGCAAAACATGAAGTTTTAAAAGAGAAGAACAAAATTAATATTTTTTCTATTATGCAAATAGTAACTGAAACAAATTATAAATTCATTAGATTCTTGAACATACTTGTGAAGTGGCCTGTTTATGTCGAATATCCGGGTCCAAGCCAAGTAACAACATATTTTAACATTTTTACTTCAGTCAGTGTCGTTTTTGTTAAAATATTACAATACATTTTACTAATGTAGAAATGTAAAAGTTTTTAAAGATTAGATACTTTTGGGGTTATATCAAGTTCCTTAAAAATTCGTTTTTTCAATATACATTTTTTTTTTTTTAAGATAGATAATCTTCTTTTTGTTTACTTCTAAAGCTTCTTCATACCCAGACTTTTTGTATATAGTCGTTGTTCAATAGAATGACAAGTAGTGAATACATTTTTGTTTGTGAAAGTTATCGTAAATTAAAGAAGACTTGGCAAAAAGTGGCTCTGCGTCCATTGTAAGTTTTCTGCTAGGAGTTAGTAAAAATAGAAAGATGTTATCAAGATTGCTATGAGTGATTTTGTATTTAATGCAAAACTCCTTATATATACATGAAATGCACCTAAGAATTGATTTTAATATTAAAAACTTTTTTCGGCTGAAATCAATTACTATCTTTGAACCTGAATAAAAAAATTGATTCAAAATAAAGCATTATTTTGCCAAGTTTTAAAATTTCTTTATTTAATTATTTGATTTTTTCATTATTTATTTCTGCTTGGGGATTTTGACCTGCACTCTGCCTTTTGACCATCATATCCAAACCAAGAAACCGTCCCATGAAGCGACCTTTCATTGTCCGTGCCAACCAAGGAACCATAAAAGAGGTGGATTGTAAATGTTCTCGCCATACGCTAATTGCAAAAAGTTTTTCAATATTGCTGTTTGGAGAAAAGGTAAATTTAAAAATAATCATTAATTTCAAATTCGATAATTTGCAAGCTTATATTGGTTGTGATTTAATTTTAAATGTCTTTATTTATATCTTAGTAGTAGCCCGTAGCGTAATCGTTAGTGCGTTCGATTGTCACGCTGGAGGTCTGGGGTTCGCTTCCCAGCCTCGTCCACCAAAAACCTTTCAGGGCTACTGCCTCTTGCGAGGAATTGATAAATCCTCCAAGAGTATCACCGGATTTGGCATTAAATTGTAGGTTCCTTCCATTCCTGTCGACAGGCGCACACAGGAATGGTTGCGAGTTGTTATACTGCATTTATACGAATGGCAAAATGCCATTATATCTGTCAAATTATAGCCATTTTTATTTTCATCGTGTAAACGCTCAAAATACTGGCAATATTCTTGCCAAAATAAAATGGCAGAGATAATTTGGCATAAAATGCTGCCATTAATATGACTATGTGTAAACACTTTACTGACGCCATTTTCCGAAATTATGCCATTCTAGATAAGAATGAACTTGCTCATTCTTTTATGGCATGTTGCCAGTATTTTGAAATCTGCCATTATTTGAACTCGTGTAAATGCATGTCATAAAAAAATTATTTCTGCCATTATTTTACCATTTTTTTGGCAGAAATATTGGCAACTTCGCCAGTCGTGTAAATCCGGCATTAGTCACTATGCCCTGGTTCTTCATGAGCCGTTGTGCCACCCGATTTGTTTATTTTTTATTTATATCTTACAAAATTTTAACCTGCCAATAGATCCAGTAGGTATAGGTTACGTACGGAAAACAAACAAATCTCAGTTTATAGATAAAAATAATAAACATAGGTATAACTATTACTTATAAGTAAGAAACTGTATCTGGTAGTCTTAATATCAGTGCGCATATTTACACATCATTAGCATAAAGGGTGATAGGATTTCCTTTCTTTTCGTCTAATTCTTTCTTTTCTTTCTCTTTATTTGGATATTTCTAAGAAGCCCGAAAGTATTGCAATATACATTTTTTTAGTATCAAAATTTTGTTTCAAAGATCATTCAAATGATATGATTTATACAATATGTATTTTAACGTGCAAAATTCCTAAACTTTCTTTTATATTTTATAAGATTTTCGATTCGTATGACAAATGAAGGGGATATGAAGGGATAAATGCTGACGTTTTAATAAGTTCCTCGGTTCTTTTGTTTCTTTAATTATCTTACCACAATAATAAGTATATTTTACTTCAGTTTTTCCTGGAACATAAAAATTGAAGTACGTTTTAAAAATTATTTTGCAGATTTTAATTAAAAAATGTCGTGTTTCGTTTGCAAAAAAGTTTTTGACCAAACGGATTTTCTTATAAGCCATCTTAGAACTAAACATTACCTGCGTTCCGACAGTACTTTTCTTTGAAAAACATTGTTCCCTACATTTTAAAGGCTTAACTACATAAACCTACTTTTTACAAAAAGTACAAATGTGAGAAATAAGTATTTATGCTGATGATACCGGTGTGCGAACAATTTCCGTATGTTTTTTTGCAAGCACGTTTCCTTAGCGAACATTTAAAAAAAGGGCGCAAAATTTTTAATATTTTAACTACCCTCCAGTAGGTATCGTGTTAAGCATCATTTTGTTGATAAACTGTTACTTAGCACATCTTAAGCAGTAAGAATTTGTCAAAAAACTTTGGAAACTATTTTTTATATCATTTATGGTTATCAAAGTGTCAGATGAAGCTAATACAATACTTAAATGATTGAACAGTTTTTTGAAGATTTTAAATTTAATAAAATGTTAGCTTTATATCATACTAAACTAGTTTTAACATTCTACTAAATCGACTAAAATTTTGCGCCAGTATATCTCATATATTTCACTTCATATATGTATACGAATGTACCTCTCATTAGCAAAGCACGGCTATAAGAAACTCCTTATTATGCCCAATAAGTTAATTTTAAAAATTAAAAATAATCATAAAATATGAGATTTACTTCACTTAATAATTGTTGTTTTGTAAAAACTCGTTTGTATTCAAAAATATGTTTCCATCAACAATGAAAGACGTTTTAAAAGCTGCCGAATGCTTTGTTATGGTAACATTTGTATATATTGTTATTGCTTGGATTTGATTGTGTTTCTCATACCCGTGTTTGTTGTGTGTGTAAACTGGATAGTTAGCGTTTCCTACTTTCTAAACATATCGTTCTGATTTAGAAACGGAAAGCAAAATCAAATAACAAAAACTTATCATTTTGATTAACACAATACAATCAATATTTTCAGTATTATTTATACTTATTTAAAAATGATTTTTACCTTTGAAAGCATAAGTTATATAATTTGGAAGAAATAATTCTCCCAAACATTATTTACCAAATTATTAAACTGAATTTTCATAAAACTGATGAGTTATTTTCAATTTGAGTTGGAAATATCTTTGCTTTCAAATCCTAGAATTATTTCCCAATGGGTTGTAATGTTATTTCCATAATGCTATTTATTTCTAAAAGCAATATTTAATTTTGTATAATTATTTTAATAATATTAAATCATAATTGAATTGATTAATTCCTTAGATTGACAAGGATTTAAAAGTATTGTATGGAAGCCGTCCAGGAATACTTGGAAGATGGCCAGAACAAGCGTCTGCACTGAAAAAGTTTCTCTTGAGGGAAAACCATGATTGGAATACTGGAAAAAATTGACCAAACTGACATTACGACAAGTAATTTTACATATTTGTTTCTATTGAGTTCAAAAAATAATTGTGGATTCTTGTTTTTAGTATTATATTTTAGTAAATATTATATTTTTTAAAAATATAAAAATATGCCATTAGCGTTACATATTAATTTTTGTTTCTTTTTTATTTTTAATTACAGAAACAGCACAAGCTAAGCTTAGGTGGTGTCTCCACGCCTTTATGGTTCCAACTCAGAAAACAGTGACAAATGACAACACAGGAAAAAAAAAAAGTGTGGACAGCTCACAGCAAGCTATTCTCTTCATCGGTAGTTCCGTGCAGGAAATAGACTACTACTACTTACTACTTAGGTCCTCGGACCTATTACGTCCGTGATGTTTCCCTTACGGGACATAGGGCCTCCACTACACCTACGCGCCATCGTGTACGATTTCTTGAAATATATTTCAGCTCTCTCCAACTTTTCCCCAGTCGTGCCGATTCCTGTTCGACCGTTCTTCGCCATGTACTTCTAGGCCGGCCCACTTGTCTTCCCTCCTGTGTGAGCGGGTTCCACTGCATTTTCTGGCATTTTTGACATTCAGCCATTCATAATTGCCGTAGGTGATATTTATTTCGAAAATATAAGTAACTTTTATGTATGTATGTATATTTTGTATTATATTGTGTGTGTATAAATATTTTCAACAACTTTTTAAGGGCTGTTGATATTTGTTACAAGGTATTCCATAAATTCCATTTGGAATATCCTCTATCCTGCTGCCTTAAAACATTTATTTTTAGAAAATAATAAAACAACAATTAATTTGTAATGAAAACTGTATTGTATTTTAATGAATGATTTTAGATTTTCAGAAAACTACCCAGAAGAAGAGGACAGGAAAGATTTTTTTAAAGGGTGAGCAAAAATTTTATGAACTTATTTCATAGATTTTATGAAATTTTACATAATTTTTTTGTAATGGTACCTACATAAAATTTATGAACGGTTTCATACATTCTATGAAAGAAATCATAAATTGAATGACTGAATTCATAAAAGGTATGAATAAAATTATAGATTTTATGATTGTTTCATAAATTCTATGACAGAAATCATAAATCGTATGACACAAATCATACGTTTTATGCAACTTTACATTCGTGAATGCAAAGTTACATACAAAATATGAATATTTTCATGCATTCTATAAAAGAAATCATAAAGTGTATGACACCAATCATACATTATATGCAACGTTACATACGTGAATGCAAAGTTACATAAAAAATATGATTAGTTTCATACATTCTATGACAGAAATCATATATTGTATGGCACCAATCATGCATTTTATGCAACGTTACATACTTGAATGCAAAGTTACATTAAAAATATGAATAGTTTCATACATTCTATGACAGAAATCATTAATCGTATGACACCAATCATGCATTTTATGCAACGTTACATACGTTAATTCAAAGTAACACTAAAAATATGATTAGTTTCATACATTCTATGACAGAAGTCGTTAATCGTATGACACCAATCATGCATTTTATGCAACGTTACATACGTGAATGCAAAGTTACATTAAAAATATGAATAGTTGCATACATTCTATGACAGAAATCATATATTGTATGACACTAATCATACATTTATGCAACGTTACATACGTGAATGCAAAGTTACATACAAAATATGAACAGTTTCATACATTCTATGACAGAAATCATTAATCGTATGACACCAATCATGCATTTTATGCAACGTTACATACGGGAATGCAAAGTTACATTAAATATTTGAATAGTTTCATACATTCTATGACAGAAATCAAAGATCGTATGACACCAATCATACATTTTATGCAACGTTACATACGTGAATGCAAAGTTACATTAAAAATATGAATAGTTTCATGCATTCTATGACAGAAATCATAAATCGTATGACACAAATAATACATTTTATGCTACATTACATACGCGAAGGCAAAACTACATACAAAATATGAATAGTTGCATAATATTCTATGAAAGAAAACATAAATCACATGATTTAATGCATAATTTTTATAAAAACTTACATGTAAAGTAATTGATTTCATTTCATAATTAATATGAAAGGAAACATTAAGTATATGAAAAGATAACATTGAACGGAGGGGAAATCGATCTTTCGCTTTATGAAACATTTTTTCATGAATTCTTGAATATTACATATCACTTCCTAGAAGTCATTCTTTTTGTCACTGCGAAGTTCTTTGAACACATCCCAAAGATTAGTTTGTGCCTTCTTTTGTTCTTTGCTCTTCGAACTGGCTTTAAGATAAGCCCCTGAAAGAGAAAAACCAAAATGCTCAAATATGACTGCTTTCACACAAGGAAACAGAGTTGCCAGCAACCGGGAGTTTTTGCGGGGGTTTTGTAAGCGAGAAGGGCGTAAGGGAAAGACAACAAATCTCCCTTCTCAACCTTCTCGCCTACAAACTAGCTAGTTTCTGGCAACTCAGTATCCTTGTATGAAAGCGGTCTATGACAGATAAATCCAAATAAATAATTTCCATAATCCCTTTAAAATTTTAATCATATCCGAAAACTCATATCGAAAGAATTGTGTTTTTCAAAAAATTTCCTAAGCCAAAAAAAAAAAAATCATCTATCGAAAATTCCTCAAACATGGTTAAAACATTATTTTGTATCTATCTTTTAAGAAATATAAAAGCCTTACAATCAGAAATAATTCGCATTTAGGTATTGCAATTTTTTAAAACGTATCTTTTCACGATTTCCACTATTAAACGGTCTTATCTCGGTTCTTTATGTATTTTTCCGGTTTTTTGTTGTTTCAAAAACTTGCTTATGTTTTTAAAATCTAAAGAACACAAAAGAAATTAATTGTCTACCTACGCCCGCAAAAACAAGCTCACTTTTTGAATCAAGATGGCACAAACTTGGCAAGTGTTCAATGAATCAAAAACTCGGACTTCAGCTTTTTATCAGTTTCTCTAACGATGATAACAACATTTCTTCCCCAACTATGTTATAAATTCTCTTATGTACCATGCAGTATCACATTATCATATACTAGCAAACTTGCTAGTATATAAACACGTTCCACATCTTCTGACATATAAGTGTGATAGACATACATAACGTATATGACAAAATATAAATGATATTTGGCAAGTTTGCCATATATATAATAATAAAACATCGCCTTCAATATACTGGAGTAGACTGAAATTGTTCGCGTAATTTGTTTCCCATTCGTAGTGAAGGGTTAAAATAAACAAAACAAAATAGAGAAAGTAAATGTTTGTTCCTATTGCCTGATTTTACGTTTCAAGGTCAAGAGTAAACGAAAAAAATGAGTGAGTGTATCAGTGCGTACTCGCGTATGAAGTTAAACTACGTTGCATCTATTTGCTGCAAGTTGGCATTAACATATAAAATCTAACAACCCTATTATGGCTATCAAATATCAACACGATATTTGATAATATTTAATATTATAAACAAAATTGATGAATCGCTATTGGTAATCAATTATCAATGTTATGCTAGGTTTCCACTTGTCATTGAAAAGACGCAAATTGACAAACTTTCCAGGACAGGGTGGCTTTTACCAACACAAAAAGCAAAGAAAGTAGTAGTAGCGAGCAAGTATAACTCGCCCTGTCTTGGAAAAATTGTCAATTAGCGTCTTTTCAATGACAATTGGAAACCTAGCATTAGGTTTGTTCAGTGTAAAAGATCAAGATTAGAACAGAACAGTACAAATTGTCAGAACAAGTTAGAACATTGGTGGACATGCACCAATGTGATTGACAGTTTCCGCGATCAGCTGTAAAGAAGTGCAAAATTGAATTTAATTTGGTTAGAATAAATTAAGAATTATTATTTTTTTTTTTTGAAAGATATGGATATTTTTTTCAGATTTTTCCGACATTGTAACAAACAAGCTATCATCTGGCTGACGGCCCTTTTGGCGATGCCTTTAAAGATCATAGCATATACAAAATTGAACATGTAAATAATTTGAGAAATAATAAATCAATTATCTATATTTCTATCTATCCCAGGCAGCCAGACATTTTTTTTTTTTCAATAATAGTAAGTGTTTTCCAGTTAAAAAATAAAAAATTGAAGAAGAAAAGATACACTCTGTTGTTCTATGACAAGAAGTGTCGAGTACATCTTTGTATACAGGGTGTCCCGTAAAGGATGGTCCAAAATGAAACTGGTGAAAAGCCAGGTCATGACCTACTAGAATTTGGTAAATTGTTCATACCGAATCATAACGGTTTTCGAATAACGGCTATTTTTCGAAATTTTAAAAAAACTTTACTTTGAGCCAGTTTTTTTCTCACCCTGTCCATAATTGTCTTTTGTTTTTTACAATTGTTACACTTAAACTTTGGTTAATAGTTTGACTTATTTTACTGAATAAAAAAATGTTTATTTACATCACCATTTGCCTACAAACTAAAAGATAAACTTGAACTTTGACCAAACTTAATTTTTGACCTCAATCTTCTTAAGAGCTCCATGAATAAAATTCGTATGACACAATACAAGTTTTATCTTCCAAAAATATCAAGTTTTTCTGTTGTTTTTGAAAAGGTATAAAACTTGCTAAGGCGGTGCTCAGATAGAAAGTTATAACCGTTTGAATCCAACAAAACAGGTTAAAAATAAAACAAAAATAAAACATTTTTGTTCAAGTATATCGATAAAATTAAAATATCTTTTCAAATATAACTCCGACAAAGCTGAATTTTAGTGGAGAGCTTCATTTTGATGCCTTAAGCATTTTTTAAATAAAAAGCTTAAATTTGGGCAAGGACTGTCGAATTTGTAGGGTGAAAGGGGATAAGTCCAGTATTTTTAAAGATTTCTCGAAAACCATCAGGTTTTTTTTAAGAAATATCTTAGGAAAACTTGTATCTTATAATATTCTTCAAAGAATAGATAACTATATTTTTTTGTTAGACTAATGGATGCTGAGACAAATGAGCGCAAATCCAACGGTGTGGAAAATAGTTTGTCCCTGTGTTTTTTCAAAACCTCTTGCTCTGGCGAAAAAAGTGGTTAATCTTTTTTGTGCGAAATTTGAATAGCTACCGTTTTTGCAAAGACAGTTCTAAAAAAAACCTGACGCTTTTCGAGAAATTTTCAAAAATACTGGACTTTTCCCCTTTCACCCTACAAAATCGAAAGTCCTTGCCCAAATTTAAGGTTTGCGTAAGACATCAAAATGAAGCTTTGCACCAAAATTCAGCTTTGTCGGAGTTATATTTGAAAAGATATTTATATTTTATCGATATACTTGAACAAAAATGTTTTATTTTTAATTTGTTTTATTGGAGTCAAAAGGTTATAACTTTCTATCTGAGCACCGCCTTAGCAAGTTTTATACCTTTTTAAAAAGTACAGAAAAACAGGATACTTTTGGAAGATGTTATACGAAATTTATTCATGGAGCTCTTAAGAAGATTGAGGTCAAAAATTAAGTTTGGTCAAAGTGAAATGGTGATGTAAATGACATTTTTGTATTCAGAATAAGTCAAACTTTTAGCCAAAAATTAAGTGTAAAAATTGTAAAAAACAAAAGTCAATTATGGACAGGGTGGGCAAAAAACTGGTTCAAAGTAAAGTTTTATTTAAAGTTTCGAAAAATATCCGTTACTCGAAAACCGTTATGATTCGGTATGAAAAATCTATCAAAGTCTGAAAGGTCATGACCTGGCCTATCACCATATTCAGTTTGGACCATCCTTTACGGAACACCCTGTATATAGTTAGGTACATTATAATATATTTTTTTTTTGTTTAGAATTAATAGTATTTAATATACAGTTTCAAATTATGTGCTACCCTACAAATAACATTGTTGTGGGGTAGAGACTCAAAAGTAATAAAGAAAAGAGCAATAATAAAATGAAGATGATTAATAAATTAATAAGCATACATACATTCAAGGTTATGAATGAACAACAACCCCTTGTGATGGCTACCACCGAGTATTACATTTTGGCTGGAAATATCATACATACATTCATTATTCAGGCTAATATTGAGATTATGTTGTTAATTTCATCAAAATCAAAGTTAAGAAGCCATTTCTAAATTTTTGCATTAAAGGAAAATATAGGACAAATGGAACGGATATGTACGTTATAACTGCGAACAGATATACTATGATAGCTAAGAACAAATGGATACTAAGAATCTTGAATCCGGGTGCAATTAATAGGAAGCGAGTATTAAAGTTGCATACAAAAGTTGCAACCTTGCGTTATTTTATCAAAGCTGAATTTTTGATATGTCTGGTATGATGTCAGACATCAGATGCTAGTAGTCCATAGCGTAATGGTTAGTGTGTTGGACTGCCACGCTGGAGGTTTAGGTTCACTTCCAAGCCTCGTCCACCTAAAAAAAACAAATGAGCGCAAATGCAACGGTGTGCAAAATAGTTTGTCCCTGTTTTTTTTTTCAAAATCCCTTGCTCTGGCGAAAAAAGTGGTTAATCTTTTTTGTGCGAAATTTGAAACAAATGAATACTAAGAATCTTCAATCCGGGTGCAATTAATAGGAAGCGAGTATTAAAGTTGCATACAAAAGTTGCAACCTTGCGTTATTTTATCAAAGCTGAATTTTGGATATGTCTGGTATGATGTCAGACATCAGACGCTAGTAGTCCATAGCGTAATGGTTAGTGTGTTGGACTGTCACGCTGGAGGTTTAGGTTCACTTCCAAGCCTCGTCCACCTAAAAAAAAAAATTTTTTTTTTTTAGGGCTGCCTAGGGCTGCTGTTGCGGTAAATTTTACCACTACATCCATAACTTATTTAACCATCATCTTCTGTTGTGGCTCCAAAATGCTCTTAGAGTTCAGTAGATACCTGATTTCCATCAACCAGAGACCTGCTCTTAAAGTATTTTGGAAAAGCAACAACTACAGGTATTCAAACGAAATCGAGTGGAACAGTTGGTTCCAAAATACGATACTTTGTTTTCCATGCAGACGGACGGTCTCATGTTGATGTGCCGGCGGATGAGCTGAAGAAGTAAGGGAGTCAGGCAGACTCTTACTTAAATCTTAATAAACAAAACATCATCCTAAATTTAACTTAACTTATCAATGTATGGTAATATGGGTCATTAATGCTTAGTGTCTAACTTTTGAAATTTTTAATTCTAGTTTTAAAGTATTGAATTGTCTATAGAACAACTATCGGAAGTTATTTAATAGAGTAAGGTTCACATTTTGAAAAATATGCCTTCCTTTATTTCTTCTCAAAAAAATGTAGAATGGTTTAAATCGCGCTTCGAATCACGCGTGTATAGTTTGTTTTGTAACTGAAAAAATGCTCAGAATAAGCTTCTTCTTGATTTTAATTCTTTTGATTTTTCAAATTTGTTCGAGTTGAACTCGACCATTAAGATTCGGCAAGTTTTGGAAAGACATCCAACAACTTGCTGAATCCGTGCATGTAAGCGTGAGTGAAAAGTTTCACTGAGAGTCAACAACGGAGGTTTTCTGGGAGCGAGGAGTCTTTCCAGAAAGCCGGTGTCCCGTGAACGACAATCACGAAAACGAATGGCTGAATATATGAATGTGTGGGTGAATGGAATGGTCGAGGGAAGAAAGTTTTCAAGCTGGGAAAGTCACTCTATTGAGAGCTAACTCAGCTGCTAGTTGTGTCAAAAGAAAATTGAAGAAAAAAAATAAAGAAAAGAAAGTGAGAAATCAAGAAAAAGATTTTAAATAGTGGTAATAGGTAAATTGGAAAATTTAGAGGAAAGGAAAAAGATTCGAGAAGTGATTAGACAGGTGGAAACATTTCGAGGAGATAAAGGAGGAAAAGAAAACAGATAAGTAGCATTGTTGAAAATTCGAAAAGAAAAAAATAGTTTATATATATGGTTAATTGTTGTTAAAGTGCACATTGTAGGACCTTCCTATAGTTCGTTCTTTCTTAATAAAACAACAATTAATTTGTAATGAAAACTGTATTGTATTTTAATGAATGATTTTAGATTTTCAGAAAACTACCCAGAAGAAGAGGACAGGAAAGATTTTTTTAAAGGGTGAGCAAAAATTTTATGAACTTATTTCATAGATTTTATGAAATTTTACATAATTTTTTTGTAATGGTACCTACATAAAATTTATGAACGGTTTCATACATTCTATGAAAGAAATCATAAATTGAATGACTGAATTCATAAAAGGTATGAATAAAATTATAGATTTTATGATTGTTTCATAAATTCTATGACAGAAATCATAAATCGTATGACACAAATCATACGTTTTATGCAACTTTACATTCGTGAATGCAAAGTTACATACAAAATATGAATATTTTCATGCATTCTATAAAAGAAATCATAAAGTGTATGACACCAATCATACATTATATGCAACGTTACATACGTGAATGCAAAGTTACATAAAAAATATGATTAGTTTCATACATTCTATGACAGAAATCATATATTGTATGGCACCAATCATGCATTTTATGCAACGTTACATACTTGAATGCAAAGTTACATTAAAAATATGAATAGTTTCATACATTCTATGACAGAAATCATTAATCGTATGACACCAATCATGCATTTTATGCAACGTTACATACGTTAATTCAAAGTAACACTAAAAATATGATTAGTTTCATACATTCTATGACAGAAGTCGTTAATCGTATGACACCAATCATGCATTTTATGCAACGTTACATACGTGAATGCAAAGTTACATTAAAAATATGAATAGTTGCATACATTCTATGACAGAAATCATATATTGTATGACACCAATCATACATTTATGCAACGTTACATACGTGAATGCAAAGTTACATACAAAATATGAACAGTTTCATACATTCTATGACAGAAATCATTAATCGTATGACACCAATCATGCATTTTATGCAACGTTACATACGGGAATGCAAAGTTACATTAAATATTTGAATAGTTTCATACATTCTATGACAGAAATCAAAGATCGTATGACACCAATCATACATTTTATGCAACGTTACATACGTGAATGCAAAGTTACATTAAAAATATGAATAGTTTCATGCATTCTATGACAGAAATCATAAATCGTATGACACAAATAATACATTTTATGCTACATTACATACGCGAAGGCAAAACTACATACAAAATATGAATAGTTGCATAATATTCTATGAAAGAAAACATAAATCACATGATTTAATGCATAATTTTTATAAAAACTTACATGTAAAGTAATTGATTTCATTTCATAATTAATATGAAAGGAAACATTAAGTATATGAAAAGATAACATTGAACGGAGGGGAAATCGATCTTTCGCTTTATGAAACATTTTTTCATGAATTCTTGAATATTACATATCACTTCCTAGAAGTCATTCTTTTTGTCACTGCGAAGTTCTTTGAACACATCCCAAAGATTAGTTTGTGCCTTCTTTTGTTCTTTGCTTTTCGAACTGGCTTTAAGATAAGCCCCTGAAAGAGAAAAACCAAAATGCTCAAATATGACTGCTTTCACACAAGGAAACAGAGTTGCCAGCAACCGGGAGTTTTTGCGGGGGTTTTGTAAGCGAGAAGGGCGTAAGGGAAAGACAACAAATCTCCCTTCTCAACCTTCTCGCCTACAAACTAGCTAGTTTCTGGCAACTCAGTATCCTTGTATGAAAGCGGTCTATGACAGATAAATCCAAATAAATAATTTCCATAATCCCTTTAAAATTTTAATCATATCCGAAAACTCATATCGAAAGAATTGTGTTTTTCAAAAAATTTCCTAAGCCAAAAAAAAAAAAATCATCTATCGAAAATTCCTCAAACATGGTTAAAACATTATTTTGTATCTATCTTTTAAGAAATATAAAAGCCTTACAATCAGAAATAATTCGCATTTAGGTATTGCAATTTTTTAAAACGTATCTTTTCACGATTTCCACTATTAAACGGTCTTATCTCGGTTCTTTATGTATTTTTCCGGTTTTTTGTTGTTTCAAAAACTTGCTTATGTTTTTAAAATCTAAAGAACACAAAAGAAATTAATTGTCTACCTACGCCCGCAAAAACAAGCTCACTTTTTGAATCAAGATGGCACAAACTTGGCAAGTGTTCAATGAATCAAAAACTCGGACTTCAGCTTTTTATCAGTTTCTCTAACGATGATAACAACATTTCTTCCCCAACTATGTTATAAATTCTCTTATGTACCATGCAGTATCACATTATCATATACTAGCAAACTTGCTAGTATATAAACACGTTCCACATCTTCTGACATATAAGTGTGATAGACATACATAACGTATATGACAAAATATAAATGATATTTGGCAAGTTTGCCATATATATAATAATAAAACATCGCCTTCAATATACTGGAGTAGACTGAAATTGTTCGCGTAATTTGTTTCCCATTCGTAGTGAAGGGTTAAAATAAACAAAACAAAATAGAGAAAGTAAATGTTTGTTCCTATTGCCTGATTTTACGTTTCAAGGTCAAGAGTAAACGAAAAAAATGAGTGAGTGTATCAGTGCGTACTCGCGTATGAAGTTAAACTACGTTGCATCTATTTGCTGCAAGTTGGCATTAACATATAAAATCTAACAACCCTATTATGGCTATCAAATATCAACACGATATTTGATAATATTTAATATTATAAACAAAATTGATGAATCGCTATTGGTAATCAATTATCAATGTTATGCTAGGTTTCCACTTGTCATTGAAAAGACGCAAATTGACAAACTTTCCAGGACAGGGTGGCTTTTACCAACACAAAAAGCAAAGAAAGTAGTAGTAGCGAGCAAGTATAACTCGCCCTGTCTTGGAAAAATTGTCAATTAGCGTCTTTTCAATGACAATTGGAAACCTAGCATTAGGTTTGTTCAGTGTAAAAGATCAAGATTAGAACAGAACAGTACAAATTGTCAGAACAAGTTAGAACATTGGTGGACATGCACCAATGTGATTGACAGTTTCCGCGATCAGCTGTAAAGAAGTGCAAAATTGAATTTAATTTGGTTAGAATAAATTAAGAATTATTATTTTTTTTTTTTTGAAAGATATGGATATTTTTTTCAGATTTTTCCGACATTGTAACAAACAAGCTATCATCTGGCTGACGGCCCTTTTGGCGATGCCTTTAAAGATCATAGCATATACAAAATTGAACATGTAAATAATTTGAGAAATAATAAATCAATTATCTATATTTCTATCTATCCCAGGCAGCCAGACATTTTTTTTTTTCAATAATAGTAAGTGTTTTCCAGTTAAAAAATAAAAAATTGAAGAAGAAAAGATACACTCTGTTGTTCTATGACAAGAAGTGTCGAGTACATCTTTGTATACAGGGTGTCCCGTAAAGGATGGTCCAAAATGAAACTGGTGAAAAGCCAGGTCATGACCTACTAGAATTTGGTAAATTGTTCATACCGAATCATAACGGTTTTCGAATAACGGCTATTTTTCGAAATTTTAAAAAAACTTTACTTTGAGCCAGTTTTTTTCTCACCCTGTCCATAATTGTCTTTTGTTTTTTACAATTGTTACACTTAAACTTTGGTTAATAGTTTGACTTATTTTACTGAATAAAAAAATGTTTATTTACATCACCATTTGCCTACAAACTAAAAGATAAACTTGAACTTTGACCAAACTTAATTTTTGACCTCAATCTTCTTAAGAGCTCCATGAATAAAATTCGTATGACACAATACAAGTTTTATCTTCCAAAAATATCAAGTTTTTCTGTAGTTTTTGAAAAGGTATAAAACTTGCTAAGGCGGTGCTCAGATAGAAAGTTATAACCGTTTGAATCCAACAAAACAGGTTAAAAATAAAACAAAAATAAAACATTTTTGTTCAAGTATATCGATAAAATTAAAATATCTTTTCAAATATAACTCCGACAAAGCTGAATTTTAGTGGAGAGCTTCATTTTGATGCCTTAAGCATTTTTTAAATAAAAAGCTTAAATTTGGGCAAGGACTGTCGAATTTGTAGGGTGAAAGGGGATAAGTCCAGTATTTTTAAAGATTTCTCGAAAACCATCAGGTTTTTTTTAAGAAATATCTTAGGAAAACTTGTATCTTATAATATTCTTCAAAGAATAGATAACTATATTTTTTTGTTAGACTAATGGATGCTGAGACAAATGAGCGCAAATCCAACGGTGTGGAAAATAGTTTGTCCCTGTGTTTTTTCAAAACCTCTTGCTCTGGCGAAAAAAGTGGTTAATCTTTTTTGTGCGAAATTTGAATAGCTACCGTTTTTGCAAAGACAGTTCTAAAAAAAACCTGACGCTTTTCGAGAAATTTTCAAAAATACTGGACTTTTCCCCTTTCACCCTACAAAATCGAAAGTCCTTGCCCAAATTTAAGGTTTGCGTAAGACATCAAAATGAAGCTTTGCACCAAAATTCAGCTTTGTCGGAGTTATATTTGAAAAGATATTTATATTTTATCGATATACTTGAACAAAAATGTTTTATTTTTAATTTGTTTTATTGGAGTCAAAAGGTTATAACTTTCTATCTGAGCACCGCCTTAGCAAGTTTTATACCTTTTTAAAAAGTACAGAAAAACAGGATACTTTTGGAAGATGTTATACGAAATTTATTCATGGAGCTCTTAAGAAGATTGAGGTCAAAAATTAAGTTTGGTCAAAGTGAAATGGTGATGTAAATGACATTTTTGTATTCAGAATAAGTCAAACTTTTAGCCAAAAATTAAGTGTAAAAATTGTAAAAAACAAAAGTCAATTATGGACAGGGTGGGCAAAAAACTGGTTCAAAGTAAAGTTTTATTTAAAGTTTCGAAAAATATCCGTTACTCGAAAACCGTTATGATTCGGTATGAAAAATCTATCAAAGTCTGAAAGGTCATGACCTGGCCTATCACCATATTCAGTTTGGACCATCCTTTACGGAACACCCTGTATATAGTTAGGTACATTATAATATATTTTTTTTTTGTTTAGAATTAATAGTATTTAATATACAGTTTCAAATTATGTGCTACCCTACAAATAACATTGTTGTGGGGTAGAGACTCAAAAGTAATAAAGAAAAGAGCAATAATAAAATGAAGATGATTAATAAATTAATAAGCATACATACATTCAAGGTTATGAATGAACAACAACCCCTTGTGATGGCTACCACCGAGTATTACATTTTGGCTGGAAATATCATACATACATTCATTATTCAGGCTAATATTGAGATTATGTTGTTAATTTCATCAAAATCAAAGTTAAGAAGCCATTTCTAAATTTTTGCATTAAAGGAAAATATAGGACAAATGGAACGGATATGTACGTTATAACTGCGAACAGATATACTATGATAGCTAAGAACAAATGGATACTAAGAATCTTGAATCCGGGTGCAATTAATAGGAAGCGAGTATTAAAGTTGCATACAAAAGTTGCAACCTTGCGTTATTTTATCAAAGCTGAATTTTTGATATGTCTGGTATGATGTCAGACATCAGACGCTAGTAGTCCATAGCGTAATGGTTAGTGTGTTGGACTGCCACGCTGGAGGTTTAGGTTCACTTCGAAGCCTCGTCCACCTAAAAAAAACAAATGAGCGCAAATGCAACGGTGTGCAAAATAGTTTGTCCCTGTTTTTTTTTCAAAATCCCTTGCTCTGGCGAAAAAAGTGGTTAATCTTTTTTGTGCGAAATTTGAAACAAATGAATACTAAGAATCTTCAATCCGGGTGCAATTAATAGGAAGCGAGTATTAAAGTTGCATACAAAAGTTGCAACCTTGCGTTATTTTATCAAAGCTGAATTTTGGATATGTCTGGTATGATGTCAGACATCAGACGCTAGTAGTCCATAGCGTAATGGTTAGTGTGTTGGACTGTCACGCTGGAGGTTTAGGTTCACTTCCAAGCCTCGTCCACCTAAAAAAAAAAAATTTTTTTTTTTTAGGGCTGCCTAGGGCTGCTGTTGCGGTAAATTTTACCACTACATCCATAACTTATTTAACCATCATCTTCTGTTGTGGCTCCAAAATGCTCTTAGAGTTCAGTAGATACCTGATTTCCATCAACCAGAGACCTGCTCTTAAAGTATTTTGGAAAAGCAACAACTACAGGTATTCAAACGAAATCGAGTGGAACAGTTGGTTCCAAAATACGATACTTTGTTTTCCATGCAGACGGACGGTCTCATGTTGATGTGCCGGCGGATGAGCTGAAGAAGTAAGGGAGTCAGGCAGACTCTTACTTAAATCTTAATAAACAAAACATCATCCTAAATTTAACTTAACTTATCAATGTATGGTAATATGGGTCATTAATGCTTAGTGTCTAACTTTTGAAATTTTTAATTCTAGTTTTAAAGTATTGAATTGTCTATAGAACAACTATCGGAAGTTATTTAATAGAGTAAGGTTCACATTTTGAAAAATATGCCTTCCTTTATTTCTTCTCAAAAAAATGTAGAATGGTTTAAATCGCGCTTCGAATCACGCGTGTATAGTTTGTTTTGTAACTGAAAAAATGCTCAGAATAAGCTTCTTCTTGATTTTAATTCTTTTGATTTTTCAAATTTGTTCGAGTTGAACTCGACCATTAAGATTCGGCAAGTTTTGGAAAGACATCCAACAACTTGCTGAATCCGTGCATGTAAGCGTGAGTGAAAAGTTTCACTGAGAGTCAACAACGGAGGTTTTCTGGGAGCGAGGAGTCTTTCCAGAAAGCCGGTGTCCCGTGAACGACAATCACGAAAACGAATGGCTGAATATATGAATGTGTGGGTGAATGGAATGGTCGAGGGAAGAAAGTTTTCAAGCTGGGAAAGTCACTCTATTGAGAGCTAACTCAGCTGCTAGTTGTGTCAAAAGAAAATTGAAGAAAAAAAATAAAGAAAAGAAAGTGAGAAATCAAGAAAAAGATTTTAAATAGTGGTAATAGGTAAATTGGAAAATTTAGAGGAAAGGAAAAAGATTCGAGAAGTGATTAGACAGGTGGAAACATTTCGAGGAGATAAAGGAGGAAAAGAAAACAGATAAGTAGCATTGTTGAAAATTCGAAAAGAAAAAAATAGTTTATATATATGGTTAATTGTTGTTAAAGTGCACATTGTAGGACCTTCCTATAGTTCGTTCTTTTTTTAAATTTTATTGTTCGGTTAAAACCAGTTTATAACCCACTTATTGGTGGGAAGCGTTATTTCTTTTGTTCGGTGTTAACGGTCAGTTTACCTTGTTCTTTTGTGGCTAAACGGTTCTCCGTAAGCCTATTAAATTATTCCTGTATATTAATTTTAACTGAAAAGATCTTAGGTTTTAATCCTACACGTAAAGGTTTCCCAAGCAATTTTAAATTCATTAAAAACTCTTTATTAACGTTAAATTTGTTCTTTAATTTCAATCTCAAAATTCGTCGTTGTTGTTCGCTTCAAAAGGTTTGTGATTTCCTTTCTTTCAAAAAAAAAAATCACTGGCGCCCATTTTGTGAAAGTACACCCTGTACTTCACATTACCTTTTTTTATCTAGCATCAATTTTTTTTTATCCTTCTTTTTATTAATCGAATAGTTTATTCGATTAAGCGCTTAGGGTTGCTTTAAAACTTGAACGTAGGAACTCTTTTATTCCTCCCGCTTATACGTTCACCTTTGAACAGGATTTAACGGCGGTTGAGAAGTTAGAAGAAATTTTGAAGTTGTTAGAAAATCCTTCGAAATCGGAAACTTCGAAGGAGTATTTAAAAATTATTACGAAGGTAAGGTGGGGGTTGCGTAGGATGGATAGGAGCAATCCAGAGAATGAAAGTCAGGAGAAGAGCAAGTTGGCTCTTAAAAATAAAATAATTATGGCTATGGCAGGTTTAAAGGACGATGATGAAGAAGAGGATGAAGATGATGAAGAGGAAGAGGAAGAGGAACAAATTAAAGAGAAAGAAGATGAGGGACTAAAGAAGAAGAATGAGGTTGAAAAACAGCGTTCAGCTGAACCTTAAGATAGCAGGTCGGTGTTTACTTCTGCCGGTACATCGACGAGCTTAGGAGTAACAGGTAGTAAAGTTGAAAGTAGGGATATGATTAGCCCAGTTGTAGAGCAGGTAGTAGTGGGTTCAGAAAAATTTCTGAATATTTCGAAATGGAACGTGAAGTTCACTGGTGAGCGCTGTGGTGCTTCAGTGAACGCATTTTTAGAAACGGTTAGTGAATTTCGTCAGGCTAGGGGGGGTTTCGGAACCCTTAATTTTTTAAGGCAGCAGTAGAGCTTTTTGTAGGAAAAGCTTTAATTCGGTTAAGGGCAGTTAGGGTGTCAGTCCATTCGTGGCCAGAACTTGTCAGAGAGTTGAAGCTGGAGTTCTTGCCACTGAATTACGATGACTTACTTATAGATGAGATTAGGCGTCGCACACAAGGCAACGACGAAACAATCGGGGTTTATGTGGCGACTATGCAAAATTTGTTTGGTAGGTTATCAGATCCAATTTCGGAAAGTAGGAAGTTGTCAATGATTCAGCGGAACTTGACACCTTTCTACCAAACTCAGCTTGGTTTGGTGAAACCAAGTTGTTTAGCCGATTTGGTTGTTGCAGGTAGGAGCAACAACCAAACTTACTTCCCTCGACCATTCCATTCACCTACACATTCATACATTCAGCCATTCGTTTTCGTGATTGTCGGTCACGGGACACCGGCTTTCTGGAAAGATTCCTCGCTCCCAGAAAACCTCCGTTGTTGACTCCTAGTGAAACTTTACACTCACGCTCACATGCACGGATTCAGCAAGTTTTTGGATGTCTTTCCAAAACTTGCCGAATCTTAATGGTCGGGTTCAGACCCATACCCAAACTATATTTTTCGAGAAAAATCAAAAGAATTAAAATCAACAAGAAGCTTATTCTGATCATTTTCTCAGTTACAAAAAAACTATACGCGCGTGATTCGAAGCGCGATTTAAACCATTCTACATTTTTCAAAATGTGAAACCTACTCTATTAAATAACTTCCGACAGTTGTTCTATAGACAATTCAATACTTTAAAACTAGAATTAAGAATTTCAAAAGTTAGACACTAAGCGTTAATGACCCATATTACCATACATTGATAAGTTAAGTTAAATTTAGGATGATGTTTTGTTTATTAAGATTTAAGTAAGAGTCTGCCTGACTCGCTTACTTCTTCAGCTCATCCGCCGGCAAATCAACATGAGACCGTCCTTCTGCATGGAAAACAAAGTATCGTATTTTGAAACCAACTGTTCCACTCGATTTCATTTGAATACCTGTAGTTGTTGCTTTTCCAAAATACTTTAAGAGCAGGTCTCTGGTTGATGGAAACCAAGTATCTACTGAACTATAAGAGCATTTTGGAGCCACAACAGAAGATGATGGTAAGATTGGTTATGGATGAAGAAATAGGCCAGTGCAACTTGTTGTGGTAAAATTTACCGCAACAAATCCCACCCTTACCTTCTAGGAAATGTGCTTACATTTCTGTAACACATTTTCTAAGATTTGCCAAGGTACTGGAAAAAGGGAATGGTTTTTCCATCAAAATAAAAATCAAAAAATCAAAATCAAAAATTAAAAATGAAAATCATCGAATATCAAAACAAATCAAAACAAACTACGTTAATGAACATATTAATTTTCGGATGCATCGGTATACGGTTTTAAATCTTTCACATGCCAAGTACCGCGTTCTTTACCATTACTATCTTCTAAGACATATGTCCAAGCTGACACACGCTTCTTTATTTTAAACGGACCGACAAACTTCGGTGCTAATTTGGCAGCATAATAATTCACTGCATCCGACAACGAAAAATTCATACGCCAGACAATTTCGCCCGGGTGATACTAAACATCACGCCGTCGAAGATTGTAATTCTGAGCAGATCTTTTAGACGCTGCTTGCAACTTTTTCCCTATATTTATCCTTAGTTCCTTGAAACGTTCAGCGATCGCCTCCCGATCTTGAACATTTCCTGAACTATCTCCTTTTGTTGGTGCTTCCTGACTGAAGTCACCATATCCCTACCAAAATTTGCATAATAAGGCGAAACACCTAAAACCTCATGCTTTGACGTGCGAATAGCACACGCCACCTTGCTGAGTTGTGAATCCCACACCCGGTGGTTTTCAGCGACGTAAGCCCTCAATGTCGTCTTCAAAATATGATTTATCCGCTCCACAGGATTCGCCTGCGGATGATAATGGGCTGTAAATTTGATTTGTGACGCGTACGCCTGGCAAAGCGCTTTCAGTTCCTTAGATCGGAACTGGGACCGTTGTCACACACGATCACCTTTGGGATGCCGAATAAGAGGAAGACATTGTATTCAAGTTCCCTAACTATAGCCTTAGCAGTGGCTGACCTCAACGCGAACAGTAGTGGAAACTTTGTAAAGTTATCCACTACCGTTAAAATATAAATAAAACCCCTACCTGATTTCGGAAGTGGCCCTACTAAGTCTACACAAATCATTTCCCATGGTTCCCTAATCCCTACCCTCTCTGTCATTAACCCAGCTGGCTTATCATTCACCGGCTTTACCTGTTGGCAAACTTTACACGTCCTAACATATTTAGTTATATCGGCCCTCATTTTTGACCAGTAAAACTTTGCGCCAATTCTAGCAAAAGTTTTCCTAACACCCATGTGACCTGCTAAAGGACCATCATGGTATTCCTGTAAAATTCCTAACCTTTCATTTTTCCCTAATACTCTCTTCCATTCTTGATTATTTTCATGCACAACTACATGATTTGCTTTGACGAGTTTGAACAACTGTCCTTGTTCAACTCGCCAAGCTGGATACCTTAGTGGATTTGAATTGATTTCTGAAATCATTTTGGTCACCCAAGGGTCTGAATCCTGTCTGAGATACCACCCAACTGTGGCACTCCTCGAGAAAGCATATCAGGAACAACATGCTCTTTGCCCTTACGGTGAATGATTTCAAAATCAAATTGTTGAAGCCTAATTGCACAACGGGCTAACCTACCCTGCGGATCGTTAAGATTACTTAACGATACCAGGGAATGGTGATCCGTCACAACCGTAATCCGAACACCTTCGATATACGGCCGTAATTTCTCAATAGCCCACAGAACAGCTAAGCACTCTTTCTCTGTTGTGGAGTAATATCTCTCATTTCTATTTAAAGACCTACTAAGGTAACAGACAACCTTTTCTCCCTCATCAAAGTTCTGTGAAAGAACTGCACCGATGCCGTAATCTGATGCGTCTGTTTGAACGACAAAAGGTCGTTTAAAATCTGGGCAAGTAAGTATTGGTGCTGTTACCAAACCCTCTTTTGCCTTCCTAAAACTATCCTCACATTCATGAGTCCATGTGAACTTCCTATTCTTTTTCAACAAATCCGATAACGGCCTAAGTAATTCAGCAAAATTTGGTACAAAACGGCGGTACCACGAAACTGTCCCTATAAAACTCCTAACTTCTTTTACATTCCTCGGAGCTGGAATCCTAACCATGCTTTCCACTTTCTCTGGATCTACATGTAAACTATTTCGATCCACTATATAACCTAAAAATCTCAGCGATGGTTTTTACAGAAATTGCATTTCTCCCTACTGACCTTCTATCCTGCTTCACTCCACCTTTTCATCACCTCATTCAGAATTTCAAGATATTGTTTGAAACTTTCTGTAATGATGATGATGTCGTCTAAATAGACAAAAACGTATGGCTCGAGGTCGGCATCCAAAACTGTGTCGATAAACCTCTGCCAAGTCGCAGGCGAGTTGTGAAGACCGAAAGGCATTCTTCGAAATTGAAAAAGACCTCTCCCAGGAACCGTAAAGGCAGTGTAGGGCTTTGATTCCTCCTCCATAGGAATCTGCCAATACGCTGATTTTATGTCTTATGAGGACAAGAACCTTGCACCTTAAAACCTATCCTATTAATATATGGAAGTGAATAAGCATCCCTATCTGTGTTTTTATTTAGCTTCCTATAATCCCAACAGAATCTATAGGAGCCGTCCTTTTTCTTTACTTATAGTATTGGAGATGACCACGCACTAGTCGATCTCTCAATAACTCCTGCTTTTAACATTTCGTTTAATTCCCTATCAATATGTTCCTGCATTGCCGGAGAAACCAGATGGTACTGTTGTTTAATCGGTTCCGCCGACGTCCTAATCTTGTGTTCAACCATAGTTGTGCACCCTAAGCCTTCAGGCATCTTCCTAAATGATTCCTCAATTAAATTTTCTAAAAGCTTAATTTCCCTATCACTCAACTCAGAACGTTCTGTAATAGAACAAGTCGAAACCGGCTGTTCCGAAAAATTCCACTCGAGTGACCTCAAATCCGGGATTATACCCGAGAGTGCCAAAAATCTGCACCAAGTATCACTGTGTGTGGCAGAGTTCGTATGACAAGACAGTCAATCAAGACTGCCTTGTCCTCTACTATTATTGGAAGAGAGAGTCCCTAAAGTATCGACACCTGTTCCGTCCGCTAACCGAACGCCGCCAACAGTGTCTGTCTTTATAGAAAGACCTAAATTTTGGAAAATGCTGCAAGCATCCCTACCTATTATGGTTCTAGAAGCTCCTGAATCTAATAAACCTAAAAATTTAGAACCATGAATGCTAACTCCTAAAAATGGTTTTCTATCACTACCGTTTGCCTCTAACGTAAAGCCTAAGTGAATCTGATTCACCAACAGGTTACCAGCAGGTAACCTACCTACTGTCTTCGGACGTCTCGCCCTGCTGGCGCAAGAGCTCGTTGCACATTTCCCGAGCAGCGAAGACAATTTTGTCTACTGACACCTAACTGCCCACACCCAAAGCAAAGCCTAGGAGCAGAACACCTATTTGCAAAATGGCCGGATCCATTGCAATTGTAACACCTAAATGAAGATCCTATTGGGTTATTTGATTGGCCCTGACGTGCAGATCCGTTGCGCTCAGCAACAACTGAAACAACAGGAAATTCCCTACCTAAATATGCTAGACCCGGTTCTAGCAAGTTCCTATTGTTCCTAGCACTGGGTGGTGGAACATATGACTCCACATTTGCCCTAACCACTTCTAAGCTCCTACCTGCAACAACCAAATCGGCTACACAACTTGGATTCAGCAAACCAAGCTGAGTTTGGTAGAAAGGTGTCAAGTTCCGCTGAATCATTTACAACTTCCTACTTTCCGAAATTGGATCTGACAACCTCTCAAACAAATTTAGCATAGTCGCCACATAAACCCCGATTGTTTCGTCGTTGCCTTGTGTGCGGCGCCTAATCTCATCTATAAGTAAGTCATCGGAATTAGGTGGCAAGAACTCCAGCTTCAACTCTCTGACAAGTTCTGGCCACGAATTGACTGACACCCTAACTGCCCTAAACCAAATTAAAGCTTTTCCTACAAAAAGCTCTACTGCTGCCTTTAAAAGTTGGGGTTTCGAAACCCCCCGCCTGACGAAATTTACTAACCGTTTCTAAAAATGCGTTCACTGAAGCACCACAGCGCTCACCAGTGAACTTCACGTTCCATTTCGAAATATTCAGACATTTTTCTGAACTCACTAGTACCTGCTCTACAACTGGGCTAGTCCCATCCCTACTTTCAACCCTTATACCTGTTACTCCTAAGCTCGTCGATGTACCGGCAGAAGTAACCACCGACCTGCTATCTTAAGGTTCAGCTGAACGCTGTTTTTCAACCTCATTCTTCTTCTTTAGTCCCTCATCTTCTTTCTCTTTAATTTGTTCCTCTTCCTCTTCATCATCTTCATCCTCTTCTTCATCATCGTCCTTTAAACCTGCCATAGCCATAATTATTTTATCAAGCAAAGTTGGCTCTTCTCCTGACTTTCATTCTCTGGAATGCTCCTATCCATCCTACGCAACCCCCACTCTACCTTCGTAATAATTTTCAAATACTCCTTCGAAGTTTCCGAATTCGGAGGATTTTCTAACAACTTCAAAATTTCTCCTAACTTCTTCTCAACCGCCCGTTAAATCCTGTTCAAAGGTGAACGTAGAAGCGGGAGGAATAAAAAAATTCCTACGTTCATGTTTTAAAGCAACCCTTAGCGCATCTCCTCTACTGTCCCTATAGGCAATCCCCTGAATTCCACCTCATACGTTATTTCGTCTTGCGACAACCTATTCACCTGACCAGTTTCCATTTCGAAAAAAAATTTAAATAAAAAAAAACAAATGCTTAAAGCAAACTTAAACGCGAAAATAAAATTACTAAAACGAGTAAGAAACGAATCCAAAACGAAAAGAAATTTAAAAACAAACTAAATCCCTTTCCAAAAAAAGTTAAATTCAACTTTCTTCTAAGTAATTAGTACAAAAAAAAAAAAAAAATAACTCGACCATCAAAACGTTAATAGATATCAAATTTGTTAAAATAAATCACGGCACAAAAATAGTATTAAACACGATTAAAAAAAAATATTTAAAAAAGTAGTAGCAAAAATAAATACCGACCCTGAACTAAATCTGCAACCACACTATTCTCTATCTAATAAAATGAATTTATATAAAAAGAAAAAAAAATTAAAATTTGTTAAAAAAAAATTGATTAAGTGGCAAACAGAGAATATATCTCACTTAATCACAACTACACAATTTATAAAAAAAAAACAGAAAAAAGAAACCTTACTCAATCACTTCACTTTTATTCTTTCTCCACAGATTTGTTGTAGGTATGATGTTGTATGTACATACAACTTGTAGATATTATGTACTTATGTGTCTCCCACCTGTCGCACTTTTTTTGTATTGTAGTTTCTACCTAAATGAATAGAAAAAAACACCAAGTAAATAACTTAATAAAAAGATAAAAAAAAAACAATTAACCACTTCCCTAAATGCACAAATAAAAAAAAAAACAATTCCTATGCAATATTGCAATTCTTGCAAACAGACATTTTTTTTTTTTGTTTACACAAATGTAATCACAAGGGAGCCCCACGATTGGACGCCAATTGTTGTACAATTATTAACGAGAATTTAGGATGAGTTTAACTTTAATTTTATGATGGTGGATTTACTATCCACGAAACACAATTGGATTAACCGTATCCAAACAATAATTTATTTAGAAGAACAAATGCACTGTGACCGGTGTGCGTCGCGACGAAAGAAAATTAAAAAAGAATGACTGGACGATGGGCGCTGCCACCACGGCAGCTCAGCGATGGGGTGGGTTCAGCGACGTGTGGGTTCTTATTAATCGAATAAATTATTCGATTTATAAAAAGAAGGATAAAAAATATTGATGCTAGATAAACAAAGGTAATGTGAAGTACAGGGTGCACTTTCACAAAATGGGCGCCAGTGATTTTTTTTTTTTGAAAGAAAGGAAATCACAAACCTTTTGAAGCGAACAACAACGACGAATTTTGAGATTGAAATTAAAGAACAAATTTAACGTTAATAAAGAGTTTTTAATGAATTTAAAATTGCTTGGGAAACCTTTACGTGTAGGATTAAAACCCAAGATCTTTTCAGTTAAAATTAATGTACACGAATAATTTAATAGGCGGTTCTTACGAAGAACCGTTTAGCCACAAAAGAACAAGGTAAATGGGCCGTTAACACCGAAAAAAAAAACAACGCTTCCCACCGACTTGTTGTTATACCGAACAATAAAATTTAAAAAAAGAACGAACTATAGGAAGGTCCTACAATGTGCACTTTAACAACAATTAACCAAATATCTAAACTATTTTTTTCTTTTCGAATTTTCAACAATGCTACTTATCTGTTTTCTTTTCCTCCTTTATCTCCTCGAAATGTTTCCACTTGTCTAATCGCTTCTCGAATCTTTTTCCTTTCCTCTAAATTTTCCAATTTTCCTATTACCACTATTTAAAATCTTTTTCTTGATTTCTCACTTTCTTTTCTTTATTTTTTTTCTCCAATTTTCTTTTGATACAACTAGCAGCTGAGTTAGCTCTCAATAGAGTGACTTTACCAGCTTAAGAGCGGTTAGGGCAAATGTGGAGTAATATGTTCCACCACCCAGTGCTAGGAACAATAGGAACTTGCTAGAACCGGATCTAGCATATTTAGGCAGTGATACTTGGTGCAGATTTTCGGGCACTCTCGGGTATAATCCCGGATTTGAGGTCACGTGAGTGGAATTTTTCGGAACAGCCGGTTTCGACTTGTTCTATTACAGAACGTTCTTAGTTGAGTGATAGGGAAATTAAGCTTTTAGAAAATTTAATTGAGGAATCATTTAGGAAGATGCCTGAAGGCTTAGGGTGCACAACTATGGTAGAACACAAGATTAGGACGTCGGCGGAACCGATTAAACAACGGTATTATCCGGTTTCTCCGGCAATGCAGGAACATATTGATAGGGAATTGGACGAAATGTTAGAAGCAGGAGTTATTGAGAGATCGACTAGTGCGTGGTCATCTCCAATACTATTAGTAATGAAAAAGGACGGCTCCTATAGATTCTGTGTGGATTATAGGAAGCTAAATAAAAACACAGATAGGGATGCTTATCCACTTTCATATATTAATTCAATTTTAGATAGGTTTCGAGGTGCAACGTTCTTGTCCTCATAAGACATAAAATCAGCGTATTGGCAGATTCCTATGGAGGAGGAATCAAAGCCCCACACTGCTTTTACAGTTCCTGAGAGATGTCTTTTTCAATTTCGAAGAATGCCTTTCGGTCTTCACAACTCGCCTGCGACTTGGCAGAGGTTTATCGACACAGTTTTGGATGCCGACCTCGAGCCATACGTTTTTGTCTATTTAGACGACATCATCATCATTACAGAAAGTTTCAAACAATATCTTGAAATTCTGAATGAGGTGATGAAAAGGTGGAGTGAAGCAGGATTGAAGGTCAGTAGGGAGAAATGCAATTTCTGTATACCATCGCTGAGATTTTTAGGTTATATAGTGGATCGAAATAGTTTACATGTAGATCCAGAGAAAGTGCAAAGCATGGTTAGGATTCCAGCTCCGAGGAATGTAAAAGAAGTTAGGAGTTTTATAGGGACAGTTTTGTGGTACCGCCGTTTTGTACCAAATTTTGCTGAATTACTTAGGCCGTTTTCGGATTTGTTGAAAAAGAATAGGAAGTTCACTTGGACTCAGGAATGTGAGGATAGTTTTAGGAAGGCAAAAGAGGGTTTGGTAACAGCACCAATACTTACTTGCCCAGATCTTAAACGACCTTTTGTCGTTTACAGCCCATCAGATTACGGCATCGGTGCAGTTCTTTCACAGAACTTTGATGAGGGAGAAAAGGTTGTCTGTTACCTTAGTAGGGCTTTTAATAGAAATGAGAGAAATTACTCCACAACAGAGAAAGAGTGCTTAGCTGTTCTGTGGGCTATTGAGAGATTACGGCCGTATATCGAAGGTGTTCGGATTACGGTTGTGACGGATCACCATTCCCTGGTATGGTTAAGTAATCCTAACGATCCGCAGGGTAGGTTAGCTCGTTGGGCAATTAGGCTTCAACAATTTGATTTTGAAATCATTCACCGTATGTTGTTCCTGATATCCTTTCTCGAGGAGTGCCACAGTTGGGTGGTATCTCAGACGGGATTCAGACCCTTGGGTGACCAAAATAATTTCAGAAATCAATTCAAATCCACTTAGGTATCCAGCTTGTCGAGTTGAACAAGGACAGTTGTTCAAACTCGTCAAAGCAAATCATGTAGTAGTGCATGAAAATAATCAAGAATGAAAGAGAGTATTAGGGACAAATGAAAGGTTAGGAATTTTACAGGAATACCATGATGGTCCTTTAGCAGGTCATATGGGTGTTAGGAAAACTTTTGCTAGAATTGGAGCAAAGTTTTACTGGCCAAAAATGAGGGCCGATATAGCCAAATATGTTAGGACGTGTAAAGTTTGCCAACAGGTAAAGCCGATGAATGATAAGCCAGCTGGGTTAATGACAGAGAAGGTAGGGATTAGGGAACCATGGGAAATGATTTGTGTAGACTTAGTAGGGCCACTTCCGAAATCAAGTTGGGATTTTATTTATATTTTAACGGTAGTAGATTACTTTACAAAGTTTCCACTACTGTTCGCGTTGAGGTCAGCCACTGCTAAGGCTATAGTTAGGGAACTTGAATACAATGTCTTCCTCTTATTTGGCATCCCAAAGGTGATCGTATGTGACAACGGTCCCCAGTTCTGATCTAAGGAACTGAAAGCGCTTTGCCAGGTGTTCGCGTCACAAATCAAATTTACAGCCCATTATCATCCGCAGGCGAATCCTGTGGAGCGGATAAATCAGATTTTGAAGACGACATTAAGGGCTTACGTCGCTGAAAACCACCGGGTGTGGGATTCACAACTCAGCAAGGTGGCGTGTGCTATTCGCACGTCACAGCATGAGGGTTTAGGTGTTTCACCTTATTATGCGAATTTTGGTAGGGATATGGTGACTTCAGGTCAGGAAGCACCAACAATAGGAGATAGTTCAGGAAATGTTCAGGAGCGGGAGGCGATCGCTAAACGTTTCAAGGAACTAAGGATAAATATGGGGACAAAGTTGCAAGCAGCATCTAAAAGATCTGCTCAGAATTACAATCTTCGACGGCGGGATGTTCAGTATCACCCGGGCGAAATTGTCTGGCGTAGGAATTTTTCGTTGTCGGATGCCGCGAATTATTATGCTGCCAAATTAGCACCGAAGTTTGTCGGTCCGTTTAAAATAAAGAAGCGTGTGTCACCTTGGGCATATGTTTTAGAAGATAGTAATGGTAAAGTACGCGGTGCTTGGCATGTGAAAGATTTAAAACCGTATACCGATGCATCCGAAGATTAATATGTAAAGTAACGTAGTTTGTTTTGATTTTTTTTGATATTCGATGATTTTCATTTTTAATTTTGATTTTTTGATTTTTATTTTGATGGAAAAACCATTCCCTTTTTCCAGTACCTCGGCAAATCTTAGAAAATGTGTTACAGAAATGTAAGCACATTTCCTAGGAGGTAAGGGTGGGATTGTTTGCGGTAAATTTTACCACAACATATACCACATCCATAACCCAATTAACAACATCTTCTGTTGTGGCTCCAAAATGCTCTTAGAGTTCAGTAGATACCTGGCTTCCATCAACCAGAGACCTGCTCTTAAAGTACAACAACTACAGGTATTCAAACGAAATCGAGTGGAATAGTTGGTTCCAAAATACGATACTTTGTTTTCCATGCAGACGGACGGTCTCATGTTGATGTGCCGGCGGATGAGCTGAAGAAGTAAGCGAGTCAGGCAGACTCTTACTTAAATCTTAATAAACAAAACATCATCCTAAATTTAACTTAACTTATCAATGTATGGAGTAGTAGCCCGTAGCGTAATGGTTAGTGCGTTCGAATGTCACGCTGGAGGTCTGGGATCGCTTCCCAGCCTCGTCCACCTAAAAAACTAAAAAGTTTTTTTTCAGGGCTACTGCGTCTTGCGAGGAATTGACAAATCCTCCAAGAGTATCACTTGTCACGAATAAGTGCTTCTCGTCTAGCCGTTCGGATTCGGCATAAAATTGTAGGGCCTTCCATTCCTGCCGAAAGGCGCACACAGGAATGGTTGCGAGTTGTTAGTCACTAGGCCCTGGTTCTTCATGAGCCCTTGTGCCACCCGATTTATTTTTTTTATCAATGTATGTGTCTCACTTTTGAAATTCTTAATTCTAGTTTTAAAGTATTGTATTGTCTATAGAACAACTATCTGAAGTTATTTAATAGAGTAGGGTTCACATTTTGAAAAAAATGCCTTCCTTTATCTCTTCTCAAAAAAATGTAGAATGGTTTAAATCGCGCTTCGAATCATGCGCGTATAGTTTTTTTTGTAACTGAGAAAATCCTCAGAATAAGCTTCTTCTTGATTTTAATTCTTTTGGTTTTTCTCGAAAAATATAGTTTGGGTATGGGTCTGAACTCGACCATTAAGATTGGGCAAGTTTTGGAAAGACATCCAACAACTTGCTGAATCCGTGCATGTGAGCGTGAGTGTAAAGTTTCGCTGAGAGTCAACAACGGAGGTTTTCTGGGAGCGAGGAATCTTTCCAGAAAGCCGGTGTCCCGTGACCGACAATCACGAAAACGAATGGCTGAAAGTATGAATGTGTGGGTGAATGGAATGGTCGAGGGAAGAAAGTTTTTAAGCTGGGAAGTCCCTCTATTGAGAGCTAACTCAGCTCCTAGTTGTGTCAAAAGTAAATTGGAAAAAAAAAATAAAGAAAAGAAAGTGAGAAATCAAGAAAAAGATTTTAAATAGTTGTAATAGGAAAATTGGAAAATTTAGAGGAAAGGAAAAAGATTCGAGGAGTGATTAGACAGGTGGAAACAGATAAGTAGCATTGTTGAAAATTCGAAAATAAAAAATATTGTTTAGATATTTGGTTAATTGTTGTTAAAGTGCACATTGTAGGACCTTCCTATAGTTCGTTCTTTTTTAAAATTTTATTGTTCGGTTAAAATCAGTTTATAACCCACTTATTGGTGGGAAGCGTTATTTGTTTTGTTCGGTGTTAACGGCCCAGTTTACCTTGTTCTTTTGTGGCTAAACGGTTCTCCGTAAGCCTATTAAATTATTCGTGTATATTAATTTTAACTGAAAAGATCTTGGGTTTTAATCCTACACGTAAAGGTTTCCCAAGCAATTTTAAATTCATTAAAAACTCTTTATTAACGTTAAATTTGTTCTTTAATTTCAATCTCAAAATTCGTCGTTGTTGTTCGCTTCAAAAAGTTTGTGATTTCCTTTCTTTCAAAAAAAAAGTCACTGGCGCCCATTTTGTGAAAGTACACCCTGTACTTCACATTACCTTTTTTTATCTAGCATCAATTTTGTTTATCCTTCTTTTTATGAATCGAATAGTTTATTCGATTAATAAATACCCAAACGTCGCTGAACCCACCCCATCGATGAGCTACTGTGGTGGCAGCACCATTTGTGCTACCTGTTGTGGAATTTAATAGACGCGCCCATCGTCCAGTTGACAGTTGTCATTAACTTTTAATTTTCTTCCGTCGCGACCCACACCGGTCACAGTGCATTTTTTCTTTTAAATTAATTATTGTTTGGATTCGTTAAATCCAATTGTGTTTCGTGGATCATCATAAAATTAAAGTTAAACTCATCCTAAATTCGCGTTAATAATTGCACAACAGAATTAACAACAACCACTTGTGTTGGCTACCACCGAGTATTACATTTTGGCTGGAAATATCATACATACATTCATTATTTAGACTAATATTGAGATTATGTTGTTAATCAAAGAAGCCATTTCTTAATTTTTGCATTAAAGGAAAATATGGAACGAATGGAACGGATATGTACATTATATCTGCGAACAGATATACTATGGTAACTTAGAACAAATGGATACTAAGAATCTTCAATCCGGGTGCAATTAATAGGAAGCGAGAGTAGTAGGGATTAGCGGGTCCACATGGGGCTATTCACGGTTCCACCTCGACCCCAAATTAGCCCCCATGTGCCCCAACCACCATGCGAGTCATTGGCGGTCCATTGGCATTGGTGGCGCAAGGAATAAGTTGCTCAGCGGCTTGGTGGCTTGTTGCTTGATGGCTTGTTGCTTGGTGGCCGGCCTGTTGATTTGGTGGATGAGTGGATAGCTGCCCAGCGAAAATTCATACAAAAATTTAAGTAAAAACCCAAAAATCATATTTTTTTTTTGTTTTCTTTTTATTTTATTTAAAAAGTTAAAATATATAAAAAATTATATTATTCTTTGCAAGATAGCAAAAATGTCGCTATCTGTGGAAGTGGACAGGCATCAAACCCCCCTTCCTCAACTCTCATCCTGAGCGCTTCCATTAAATGGGCTACCGCTTTCATCCTTCTGCAGTTAAATTCGTCCACTCTCTGGACCTCCTCCCAAATTAGTTGCTGGAGCTCAGCAAATTCCCAGCATTCCTTATTTATTTTTTCGAGCCACTGCTCGAATTGTCTGCGAACGGACGAGTTTATTTTTTTATATTCCATTTTATTTTTTGGTTATATGTGGCAGACTGCTGTCTTTAAACTGATGATGAGGAGGACAAACGTTCTTAGTATTTATACAAAAAAGTTGATCTTACCGAACACACATACCTTAATAGTTTTCCAACTATACACTTTACTACCAATTTTTAAGGGTGTCTTGTCTGTACAACATTTGATTAAAGTCGAATGGTTTCCGACATTAGGTATACAAAAAAAAAAGGTAGATTTAACTCACACAACTATATTCCAACCATACCTTTAGATATCAACATTTGCTAAGGGTGTATATGCGACATTCGGTTAATGCCAAAGAATTCAAAAAGGATAGCTCGGTTCAGTACAGTATATCCTGAAAATCCTAATACTCTTACGGAGGCGCCATCAATAAATTTCGGTCACAGACAAAGAATGCAAAAGAGGATAGTCTATAGGAACCCATGTTTGCCACAGTCAAACAAATTCGAAAAAAGGATCAGCCGTCAATTTGTTTTCTTTTAAGGATGCGGTATGGTTTGGTTTCAATAGATATTTAAAATTATAGAGGAATTTTCCCAACAGGTACTCTTACGGAGGCGCCAGCAATAAATTTCGGTCACAGACAAAGAATGCAAAAGAGGATAGTCTATAGGAACCCATGTTTACCACAGTCAAACAAATTCGAAAAAGGATCAGTCGTCAAGATCACTTTTTAATTTGTTTTCTATTAAGGTTGCGGTATGGTTTGGTTTCAATAGATAGTAAAAATTAAAGAGGAATTTTCCCAACAGGTACTATTACGGAGGCGCCAGCAATAAACTTCGGTCTCAGACAAATAATGTGAACAAAATTATAGTCTATAGGTATCTATGTTTATTTTGTAGGATGCGACGCGTCGTGACGTCGCGATGGTTGGGACTTGGCTTCAATGGATAATAAAACAAAAAATAATTTTCACACGACTCTTGTAGGTGCGTTAACAATTAATTCCAGTTCAAAAATAATCAGTAGGATTTTCAAATAGATAATAAAATAGAATACAAATGTTTTATGGGTACAGACATTCGGTCACAGTTGAAAAATTTAAAAAAGGATCGATTTCCTTTGCATTGAAAAAAGGCAGTATAACGAAATCCTATGCATGCAATGAATATTATAAAGAATAGAAGAATTTTTTCAGAAGACACTTATGCGGGTGTCAGTTATAAATTTCACTTTAACATTATCAGGGGGATTTTCAAATATTGAAAAATTTTAAAAAGGATCAATCCAGGTCATGATTTCGTTTACATTAAAAAAGGAAAGTGTAACAAAATGGTATTCATATATGAAACCCCTTGTATTTTTATGATGCTTTGAACGAAGGTTCTTTTTTTCAAGAGAAAAGAAGTCTTGAATAAATAAAATAAAAACACTAATTTTTTGTTTTGGATGATGATAAAAATTTATTATTGTATATTGGATATTTTTTTTTGATAATTTAAGCGGTTTTACATTTTATTCTTAAATATAGTTCTCAAACAATTCTTGTAACTACTTGATCAAGTGGATTATATTCAATAACTCTATCATGAAGCATAAGGCAGTAAGCTGAAGTATTTGCAGGAATATGTTTTGATGTCCTCATCTCCAAGCGGATATCGATAGGTCCTGTCTTCAAAGTTTCATTTTGATGTCTACAGTCAATAACAAAAATTGGAGCACGTGATTTGAATAGATCCCAGGAAAGTAGAGGTTCTGTCGTAATCTTATTATAGTACGTTTTCTGAAAATCTGTATACATTTTGTAAAACAAACTATATCTGTTTCTCTCAAAACAAGCATTGATATCTTCATGAGGGTATACATCAGAGTTAAGATATACTTTTAAGTCTGTTAGATTACAATGATCAAACGTTGTAGGATCCGCAGATAGGTTTTTATTTTTTTCAGTTTGCAGAGCGAATACAATAAATCGAGGTTTTTCTATTTGTGTTGTCGTCTTTACGTTCCAGATGTGATGATCAGAGCTTGATAACATGGGATATTCATAAAGATCCCAGTTTCGGAAAGCAATTTTCATAAAACTATTTTTACTTATAGATTTGTATAGACTTAGTTTTACTTGAACATTTTCATCGGTCGGAGAGATAAGTGCGTTTTCGTCTACCCTAGCGCGAGTGATAATAAGATCATGTCGAGCATTTGGAATAATTTTTTTATAATCCTCCGCAAATCCTAAAAGTTTATTCAATGGGATACAATAATTAAAATGCAATGGATTCAAATTAATAGCTGAATCAGGAGACCAGGATGCATTCAAAAGCATATCGCTCTCATTTTTAGTTAAAGATAGATAGTTTTTAAGAGTTGATGTAATTCCAACATTACGATTGAAGTCGATTTCCTTTCCATTTAGCTCATAGCGTATTTCATCAAAAAGAAAAGCCATGGCATTGTTTACAAGTTTTGTGTTGATTATTTCTTTTCCATCTGTCTTTGATAGTGATCCCTCCACATATAAAAAACTTTCTGAAGGAAGAACATTAAGGTTTTGATGTTGTATGCAAATCTGAATGATATCATTGCGTTCAAAATTGTTTTGATATGGTGAATAAGTATGGTATTCATATTTAGAAATGCTTTCACTGATCTCAGGATCTTGGAAGATGTTCAACATATTTCTGATTGTTTTCAGTGTTTAACGATGTGACCCAGTGAATGTAAAATTCTTGATTCTGTTTTGTAATACGATGTGTTACCACAGCCGAGTTCGGAGCTTGATTGAGTAATGTAATGTTTTCAACTGTGTTTTTATATGGAATTGAGTTGATTATAATATCACTATATACAATCATGGCTGTAAATGTAATCGAACTGTAATTTTTTCACCTCTAAAATTTATGTCTCCCCCGTCTTGATCCACGAACTTTAAGCACAACGATGTTATTCGTTTGACGTTCACTGGTAGATAAATGACATTTCTCGGAACTTCTATTATTTTATAGCCTGGACTTATTTTAACCGCAAATTCATGTAGTATATGAGCCAATTGATTATTAATATATGATCCCTCTATGATATTGCATTCAATGCATATGGCATTAACTCTATTTATGTCAACGTAAAGATCTGATTCATGCAATATATTTGACTGGAGCACTTTCTTACTAAAACCGAGAAGAGATCCAATAGAATTAGGTTTAGAGAAGTCGATATCTTCTGAACTGTAGATTTCACATTTCAGGGTGTTGTTGTAAGCCTCGATTTTAATTTCGCTTTTTTTGAGACTTTTCTTTTTTTTATTAATTTCAATGAGTTTTTTTGGAAATCTATAAGTCCACATACATAATTAGATTTCAGTACAATAGGTGGAAAATACTCTGCATTGAGAGTGGATTCATTCCCACTTAATGTAAGTGTTAACGACATCCTGATTAAAAGACAAATGAAACATTTTTGATTTGTTCAGATCTTTTTATTCATTTTAATTTTATTAAAAAAAAAAACATTCTTACATTGTTCAAATAAAAACCTTAAGCATAAATGACCACATATAAATGTATCAAAATTCTGTTCTTGAATATAATTATAATTTATTTGATTACCAAGATAGTTAATTACTTCAGTTGGTGGTCTTAAATTTCCAAAACTATCAAAATACCTTATAATATTATTTTTTTTATTTATAATATATGCTACCCAATGTGTACCCATCCCAGCTTCATCATCTAAATTTATAACGCCGCACTCCTTATCTATAGATATTTTCGGTAATGAGTCTCTCATAAAAACTCCTCTAAAGTGCTCAAGATGTTTCTTTCCGAATCGTCGAATATCATGATTATTTAGGGGTCGATTAGGTAGCAAATCAATTAGTTTTTTGTATTAGGTGGATTTATAAATAAACCAAGTCCATTTTTATATGGTTTTAAGTATAACCCCTTCCCCTGAATGGCAACCGCTTCCATAACCTTATTATGTCGTTTGTTTTCTTCAAAAGTTCTTTTAGCAGCACGTGCGTCATTCAATGCTTTTGCAACACCAGCAGCACCACCACTCAAA
Source organism: Melangyna quadrimaculata (assembly GCA_949320155.1). Taxonomy (NCBI): domain Eukaryota; kingdom Metazoa; phylum Arthropoda; class Insecta; order Diptera; family Syrphidae; genus Melangyna; species Melangyna quadrimaculata. The sequence goes on along the minus strand of OX439483.1, from coordinate 350,576,048 downwards.
GATCCGACAGCCGATAAACCAGCTAGAATTGGAGCTAGAAATGGAAGAAAGCCCCCACTCTTTGGAAGTGGAATTATTCTTGGCGTTTGAATATGTTGTTTTTTCTTAATAACATTTTTTACAGCCCCTACAGCTATATTTGCCATAGATGTTGTGCCACAACAATTGATATTGTTTTTAATAGCATTTCTTGCCTCACTTATTGCCTTTTTAAAAATATTTTTTTTACAAGACTTTTTCTTTTTTGGTTTTTTATTTCTTATAGTTTTGTTTTTAGCACTCTTATTACCCATACCAAATTTTGTCTTAGCTTTCATCATGTTGGTGACTAACAGTCCGCTTAACTTTTCAGAGGTTGAAGAGTCGTTTGCTTTGAATCTTTTCCACGCTTGCTCGGTTAGAATTTTATCAGCAGCGTGTCGATCTGAGACAGAACTACTCTTAGAATATGCAATATCATGTAAGCGACAAGCCTCATCCAGTGGATTAATTCCTTTATCTCCTCTACGCAAGCGTTCTTCCAATTTTGTCCCAGGGCCGCAGTAATTATAAGAAGGAAGATGGAGCTCAAATGGTAATTTGTCTATAACTTTATTCAAAAGTTCTCCCCCTTTAATTGATTTTCTTTTATTATGACACTTAGTTTGAAGGTTATACTCAATCATATTTAAATTTATCCCACCTCCCTACTCGAAGGTTGAAACGTATGTGAATGTAATCATATAAATATGATATGTTTTATAGCGAAAGCTGTTAGTCATCAATATGCGCTTTGTAGAGCAGTCCAAAGTCATTAAAGTAAAAAATTTTGATTCAAATGTCGAAATAAAAAAAAACATGGCTCATTATTCCCAAACAGTATTCGGGGAATTATAGTTGGACCTTCAAACTGTGGGAAAACAAATGTAATGCTAAACATTCTTCTAGACCCCCACGGTTTAAAGTTCGAAAATATTTATATTTACTCTAAATCACTACATCAACCGAAATATCTATATCTGAAGAAACTGATTACATCTATAAAAGGAATGGAATATAATGAATTTTCGAATAATTGTGAGATAATGCCCCCATCAGACGCTAAAAATAATTCTATATTTATATTCGATGATGTCGCATGTCAGAAACAAAATAACATAAGAGATTATTTTTGCATGGGTCGTCATAATGGAGTTGACAGTTTTTATTTATGTCAGTCCTATACCCATATACCAAAAGATTTAATTAGAGACAATGCTAATTTTGTTATTCTTTTTAAACAAGACGAATTGAATTTAAAACATGTTTACAAAGATCATATAAACTCTGATATGACATTCAATCAATTTAAGGAATTGTGTTCATACTGTTGGTCTGATAATTTTGGATTTCTGGTTATAGACAAAGAAAATAGTATTGAAAAAGGTCGTTACAAAAACAGTTTCAGTAAAATTGCAGTACTATAAATAAAGCATTTATTATATAAAGCAACACATTCTAATGCCAACGCTGTTTGGGGGAACTTGTTCTTCATATAAACAAATCAAAGTAAACATATCCTTTTTCCGCTGTCAACTATTTTTAAAAATTAAAATGGATGAAAAAGTAATAAATGATCTTATAAAAACAAAAAATGTTCTGAAAAACAAATACAATCAACTTAGAACTGGTCAAATGATGAGAGAAACTGATTTGGAAAACACTTTCAAACCCATTATTGATCCTTTGAAAGAAATGGTTGGAAGTGCTAAAAAAAAGAATGAAAAACAACATCAGGAGGAACAAATTAATAAAGAAGAGATCGAACAAGAGGACAAAAATAAAATATTTAAACGTCGTAAGCTGCATTTCAAATCTTTTAATGAAAAGGCTGAGGAAAAAGATTATGAACAAACAGACTCGGCATCGTTAGAATTGAATAGTCCAGATAATACTTTTTTCTATAGTACACCTAAGAGTTTTGCTACCCCTAATAAATCATCTTCGTTAGTAAAAAAAACTTTGTCAGAATCAAATCGTGATACAATTTATGGTCCGTATTTCGATGCTAATACACAATCTGTAAAAATGGGTAAATGTAGCTTTGCAATGAATGATCATGAGATTATCATAGACGATGAAATGTTTGCTCGAACTCCTGGTCTTATTGAACTGATGCTAAAGAAAAATCCTCGTAAGCAAATATATAATAGTGATGACCTATAACAATATGGGAAAATCTTACAAAAAACTAATGCGCATATGCGTAATCATGATAGTGCTTCTCGAATAAATAGTAATAGAAGTGTTAAATATAACCACCTGATTAAAGACCTTGTTGCTAGACTTAAAAAAGAAAAAAAGGGGGGATCTTATACTCATAATATAAGTGAAATGAAATATACAAATAAAAATATTGAATACGTGTACTGGAATGATCCTAATGAACTTGTTGATAGACTAAGACTTTTAGTATCATCTAAAAATGCTGGTAACGATAACCATCAGAATGAAATCACTTCCATAACTGAAGAATTAAAGGAATCAAATATTATATATTAGTATCATACAAAAAAGAAAACTTAACATTTGAACAATGAACGTCGACAAGTTCGGTAGGAACTTCAAACCTACTCCAAAAACCAAAGGTATTGTGGGTCCTCCAGGGTTGGGATTTAAACTCTTACCCTCTGGTGATTTTGATATAGAAAGTAGATATTTAAACAATGTTGGAAGTAATCCTGAATACTTCCACCAAGCCGTGTGCAAAGGATATGTTGATGATCAAATAAGTCTTAAAGAATCAAGCATTATAAACCACATAAATTCTTCTTTAATGGAAGTTTTATCCACTTTTAATAAGGAAATTCATATGCTAAAAAACCACATAGACTCTACGATAAAGGAAACAATAAAAAGTATAGAACAAGAAAACAAAGCATCACAATTAATTTATCAAAAAAAACTTAAAGACTCCATAGAAGAAAAGTATATTGACAAGAAAATAAAAAATAAAGTTGAATATTTAATGAAGATGATGTTTCCTAATGTACCCTTTACACCCATAGATTAAAATAAGTAAAAAATGTTGTTATATTTGTATTAATTTTATGTATCTGTATTTTATAGTTAATAGAAGCAAGAAAAATATTCCCACCCCAATTTTTAAAAAAATCAAATACAAATGTTATTATTAAGAATATTAAATAGTTTTCAAAGTTTTATTGTTGTATGTGTTACAAATATATTTCATTTTACTTTAATTCCTATTTTTTTTTTTACAAAAAAAGAAAACATTATTTGTCAGTTGGCATTCAACTGTCCCAGCAACAACACCTTTAAGAATGGACTCAGAAATAATATTAAAAAACATTAGTGATTTTTTAAAAACAAATCTTGAAGAAATATTAGATGAACATCACGAAGAGTTCTTAAATTGTATTTCCCTGCTTAAAAGATTCGATAACGCATATTACACTGAAACTATTCACGGACATCATTACTCTAATTGCTGTTGGGCATCAAATCAATGTAAAGAAGGACCGGATACTTGTGCTTGCTATATTATAGAAAACCGTTTAGTTAGAATTAAGAAATTGATGTTGTTGTATAAAAGATTGAAATAAAAATAAAAAAAAAGGAAATATATAAAAGAATTGTTTTATTTTGTTGAATTCACTCACTACAAATAGGAGTAAGCGAAAGGTTGTTGAAGAGTTACATAAGGCTACACGGCGAAATTTCAAACGTCGTCATGTTATCATAAAGGGGTATGATGACTTGTGGCAAGCAGATCTGGTTGAAATGATACCTTACAGCGACCAAAACAATGGATTTAATTATTTGATGACAGTTATCGATGCTTTTTCAAAATTCGCTTGGGTAGTCCCAATGAAAAACAAAAAAGGCATTACTATTTCAAAAGGAATGGATGAAATATTCAACAATTATTCTAGCATTCCAAAAAACTTGCAGACTGATGATGGAAAAGAATTTTTCAATACAATCTTTAAAAGTTTGATGGAAAAACATAAAATTAATCACTATTCTACATTCAGTACATTAAATGCTTCAATTATTGAAAGATTTAATAGAACCTTCAAGGAAAAAATGTGGAAAGAATTTAGTTTCAATGGCAGCTACAAGTGGATAAACATTTATAAAAAAATACTTTATGATTATAATCATTCTTACCACCGAACCATTAAATGCAAACCTGCAGATGTAAGCAAGAAAAATTCAAAGTCCTTATTATCACTTTTCAAAAAAAAGAAAGAAGGAATAAGTAAGGGAAAATTCAAAGTTGGCGATAAAGTTAGAATCAGCAAGTATAAACATGCATTTGAAAAAGGCTACACACCAAACTGGACTACTGAGGTTTTTAAAATAAGAAAAGTCCAAACAACATCACCTGTCACATATCTTTTCGAAGACTATCAAGGAAAAGCAGTACAAGGTGGTTTTTATGAAGCAGAACTGTTGAGAACTTCATGTTCAGATGTATTTTTAGTTGAAAAGATTCTACAAACAAGAGGGAACAAAGTTTTTGTAAAATGGCTAGGATTCTCATCAGAACATAACTCTTGGATCGAAAAAAATAAAATTCTTTAAAATAATAAGAGAAATAAATTAAGTTTAAAAATATTTAATATTTATTGTTTTATTTGTATTTATTAAGGTAATAAGAACTGTGTTACTATAAGTAATTCTATGCTTAATAAGTGTATAAATAAAACAATTATTGTAATTTGCTGAAATTAATCTCGTACATTGATCCTATTTGCCGAATTATTTCTAGGACATATCCGCCTCCGCCAATTACTTCTAAGGCGGATGATGATAGCTTCGAAAATCGTATTGGTAGAAAGACCTATAGAAAAATGAATAAAGAAAAAAGAAACATCAGATAAATTATATATACAAATAGAAGAAGAAGAGTTTTAACCCACCGTATATTCTCCTAGATCTGCTACGATCCGATCACCCCAACGTGTTTTAACCTTTCGCAAGACATAAATGCTGTATTTGAGCCCCATTTCTAATTCGGATAACTTCTTCGTAGGCTTGTACCCACTGTTCTGATTTAACGAATTGAAATAAATTAAGTTTAAAAATATTTAATATTTATTGTTTTATTTGTATTTATTAAGGTGATAAGAACTGTGTTACTATAAGTAATTCTATGCTTAATAAGTGTATAAATAAAACAATTATTGTAATTTGCTGAAATTAATCTCGTACATTGATCCTATTTGCCGAATTATTTCTAGGACATATCCGCCTCCGCCAATTACTTCTAAGGCGGATGATGATAGCTTCGAAAATCGTATTGGTAGAAAGACCTATAGAAAAATGAATAAAGAAAAAAGAAACATCAGATAAATTATATATACAAATAGAAGAAGAAGAGTTTTAACCCACCGTATATTCTCCTAGATCTGCTACGATCCGATCACCCCAACGTGTTTTAACCTTTCGCAAGACATAAATGCTGTATTTGAGCCCCATTTCTAATTCGGATAACTTCTTCGTAGGCTTGTACCCACTGTTCTGATTTAACGAATTGGCCCCTAAAGCAGCAAAATTATGCACAGTCAAAGTGGTAAATTCAGTTTCATCGAAAAACATGATGGATAATATTAGATTATGATGGTTGGGTAGCTCTTTGAAATCAACTATACTGAACATCTTCAAATGATTTCCTTTTTATAGAGGAATCCCCTCTCAATATTCTTGTAAAAAAATTCACATATACACATACACACGCACGCACAATAATCTTTATAATGTTACAGTTTGTATGATATTAAGGGATTATAATAGATATAATAGATGATCCTTCCCCTACGCTTAACAGTTTCATGTTCAAACAAGTGAATTGCGTGTGTGTGTAGATCAAAAGAAAACTCCCCCATTATTTCGACTACGAAGTAAAAAATTAATACACACCTATGATACCTCCCTGTTCAGATGATAAAAATATGGTTCATCCCCTCATGATCATTTTACTTGTTGTTGTCCACAATAAAAGAGGACATAGGAGTTAAACTCCTATGTTCGTTCGGTAAGAGTATACAGGGCTATAGGTAGGATTTGTTTGTATTTGTTCTATGAAACTAAAAATTGATGTTATATAATCAAACTATTAAATAATAGTCTTATTCCATATCGTGAGTAGAAAACATCTCTTTCAATATCCGTCGTTGATTTAATTTTAAAAAATATAACCCTATTAAATAAAATCTAGAAAAAAATACTCTCTAATATTCATATATCAGTAAAGTTTCAGTACAAGTGTGTATTTAACAATTTCTACAACTATTAATTTAATACAATATAATGGAGAATTTCGTCTGCCCCGTATGTAGTGTTAAATTTGCTCATTCAAATTCTTTTAAAAGACATGTCGAAAATGTTCATAGTAATAATAAGATTAAATGTTCTCAGTGTGAAAAAACATATATGCGAAAGGATGCAATGACTAGACACGTTCGAAAACATCATATCAGCATTCCTTCTGATAATCCTTTGACTGAGATCGATAAGCTTAAAAATAAAAGAAACCAAGACGTATCTAGCGATGTTCCCCCCTCTACATCAAATGCTTCGAAAAAACGTGAATGTGAAAGTTGCGAAAAATATGTGAGTTCTTCTGGATGGTCACATCACATAAAAACTAATGAACATAAGAGAAAACGAAATGAAACTAATGATGACTCTCCATCTACATCAAATGCTTCGAAAAAACGTCGATGTGAAAGTTGTGAAAAAAATGTGAGTACTTCTGAATGGTCACATCATATTAGAACCAATGCGCAAGAGAAAAAGTAGAATTCAAGTAATTAATTCACCGTTTAGCAAAATTAGACAGTGTTTTGGAGGCAAAGTGGAAACCTATTTTTTAGACAGCACAGATGAGGGGGCTATTCATATTGATAAATTTCTAAAAAAATGTGAACCTGATATATTACAATTAATTGAAAACTCTATTGAAACTAAAGGATGTATTAAGTTTAGTATCGAACTATTCGCTGAGTTTGTAAAATATGTATCAGTTCAAGAAGAAGAAACAACAGAAAAAACAGAGATAAGTTTAAAATCTTTTAAATGTCCAATGCAGATAGCTCTCCAAGGTGATAACTTGGAAGATATACTAAAATATATGTTTAAAGCTATTGAGATTAAAAGTGAAGAGTTTCAGGAGAGAGATTCTGGGTGGGCACTATTGTGTATAAAACATATTGAAATAAATATTAATGAGTTTGACCCTATAAAGGGCTCAAGATATTTGAGTCTGCCAACAAATATTCATATGAAAAAGGCATGTGTCAATGTAAGAAATAATGATGAATTCTGTTTTAAATGGACAGTCATATCGGCTCTTTGCCCCGTTGATGTAAACACAGATGATCCAATCAGCTATCAGATTGAAAACATTCAAAACGAAGTGATTATTTTAAACAATGGAACTCATATTAACTTCACAAATTTAAATTTCCCCTTGAATCTCAGAGATATAGAGATTTTTGAAACTCTAAACCCTTCAATTAGTGTTAATGTTTTTGGAGTTGATAAGCATGGAGCTGGAGAAAATTATAGAGTTGTGGGTCCTTACTATAATTCTCAAGATGTAGACAAAAGAGAAAAACATATAAATTTATTGCTCATAAGCAATGACGATTGGAACCACTGTGTTTGGATAAGAAATATGTCTAGATTGCTAGGGAGTCAGATGACTCACGGCAAGCGAGCAATTAGAATGTGTAATTCATGTTTGCAGACATTTAACACGGATAAAGGATTTGAGAAGCATGCAACTGAATGTAACAGAACTGTGACAACCCTACCAGATGAAACAAATAATATTCTAGAGTTTGAACATCAATCAAGATCACTCGAAGTACCTTTTAGCATCTATGCAGATTTCGAATGTATGCTGGTGGATATTACTAGCTGCCAACCAGATCCCTCAAAGTCATCGACTACAGCGATTAAAAAGCATGTTCCGATAGCCGTTTCTTACTTCATCAAATGTTCATTTGATCCATCTCTAAACAAACTATTCAAATACACCGGTAAGTTATTTTGATCTTTAATTTTAATCTCATAGCGTACTTGTAATATATAGGTATAGGCAATTATAATATATATATATATCTATTTTATTTACAGGTGAAGATTGTACCAAAGTTTTTATAACTAGCTTGTTTGAAGACTCGAAGCGAATTCATAGAAACCATTTAAGCAAAAAGATCAGCATGATTATGACACCCGTTGACGAAGAAAATTATAAGAAGCAGACTATTTGTCATATTTGTGGGAAACCTGTGTGGGATAGCGTAAAGGTACGACATCATGACCATTTAACAGGGAAATACAGAGGAGCAGCGCATTCAAATTGTAACTTAAACTATAAGGTTCCTAAATTCATACCCATTTTTTCCATAACTTAACTGGATATGATTCTCATCTATTCATACAAGAGCTGGGTAATATCAGAGGAGATATCAAAATTATTCCTCTCAATAAAGAGAAATATATATCAATATCAAAAAAAATATTAATAAATAGGGAGCAAGGAGATTTTCTAGAATTACGGTTCTTAGACTCATATAGATTTTTACCATCGAGTATTGATAAAATCGCAAAAACACTTAATGAAAAAAACGATTTTCAAATATTATCGACATTTTTTAAAGATAGAGAATCTATTAAACTTTTGACTCGTAAAGGTGTTTTCTGCTATGACTATTTAAATTCTATAGAAAAATTATGTGATAAACAGCTACCTCCAATATAATCATTTAGAAATTCTTTGATTGAAGAGGATTGTAGTCAAGACGATTATAATCACGCTGAAAAAGTTTGGTCACATTTTAAATGCAGCAGTTTAAGAGAATATCTTGAACACTATTTGATTACTGAAGTCTTAATTTTAGCAGATATTTTTGAAAAATTCAGAATTGATTCTAGAGGAATTTATGGTTTAGATCCCTGCCACTACTATACATTACCAGGTTTTTCGTGGGATGCTATGTTGAAACACACAGAAGTCAAGCTTGAACTCTTGACGGATATTAACATGTACAACTTTTTTGCTAAGGGGATAAGAGGAGGTTTGACACAGTGTAGCTTGCGACATTGTAAGGCAAATAATAAATATATGAATAATTATGATTTGAATAAACCTTCTGACTATATAATGTACTTGGATGCTAATAACCTATACGGTTGGGCTATGTCTGACTACCTTCCTCATTCAGACTTTAAATGGATTGAACCTCCAACCGATTTATTTGGCATTAAAGAATGGCTTGTTTTAAATAAAAACATTAGTTATGTATTAGAAGTTGATCTTGAATACCCCATAGAAATACATGATGATCATAATGATCTCCCATTCTGTTCAAACATTTCATTACCTGGTAAATCACAGAAAAAATTAATTGCTGATTTAAAAAATAAAGAAGAATATATTATTCACTATAAAACTTTAATTCAATGTCTTGATAATGGTTTGGTCCTTAAGAAAATTCATAGAGTAATGCAATTCGCACAATCTCCATGGTTGAAAAAATATATTCATTTAAACAATGAACTTAGAACAAAAGCCACCACAAAGTTTGAAAAAGATCAGCGCAAGCTTTGCAATAACGCTGTATTTGGTAAAACTATGGAGAATGTTGATAAACGAAAAGATGTTCGAATTGTGGACTCAATAGAAAGTAATGGAAGACATCTCGGTTGTCGCGCTCTTATAGCTAAACCTAATTTTCATAGCATTTTAGAATTTACCAAAACCATGGCTGCTGTTCAGTTGAACCGTATTCATACTGTGTATAATAAGCCTGTATACTTAGGCTTTTGCGTTTTAGAGATTTCAAAGTATAAAATGTATGACTTTCATTATGCTTACATGAAGCCTAAATTTACTGATAACCTTCAACTGGCTTACATGGACACTGATTCCTTTATATATCAAATAAGGACAGATGATTTTTATAATGATATAAAAAATGATATTGCAGATAAATTCGATACTTCTGACTACCCCCTCAATAACCCCTATGGTATTGCTCAGCTCAATATGAAAAAGTTGGGGTTTATGAAAGATGAAAATAATGGTAAAATAATGAAAGAGTTTATAGGCTTAAGAGCAAAAATGTATAGCATAGACATAGAAGATTCAGTTTTGATAAAAAAAAGTGAAGGGCGTTAAATCAGCAGCTGTAAAAAAATTAACTCTAAAGAATTACAGAGATTGCTTACTACACAAACAAAATTTCTATAGTAAAATGTTGAATTTCAGATCTAGACAACATACTATATATACTGAATGCATAAACAAATTAAGTTTAAGTTGTTCCGATGATAAAAGGTTTATATATAATAATAATATTAATACACTTGCTTGGGGTCATTATCGGTTAGATCTTGAAAATGAAATGTAAACTTGATTTAATAAAAAGAAAAATGTATTTTATATCTTAATGAAAAAATAAATCAAATGAAAAAAAAAAAAAAATAAAAAATTAGAAAAAAAAGGATGTGTTTCTACTCAAATATTTCTTTCTCTCTTCAATCATATGAGGCGTTCTTTAGTTACAATTACATAATTTTTGGGTTATTGGGTGATTTTTTAGGTTTTAAACGTAAATTTTGTGGGTTTTTAACATGAACGCAATTAACGCGAATTTTTGTGTTTTTTTTACGTAAATTTCGTGTTTTAACGTGATTTTTGGGGTTTTTTACGTGATTTTTGGGGTTTTTACGTGATTTTTGGGTTTTTACGTAAATTTTTGTATGAATTTTCGCTGGGCAGCTATCCTCTCATCCACCAAATCAATAGGCCGGCCACCAAGCAACAAGCCATCAAGCAACAAGCCACCAAGCCGCTGAGCAACTTATTCCTTGCGCCACCAATGCCAATGGACCGCCAATGACTCGCATGGTGGTTGGGGCACATGGGGGCTAATTTGGGGTCGAGGTGGAACCGTGAATAGCCCCATGTGGACCCGCTAATCCCTACTACTAGCGAGTATTAATGTTGCATACAAATGTTGCAATATTGCGTTATTTTATCAAAGCTGAATTTTTGATATGTCTGGTATGATGTCAGACATCAGACGCTAGTAGTCCGTAGCGTAATGGTTAGTGCGTTGGACTGTCACGCTGGAGGTTAAGGTTCACTTCCAAGCCTCGTCCACCTAAAAAAAAAAACAAAAAAGTTTTGTTTTCAGGGCTACTGTCTAGGGCTGCCGACGTCCCGATCTTGGAGGGACAGTCCCGATATTTGAACATTGTCCCGATATCTGTCCCGATTTACAAAATGTCCCGATTTTGTCCCGACTTTCTACTTTGATATAGAGGGCAATTATTGGTTTTGTGTAAAAAACAAAACTCGAGGTTTTAATCAAAACTTACATTACGATAATGTAGAAGTACAAAAACTAATTTTCGACAAAAGACGGCCTTCGGTTAGTTTGTCTGTGCGTCCTGATTTATATCGAGATAGAGCCTTAGCAAATCGGTGGATTTGCTTCAAATTTGTTGTGAAACATTCTATGTTATTCCCTAGGAGTGAGATTTAATTTTTGTTTTAGCTAATATGGATAGAACGGTCATACACAAATTTCGGTTTTTGCAAGTTTTCTAAAAAAATGTCTGTAATGGTTTCGATAAAACTTCGTACCTACATGTAAATGTAATCCCTAACATAACAGTTTTTATAGCACTGCATACGTTTTTGCCAAAAAAAAATCGAAGAACTGAAATAAATGTTTGTTTTTTTTTGTGCAAATTACCGGTTTCTTACTTGTTTTGCGATATTCCCGAATATCTCGTTGTTGGCTTTTTTGATTTTGTCAAAATTTGGAATTCGGAAGCAGAGGCAGCGCTAGACCAAAATGAGGCGTGTGCGAGATTAAATTTGCGGGCCCCTGGGAAAATGAATTCAGGCTACATCGTTATGAAAAAAAGTACATTACACACCAGTCATCAAATCTTCCGCAGTCAATATTATAATTTAAGTTCAAAATCGTTATAACAAACTTATAGACAAAGAGCCCACAGCAAATTTTGGGACTGGGTTGATAACCAAAATATGAGTATGAGGTTTTGTAGGTGCATCTGCATATATCGTGGTATCAAAAACAAAAGTCTGGCAGGTTTCTTTTTTCAGCCTTTGGCGGGGTGGGGGTTTGATAAAAGCGATTTTCCAATTTTTTTGAGAGAGGTATTACCACTATTTAAAAAATATATACCGTAATGCTCTGTCATTTTTTGTTAGTCAAAACGTCATAATTTTGGCAATCCGACCAATAACTCAAGGTGTAAGATTTTTAAGAGGACCTTATCGTCTTTTTCTTGGAGTAAAATAGTAAAACAATTATAAAATCAAGAAAACAAAGAGTCTCCAAAAAAATCGATTAAAATTCACTTAAAAAACTAATCAGCCCTGTCGAGGTATCCGTTCGGAGAAATTTTTTTCCGATCTATTCGAAGTCGGAGAATTTTCTACCGAGGTATCCGTTCCGATTGACAGATCGGACAACCTTCCGATAAAATGTAACGACTATCAACGCACAACGATGAAGTGCGTTAAGTACAAAAATTTCTTCCGAAACTCTCCGACAGAAAATAGTTGCGGAATATTTTAAGAAAAGTAAGCAAACAAAATATAATATAAAATAAATATAAACAACAAAGAAGACTCTGCAAGAGAGGTTGGTTAAAATAATAAATAGATGATAAAACAGCACTATTCATTTTGTTGGACGAATTTATAAACTTTTAAACATCACAAAGATTTTCACTTATTGAACTAATCCGCACGTTTGATGTGTCAAATGAATGCGATTGGATGCTTTATTTTTTTTGTTCCGAAGTGGATACGAAATCTATGTTCCGATCGGAACGGACTATCGTTTCGGAACTTTTCCCAACGAATACCTCGATAGGGCTGAATGTCTTGAGTTCTATTGATCGGATTGCCAAGATTATAAAGTTTGGACTTTAAGAAATTGACAGAGCATCACGGCATATATTATTTAAATTTATACCTCTGACAAAAAAAATGGAAAATCACCGTTTTCAAACCCCAAACCCGCCAGGGGCTGGAAAAGAAGCCGGCCAGACTTTTGTATTTGATACCACGATGTATGCACCAACAAACCCTCATACTCGTATTTTGGTTATCAATCCACTCCCAAAATTTGGTGCCGCCTCTTAGACTATTAAGACAATATTTGATTTCAATATTTTTAAGCATTCTCTAACTTGCATGTAGCCAAGCGGACAGGAGCTGATCCGTTGTCTTCAGAGGTTAAATCCACTGATTCCGATGCACGACTGGACAGTCATTAAGGCGGAGGAGCCGCAAAGGAACAGTGCACCTTACCTTCTGATGATCAGCGAGGAAAGCATTGGGGCTCTCAAGAAGGCCGAATTCAAGCTGCGTTTTGGCATAAGATGTGCGAAAATTAAGATTCTTCAAAACCAGGGAGCAGACCCCGGCAAAGTTGGTGACAACGTTGAGCTAGACGATGTCACTGATGGAGTCGAGGTCCCTAGCGAGTCGCCGGGCCTTGGCTTTGCAGAATCGAAAGAAAATTAAAAAACGCGCTGCTAAAAGTCATTCAGATTAACCTGAAGCACTCAAAATGTGCCTCGGATAATCTGAGAGTTTTCCTGAGTGAGGAAAATATAGATGTAGGCATCGTCCAAGAGCCATGGGTCAATCGCTCTAGAGTGAGAGGCCTCCAAGATAAACAATACGACCTGATCTACAAGATCTCAAACACAAACGATGGTAAGCCTAGAACTTGTATTTTAGCTAAAAAACACTTAAAAGCTTTTCTGTGTCCTAATCTTAGCACTCCTGATCTGACAGTCGTCAGGTTGGAAGCAAAAAAGGCAGATGGCTTAATCTTGGCATCTGCTTACTTGGGGCATGACCAGCAGTCACCACCAGAAGAAGTTTGCGCACTCATAGCCGAGGCTAAAGCGCAAAAAACAAACCTCCTGATTGGATGTGATGCAAACGCAAGACACACCCTTTGGGGAAGTTCCGAGATAAACGAACGAGGTGAGTCTCTTTTTAATTTTGTCATTGATAATAATTTAACTGTTTGTAACAGAGGTAATACTCCCACTTTCGTCTTTCCGAGCTCTGAAAATTTTGGAGGTTGGGAGGATGTGCTCGATGTTACTATTGTCAACAATAACTTTAATCTATTAGTGGAAAATTGGAGGGTATCTCTTCTGAATTTGTTTTCGGATCACAGGTGGATACTCTTCAGCATAGGTTTTGAGTCTGAAACCCCTCCTTCTTAAAGAAATTCTAAACGAATTGACTGGAAGAAGTTCAGTAAAATTTTTAATTCTAAACTGCGCAATATACCCAATCTGAGTCCAGAATCGGTTGCAGATCTAGAGTCAAAGGTGAAAACCTTTGAAGCATCTATGAACACGGCGTTGAAGATCTCTTGCCCAGTTAAATATAGCCGAAAAACTCTCCCTCCATGGTGGAATGAAAATCTGTCTGAACTTAGAAAATCGACAAGGAAAATTTTCAACATCTGCCACAAAAACAAATTTTATCAACCGTATAAAAATAGCCTTAGGGTATACAAGGGAGCTGTCGCATCGAGTACTACGAGTCAATAGAAAACATCAAAGACTCCGCAAGACTTGGTAGAGTTCTGTCAAAAGAGCATTGCAACCCGTCTTTTTTAAAAAAGAACGATGGAGAATGGGCAGTCTCTCCAGCTGAATCCTTGGAACCACTGATGACGACACACTTTCCGGGGTGTGAAAACAGTAAACCGGAACCACTTTAAACTCAAATCACACCGTTAGCTCATGTAGAGCATATCAATACCGTCATAACAAGAGAAAATATTGCCTGAGCAATTAATTCCTTCTCTTCATATAAATCTCCAGGCCTGGATGGCATACTGCCTATTATGCTTCAAAAACTGCAAGATGTGGTTGTTCCTTGGCTGGAAATAATTTTCAAAGGTTGCCTCTATCTCAACCATGTACCCGAGACATGTCAGAGTAGTTTTCATCCCGAAGGTCGGTAGAAGGGGTCAAGAATCCGCGAAGGATTTTCGACCAATTAGTCTGACCTCTTTCGTGCTTAAAACGATGGAGCGCATCCTAGACAAACACATTAGGGACATCCTAGTTAGATGCCCTCTTGAAAACTCTCAACACGCATACCTAAAGGGTAAGTCCATGGAGACGACCCTTCACGAGGTAGTTCGTACAATTGAGAAAACTATTAACTTTAAAGAATATACACTCGCCACCTTCTTAGATGTAGAAGGGGCTTTCAACAACGTCCTAACTGAGTCCATTCTAGAAGCCCTTATTGACTTTGGTGTAGAGCTCTACATCCGGGAGTGGATAGTTTCCATGCTCAGGGATAGAAGGATTCAATCTACGTTAGGAAATACAATGTTAACCAAATACGTCAGTAGAGGAACACCCCAGGGTGGTGTTCTGTCTCCTCTTCTTTGGCTTTTAGTCATGAATAAAATTCTCGCTAAGTTAGAGAGGGGTGGAGTGAAGGCGGTCGCGTATGCCGATGATTTGGTGCTACTATTGTCGGGTAAGTTTACCCCTGTGATAAGTGAGTTCACGGAAGTGGCTTTAAGGAAGGTTAGTAACTGGGCTGCGGACTGGGTATTAATCAAAGCAAAACTGAACTTATACTTTTTACTATCAAAACAAAGATAGACCCCTTCAATCTACCTCGACTCAACGGTCAAACACTTTCGCTCTCCTCTAGTGCAAAATATCTGGGTGTAATTCTCGACCCTAAATTAAACTGGAAATTAAACATTGAAGAACGGGTTAAGAAGGCCTGTATAGCTTTCTATGCCTGTAGCAAAACTTTTGGTAAGAGGTGGGGCCTCCAGTCAAAAATGATTTTATGGACATACACAGCCGTGGTGCGATCTATTCTCACGTATGGTTCGATTGTTTGGTGGCCAGCATTAAAGAATTTGTATAATATCAACAAACTTAGGAAGGTTCAAAGAACAGCTAGCATTGGCACCACAGGGGCTATTCGATCCTGTCCAACAGATGCTTTAGGAGTTTTTCTACACCTTTTACCACTAGATTTACACGTTAAATACCTATTATCTTGCAGCGCGATAAGACTAAAAGAATCGAACTCCTGGTTTGCCAAACCCTATGGGCACAGCAACATCACGGGTTTAATTCCAACCGAAATGTTTTCGACTCCCACTGATTACTGCACCCCTTCAATGAGCCTAGGTAAAGATTTTAAAGTTATATTCCCATCCAGAAATGATTGGAATGATGACGTCGTGACGAAAGACTTCGACACAACTATCTTTACTGATGGGTCAAAGATGGAGTGCGGTGTTGGTGCGGGTATACCCAGGTCTTTTCGGCTACCTGACTTTGCTAATGTCTTTCAGGCTGAAGTACTGGCGATCAGGGAAGCATGCAAGCTACTTAAACAAAATCCAAACCAGACCCGAAATTCAGCTATTTTCTCAGACAGTCAAGCGGCTGTCAAAGCCATTAATTCGGCTACATCAACCTCAAAATTAGTACGACAATGCCAGGAAGAGCTTCTGAGTCTGAACACTAACCTCAGGGTCACTCTTATCTGGGTTCCGGGTCACAGTGGCATTGAGGGGAATAAGCGGGCTTATGAGCTGGCCAAGCAAGGTTCAGCCCTTCCTAACTCACTTGCGGAAAGAGTCAGTATTCCTCTTGGAGTTATGAAGGGCAATATATTCTCAATTTTTCTCTCAGAATCTAATCGTAGGTGGAATAGTTTAACTAACTGCATTATTGCTAGAAAAATCTGGCCTACCTATAATAAATCCCGAACTATTAACCTAATGTGCAGACCCAGGCGAGACATAGCAAGGATTGTTGCAACATGCACTGGACACTTGCTAATAGGAGAACATGCGGCGAAGCTTGGCATCCCCTACAATACTCACTGTCGTAGTTGTGGGGACCAGCAGGAAAAGGAAACAGTCCTTCATTTCCTCTGTAAATGTCCCGCTTTGGCCAGAATGAGGCAACAATCTTTTGGGAAGCCCTTTTTTGACGACCTTAACGAACTCTCCGAACCGAAGATCAAAGACTTGACTTCGTTCCTCAACGCGACGAAATGGATCTAGGATTTACTTCGGTTCCTATTGCACCGTCTTCTTCCCCAAACTCCTATGACTGCGAGCTAGCAGACTAACGGTTTTTGAAGGTGGCTCATGGTGCACGAGGACCGGACGATCACACAATTGCGCCGATCTCCGCTTCAATACCAGTCAACAAGTGCCTAGGTGGCACAGTGTAGATGGGTCTTAGTTGCGGACTTCGACCCTTTTGAGTGTTTTCCTATTTCCAAGTTCAAGAATGTTTCAATGGATCTAGAATTAACTTCGGTTTCCTTTTGCACTATTTTCTTCCCCAAACTCCTATGACTGTGAGCAAGCAGACTACTAGTTTCTGAAGGTGGCTCATGGTGAACGAGGACCGGAGGATCACACGGTTGTGCCAACCTTCGCTTCAATACCAGTCAACAAGTTGCCCAGTTGGCACAGTGTAGATGGTTTTTAGTTGCGAACTTTGGTCCTATTGGGTGTTTTTCCTATGTCCAAATCCTTAATAAGTTTCGTCTCATGTCTAAATCCAATAAAAGCGTCTGGTCATACAGGCGGGTGGTACTTTCTCTGGTAACAACAAGTCATGTTGTGCAAACAGACGGAGGTGTACAGAGATTACCATATCCGAGTGTGCGACTAGACGATCTACCCAAGGGATCAGATCGTATGCGTCCCGGGCAAATCAGCAAATTGCTTAGCGTAGCATACTGCAGCTGAACTCGGGCGTAGGCGATGATCTGTTGGGAGATCTATCACCAAATACCCTCTTTTTCTTTAAAAATGTTCTTTTAAACCACAGGTCAAACGAGTTATGGTATCAAAACGGCGCATTACAGCGTTAATTGGGTCATCGAGCAAGGATGCTTGTGACCGCCATCTCTATCTACCTACCTACCTTTCTTCAGGAAGTTTAACTGGTCACTATGCTTCCTCGATAGTGACGTAGATTCCAGTGCAGATATGATTACAAACTTAATTCTTTGTAGAATGAGACAACCCTACTGAGGAAAACCGGAAAAAGTTTCAGCAAGCTAGAAAGACCTGTAACGTTCATATTCCACGAACCAAATTTTTACATGATCAAAAATTACGGCAAAAAATTCTACAATGTCCCAATAATAGTAAACATTTTTGGTCATTTGAAAAAAACATACGAAACACCACCTCGTCCTCGGTGCCAACGCTCGTCTTCAACGATACTCCTTTTGTCAGCTCAATCGATAAAGCCAATTTGCTTGCAGCACAGTTTGCTGTTAATTCGTCACTGCCTGAAAGTGTTATGACTCCTCCTGTACTTGAGAGCGCAAATGATTCTTCTTCCGCACTCGTGCAGTTGCCAGATTTCTGAAAGATCTCGATATACACAAATCCGCTGGCCCGGATAGTATCCCTCCCATTGTTCTGAAGAGGTGTTCTTCAACGCTGGCAAACCCACTGCGTAAGCTTCTCCATCCGTCCTACTCTACTGGTCTCTTTCCGAGTGGAGGGAAAACAGTATTTGTCCAGCCTTTCCCAAAAAAAGGCGTGTCTTCTTCCCCCTCTAACTATCGACCGATTGCGCTTACGTCCCTTCTTTCTAAGGTCATGGAAATGCTGATTTACTTCCAGCTCAAGAAATATTTCGAAGAACGAAAGCTTCTTAATGACCGGCAGTACGGCTTTTGTAGCAATAGGTCCACTAGTGATCTGATGGTATATCTCACCGAACAGTGGCACAAATCTTTACATCGTTTTGGAGAAAGTAAGATTACTTGATAAAGCATTTGATAGAGTTTGGCATCAAGCTCTCTTATCGAAAATGCGTGCATTTGGTATCGATGAATCTCTTCTTCGTTGAATTAGAAATTAGCTTTTGGACCGTTCAATACAAGTTGTATTGGATAGTTTCAAGTCTGAAATTCACAAAATAAATGCTGGTGTGCCCCAGGGCTCCGCTCTGTCTCCGACTCTCTTCCTTATATTCATAAACGATCTTTTATCTGAAACTTCTAATCCATTAAATTGTTTCGCTGACGACAGTACCCTCAGCTTTTCATATTCTTTCTTAGATTCACATCCATGTCCTTCTTGAACGGCAGCGTATAATAAGCTCATTAAATTCTGATCTCGACAGCATTGTCCAATGGGGAATAAAAAATCGTGTAGAATTTAATGCTTCAAAAACTCAATGCTTTCTACTGTCGTTAAAACGAAACCCATCCCCATGCCAATATCCATGAGTGGCACTTGCATTGAGGAAAACGAAAAGCTTTCAGTCCTCGGTATGTGTGTCACAGACACCTTTTATGGAACGACCACATATTCGACATCGCCAAAAATGCTGCTAAGTGTTTAGGTTTTCTCCGTCGATGCAAGAAATTTGTCTCCCCTTCTGATCTGGCTGTGATCTACAAAGCCTTTATTCGTCCAAAACTTGAGTATAACTCTCACATTTGGGCAGGTGCTCCAATAACCCGCTTGAGTTTATTGGATAGAATTGAAAAGAGAGCTCTTAAAATGATAGGTGAAAGAACTATAACGGAAACATTCTCATCACTTAAGCACCGTCGAAATGTTTCATGTCTTTCGTTATTTTACCGTTATTTCCATTAACAATGGTCTAGTGAAATAGCCAGTTGTATTCCTCCCCTTAAACAATTCAACCGTAATACTCGCGCTTCTAGGAATGCCCACCAGTTTACCCTTGAGCCCAATTTCGGACGTACTGTTAAGTACAGAGATTCTTTCTTTGGTCGCACTACTCGAATGTGGAATGCTCTACCCAGCTCAATTTTCCCCTCCCATTGTGATCTACAGTCGTTCAAAACCAATGTGCATCGGAATCTCCTTTTAAATCCCCTCCAATCTACCTAATCGCTCGTGCTGTGTATATCATCTTAAGCGTAGTCACAACCCTTTTTGCACGCGCTTAATATAAAAAAAAAAAAAAAAAAAAAAATTGCACACGTCCATTTGGTACACTAACCAATTCTTATGTGCACATACAGCCAAAAGCGTCTTGATTGTACTTAATTTAACTACCGGTGCGTAAACGTCTTCATAAATACTTTATTGATAGCCCCTGGCCACTAACCTACATTTATATCTACTAATCTTCCCATCATGATCCCTCTTTACTTTAAAAACCCATTTACTGTCGGCAATATCACATTTATCTGGTTTTTCTACCAACTGCCATGTTTCGTTGTCTACCAATGCCCTCATCTCGTCAGCTACTACCTGCCGCCAGCTACCCGCACTCGCCGTCGCTTTTACATAAGTCGTCGGCTCATCCACATCAATACTGAAGTAACTTAATGTGCTAAACAGATGTGCAGCGTTTGTCATGCAGCGAAATTAATTTACACAAGTTCTTATGGCAGCAGATTCACTCAAGAGCTGCATGCAGCGCAGCGCTGCACGATGTCTCTATTTCTAAATTTCCTGCGCAGCATCATTGTAGCCACAACAGCAAAGAAAAAAATGTTAAATAATTGGTATTTGGCATTACTCATATTGACATCACCTGCCATTCTTTCAAAAAAATTGTTTGTGTTTGTGATTTTTTTTTAAGAATTCATGAAGTTGGCGTTGCCATCCTGCTATCTTCCAACGAAGAAAACCTTGTTCCAATGCTATTGTGTCACATCGGCAACGCTGTTCTTTCATGTATTTGTTTGACATAAATATCCATCATGAATGTCAAAAACTATGCACATGTGTTTCGTGTGCAGCTCTGCATGCATAGATGCGTGCAGACTGGCTGCACATCTGTTTTAGCCATAAGTCATAATCGTCGAATTGTTTTGGTTGTCTTTATGAATTGGTAGGCATAATCGTGAACTTCGTTCCTTGTTGGTAATATCTTCGTTTGTAGTCTGTATATTTTCTGTTGTTTGTTGTAGTTCACAGCTGTTTTGTGGCGACACCACTAACTCATCTTAATCGGCTTCAAACTGTCGCTGCACCTCCGCCTCGTCATTGCCTTATTGTTGTTGCTGCTCTTCTGCCCCATCATCTTATAAGTCTAAGCTAATACATTTTTCTGACAAAATCTCTGTTGATTTGAGATTCAGATTTATTTGGCGAGAATATTATTTTCCTCTCGATACACACTTTGTTTTCTTTAGAATAATATACTTTGTAACCTTTTACATTGTCAAAGTAGCCAACAAATATTTCCTTTTTGCTTTTCATGTCAAGTTTCAATCTATTTTGTTTGTGTACGTATGCCCACACCTCAGCTCCAAAGGGTCCTCTAAATGATTTGATGTCAATATTTTTCTTGTGCCATGCTTCGAATAGTGTCTGATTTGCAACTGGACTGACTCCTGTTCTGTTGTGGATATACACGGCTGTTTTTGCTGCCTCAGCCCACAGTTTCTTTGGTAAGTTGTTTTCAGCTAACATAGATCGCACAGCTTCAATAATGGTTCTGAATTCCCTTTCGGCACGCCCATTTTGCTGTGGGGTGTAGGGCACTGTTGTTTGGTGTTGTATGCCGTGTTCCTTAAGCAGATGATGAACTTGTTGATTGATGAACTCTCCACCGTTGTCACTTCTTATGGTTTTGATTGACATTCCAGTTTGATTCTTCATAAGTAGAATCAATTCTTTCAAATTCTCACATACATCGGATTTGTTCTTCAAGAGGAAAACAGTTTTAAAAGCGCTGTTGTCATCTTTAAGTAAAAAAATATATCTTGAGTTGTTGAGAGATGGTTCCTCCATGGGGCCACACAAGTCCATGTGTATAAGTGCGCCAGCTTTTTCCAATCTTGTTTAACTCAATGGAAAAGGATCTCGGTGGTGTTTTCCTTGCACACAGGATGAACAAAATGTTTCACATTCTTTAATTGTAATACAGTTGCGGTGAAGTATGTCTTTAATATGGCGAAAGTTTTGATGTGCCAAAGTTTTGTGCCACCACATTAAATCACAATCACTTTTTGTAAATAAACATTGTTGGTACTCGTCGCATTCAAGGCAAACAATTTTGCGTAGCGTGAGGCAACTGCAACAACTTCATTAGCTTCGTTCACAAACTTTGAGTTGGAAATAAGGGAAAGTCCCTTGTCCAATGCCTTGCCTTGTGAGAACAAATTTTATTTCATATCTGGAACGTAGAGAACTTCTTTTAGGTTGACTTCATGAAAGATTCCGCCATTGTATGCCATTATGCGGACATTACCTTTACCGTGCGCTTGTATTGTTGACCCATCTCCAATTTTAATTAGCTTGGACACTGCTAGGTGTTCGTAATTTGTGAAGAGATTTTTTTCTTTGCACATATGCTGGGAGGCACCGCCAGCTGGTGTTTATTTGCGACTCTATATAGGTTGATATGGCGATCAAAGCATAATCACTGTCTCTGTCCTTGTGTTGCTTTGGTCCTTGACTTCCTTTGAATGATGTGTTGTTGCGTTTTCTGCTGTATCAGTCTTTAAAAAGGTGACCTGGCTTCTTGCAATAGTTGCATGTAATTTACCGGCACTGATTTTTGTAGTGGCCTGGTTTTCCACAGTTAAAACATTTTTCTTTGTGTGGCAAGCAACGAAACACTAGTTTCGGCTCTATCTTGTCCCACTCTTTCTTCCTCTAAAAGCAATCTGGCCGTTAAATTTCTGAGAATTTGTTTTTCTGCACTAACGCTCTCCCAAGCTGAACGAAAATGCTTGTGTTTTTCGGGAAGCGAAATAAGTAATTTTGTAATAATCATCCTCTCTGGGACCTTTTCCCCCTGCTGCTTCATTTTGGCTGTCAAATTGGTTATTTTTCTGATGAAGCCATTCACACTTTCGTCTTCCATTTTAAGGTTGTAGAACTGTTCGTTGAGTAGTAGGGTGCTGATCTCAGATTTATGTTCGTATACTTTCTCCAACTTTAACCACATCTCGTTTGAACTTTGGCACTGCATAATGTGCAACAACGGCTCCTCTTCCATCCGAATCACCTGTGCTTCCTGCGCCCTCGCATCTTTCAACATCTATTTAAATTGCGCATCAGCATTATCTTCAGCCACCGCCGGCATCAAATCCTCTCCAGATACCACATTAAACAAACCCGTCGCGAATAACACCACCTTCATCTGGAACCTGGAGACACTCCAATTCAGTTTATTTAATTTACTTACTGTGGTGCACAGAGAAAATCATAGAGAAAATACTACCTAGAGAACCGACTTAAGGGGTCCATGCTCTTTCACCCTACAAGCTGAATTGAGAGGATTATCTCCGTTTCAGCAAGCATGTGTGCAGTTGCCATGTATTTTAAATGGGAAAAACGAGCCTTGTATGTATGCAAACGGATTTTAGCTCAGTGCGCAATTTGGTGAATAAGTGCGCTCAGATATTTAAAAGAGGGAATCCGTTAAATTCAAAAATCTAAAAATAAAATATTTTGTCAATAAAATGCATGTTTCTAAACGTTTATGAACAAAAACTTTATTTGATATAGCCTTTTATTGCTTCTCGCATATAAATCCAGTAATATTTATTTACCGAACTGCCTTCTATCGGCTGCATGCACACGCTTGTTGAGTCCCGTCGGAAGTCAAAGTCCCTTCGTTTTGTTTTATTTGTTTTCTTTCTTGTCTCACTGTTTAATTTAAATAATCCTGTGTTTCTTGTTCAAATAAAATAAAAAAATCAATAAGAAGAAATAAAATAGTTGAAATTCATGTGTCCAAAATTATCAAACAAAAAAAAATCATACCATAAATGTGCTGTAAAAAAAATAGTTATTTACCACCTATAAAGTGTCACTACATACATATTAACCTACCTACCCACAAAAAAAAAATAAAAAAAAAAACAACTCCAACTCATGTCGCGCAATATTCAACAGTGCAAGTGCATGTACCATCAAAATCACTAAAAGAGAAAGAAAATAAAAAAAAATCAATAACAACACGTAAGCACAGCGAGTGGTTTAATCCTTTCCTTCCCATCGTCTCTCGCAGTTGAGTTAGCTTTATCGTTGCTAGTAGTGCAACCCCCGCACACTGCGCGCAGGGATTGAGCTTACATGATCTCAGATAGATAGTTGTTTGTCTTATCTAAATAACCAGGGGCGGTTCAATGCAATTTTTCACTAAGGCATAACACTAGTGATAAATTGTCATTGGAAAGTTCTAATTGGAATTTAGATGGGACATATAATTTAGGTAATTGTCTGAGTTGGGTTTTAGTTAGTTTTGAATTTTTTATGGCGGGTAAATTAGGGGTTGATTATATCAACATTCGTGGGCTTAGGAAAAATTTCTATGCTGCGTATGTCTATACTGTACAAAACAGGCCAGCTGTTTTGGCACTGAGTGAAACTCAGATAGGTGAAAATTCCGATCATTCGGAATTTAATTTATTTGGGTATAATTTAGTGCCATTATTCTTTCCCCATCATGGTCTTGCTGTACACATAAGAAATGATGTTGCGTACCAACTTCAACCACAATATGGTTTGTGTTCTAACACAAACTTTAATTTCAGGTGGTTAAAAATTACGGTAAAAAAGCACATCATTCTCACTTGTTTCGTTTATCGAAGCCCTAATTTGGACAGAAATTCAACTTCTAACGAGTTTGATGCTCTATCCGACTCCATTCAAAGAATTGTTGCCCATTATCCTCACACTGAAATCGTCATTGCGGGGATTTTCAATGTACACAATTCTAGTTGGCTTTGCTTTTGCTGCCCAGACAACACCCGAAGTAAGGTATGTTGAGCTCTTTGTTGAGTTAAACCACCTTACTCAGCTTGTTGACGAGCCAACTCGAATCCCTGATGTTGCAGGTCAATCCGCCAACACACTTGACTTGTTTCTTACATCTGACCCGGATAAATACACTGTTAGTGTATTATCGCCTCTAGGCACATAAGACCATTGTGTCATATGTGCTAATTTCTCGTGCCAACAAAACTCAGTTAAAGAGAAAGTACCAACGAGAACCGTTTGGCAATACGAGAAAGCCAACTGGAAGGTCTCAACGGTTTTTTCAGTAACTTTAACTGGTCACTGTGCTTCCTCGATAGTGACGTAGATGCCAGTGCAGATATGATAATAAACATAATTCTTTGTGGAATGAGAAATTTTATCACGAATAGGGTAAAATCTATCAAACCCAAATAAAACTCATGGTTTGATTCGAGCTGTAAAGAGGTTATTAGGGTCAGAGAAGTAAGTTTCCGTAGTTACAAAGCCAACCCTACTGAGGAAAACCGGAAGAAGTTTCAACAAGCCAGGAAGACCTGTAACGCTCATATTCGACGAACCAAATTTTTGCATGACCAAAAATTAAGGCAAAAAATACTACAATGTCCCAATAATAGTAAAACTTTTTGGTCATTTGTAAAAAATATTCGAAACACTACTTCGTCTTCGGTTCCAACACTCGTCTTCCACGACACACCTGCTGTGAGCTCGCAAGATAAAGCCAATTTGCTTGACGCTGCCAGCAAGTGATAGAACTCTGCTTGTACTTGAGAGCGTAAACGATTCTATGGGTCAAATCTTCTTTCGCACTCGTGCAGTTGCTATAGTTCTAAGAGACCTCGACATACACAAATCCGCTGGCCCGGATAGTATCCCTCCCATTGTTCTGAAGAGGTGTTCTTCAACGCTGGTAAAACCACTGCGTAAGTTTTTTCATCTGTCCTATTCTACTGGTCTCTTTCCGAGTGGATGGAAAACAGCATTTGTCCAGCCTGTCCCTTAAAAAGGCGTATCTTCTTCACCCTCAAACTATCGGCCAATTGCATTAACGTCCCTTCTTTCCAAGGTCATGGAAACGCTGATTAATTTTCAGCTCAAGAAATATCTTGAAGAACGAAAGCTTCTTAATGACCGGCAGTACGGCTTTCGTAGCAATAGGTACACTGGTGATCTGATGGTATATCTCACCGAACAGTGGAACACATCTTTACATCGTTTTGGAGAAAGTAAGATTATTGCCCTTGATATTTCAAAAGCGTTTGATAGAGTTTGGCATCAAGCTCTCTTATCGAAAATGCGCGCATTTGGTATTGAGGAATCTCTTCTTCATTGGATTAGAAACTACCTTTCGGACCGATCAATACAAGTTGTATTGGACGGTTTCAAGTCTGAAATTCACAAAATAAATGCTGGTGTGCCCCAGGGCTCCGTTTTGTCTCCGACTCTCTTCCTTATATTCATAAATGATCTTTTCTCTGAAACTTCTAATCCATTAAACTGTTTCGCTGACGACAGCACCCTCAGCTTCTCATATTCGTTTTCAGATTCACATCCATGTCCTTCGGATGTGAAACTAGAACGGCAGCGTATGATAAGCTCATTAAATTCTGATCTCCATGAGCGATACTTGTATTGAGGAAACCGAAAAGCTTTCAGTCCTCGGTATGTGTATCACAGACCACTTTCTGTGGAATGAACACATATTCGACGTCGCCAAAAATGCTGCTAAGTGCTTAGGTTTTCTTCGGCGATGCAAGAAATTTTTCTCCCCTTCTGATCTGGCTGTTATTTATAAAGCATTTTTCCGTCTGAAACTTGAGTACAATTCTCATACTTGGGCAGGTGCCCCAATGACCTACTTGAGTCTGTTAGATAGGATTCAAAAAAGAGCTTTGAAAATGATAGGTGACAGAAATATAACAGAAACATTTGCATCCCTCGACCACCGCCGCAATGTTTCATGTCTTACATTATTTTACCGTTACTTTTATAAACATTGTTCTAGTGAAATAGCCAGCTGCATTCCTCCCCTTAAACAATTCAACCGTAATACTCGTACTTCTAGGAATGCACATCAGTTTACCCTCGAGCCAAACTTCGGACGCACTGTCAAGTATAGAGATTCTTTTTTTAGCCGCACTACTCGAATGTGGAATGCTTTACCCGGCTCTATCTTTCCCGACCATTTTAATATTCAGAGGTTCAAAGGCAATGTGCATTGGTATCTCCTCTTCTTAAATCCTACCCTATTTCCCCAACGCTCGAACTGTGTTTAAACATTTTAAGGGCAGCCAAAATCCCTTTAGTGCGCGCTCAACTAAAAAAAAAAAAACTAATGTCGTTTTCGATTGGATTTCGGAACAGTACTACTCCATTTTGATTCCAATCGAATTATTGTTTCTGTTGTTCCAAGACTAAATTGCGAATTTGTGTTTGTAAGTAAATTGTCTGATATTTATGTATATTTTGCATTTTCAGCTGAGTAAAATTAATTTGACAAGTTATCCGATGAAAGAGCTTATATGTATATGTGTGTTCTGGGTCTACTCCCTTATAAAATCCGGAACAGAAAATAACTCCGAAAACATTACTCGGAACAGCCAATCGAATTATTTTGGAGTAAGTGGAGTCAAAAGGAGTAACTCCGAACTTCCAACCGAAAACGACATAATTGTGAGGAAAACAAAGAAAATGTAATAAAAAAGTAGAGGCGAACCCTTCAAATTTAATGCGTACGTACCTTTAACTTCCATTTCCACCACTGACCTGCAGAGCAAAACTGAGAACCGAGTGGTGGATTTTTTTGACATTTGTTGTTGTTGCGATTTCTTCAACAAGAATACAATTTTATAAATTTTAAAGTTTCGGTCGGTACTTTTATTTCTTTTCAATTAAACTAGACCGAAAATCTATGTCGCTTATTAATTCAAAAAATTATTACCCAGCTGAATATTTCGTAAAAAACTGTCCCGGGACGCATATTTTTGATTATTTATTGAATCCCCAACTTTGGAGACGATATTTTTTTCCACGCGCATTCTTAAACTGGACTGGATTACATAACAGAGAATTGGCTATTTGGTTGGTCGATTGGCTTGAATAAGTGTTCCAGGATTTTGTCAAGAGGCTGGAGAGGAAGCGCAAATCTAAGTTCAGTGTGACACAACACAACAGAATCATGATTATAGCTGCCCAGAGCTGATCGTCATGGAAATTATACAAGACGATAAAAACTTTTCTTCCCGAAATTGAAGATGTCACAAAACCAGTTCATACAACACCCATAATTGAATATCCTGTCCTTAGTCCTAGTAGTTTCGATGAAATCCGTGATCGGATATGTTCACGGAAAGAACTACTTTGAGAATATTGCCAAGGCCGGGCGACTGGGTCGCTTTAATCAATGCAGCAATGAGCCACCAAAGAAACAGAATCTCTCGCTTATCGAGTATACATTCATCAATCTCGCACAAATCGTTTGCAAGCTTCCCGAAACAGTCACCGATAGTAATTTTTTTTACAGCGAGAATGAAGAATTCGATGGATATATTTCAGAGCCTTCCACGTTCCATACGGGAAGCCATAAACATATAAATCCCTAACTTAGTAGCTGGACACAAGTGCAGAAAAAAGTCAACTGGATTCGTCTGACCGACAAGGAAAGAACCTGAGTAGAGATGAAGACGATACTGACACAGATTTGGAGGCTGATCACTTAATTCACAGGTTTTGTTAAAAACTTTTGTCGGTGATGTCGATTAAGAACTATGGGCTCGAGAATGTCCAAAAGCTTGCCGAAATTTGATCCAACTATGCATGGAAGGCTATTACAATGGCACAAATTTTCACCGTGTTGTAAAAGGATTCATAGTTAAAGGTAGGTGTTGCTTTAAATGCTTAGAATTTGGTTTTAAGATAATCCCCCGATTCATTTATAGGTGTAGATCCCAATAGCGATGGAACTGGTGGAGAATCCATCTACGGTGCACCTTTCAAAGATGAATTTCATTCCCGTTTGCGCTATGTCCGTCGTTTTTCTTTACAGTGGCTCCAACGCCCGAACTTCAGAATAAGAATACACTTTTTGGCAAAGTTACTGGTGATACAGTTTAGAAGAAGGACTTGTGGATCACACCGAACGACCACTCTATCGACATAAAATAATCAAAACAAAAATCCTTCATAATCCATTTGAAGATATTTTTCCACGATCTACAAAGACTGATTCAAAAAAAGATAAACCGAAGAAGAAGTCAAAAGGAGTAAAGTAAGTTATTTGTTACATAATCAAGATTCTTTTTAAAATTGAAAACATTTTAGAAATTTTGGTTTGTTGTCTTTCGATGAAGAAGCCGAAGAAGATGAGAAAGAAAGAAAGTAGCACATTCGCACAGAAAAATTCCGGAAAAGCTAAATCTCTGCATGATGTTGTTGATAATCCGAAACTAAGTAGAGAAGTCGAGCGCATTGAACGCGGCAACACCCCTTCCGACTTCGATTTGAACAAACAGCTCCAACTTTGGCCAAGGATGCCTCAAACAAATCTGATAACTGGTACGACACCTATGATGCAAGGAATCCTTTAAACAAACGCAAATCGTAGTCAGTCTTCGTCAAAGAAAACGCGCCAGCTGCTTCTACTAAATCTAGATTTAAACAAACTAATTTTTTAAAGTCGTCGTTATTTGTTTATTAAAAATAAATTTGATTTTACAAGCCAAATACATTTCATACAGAGAACACAATTGTTGTGATCTTGTGCAAATAAATAATGCAACAATTTAACAACTTCAATTTAAGATTTTATTATTTAGGAAAAATACAAGTTTTAATTAAAAGTAAAAAGAAAAGTTAGATCAATAGCACGCTCACAACTCGACTCACTATCTCAACATACCAAATCAATGGGGTTGAAAATGTATCTTTCGCCATCTAGGTATTGGTATGGTTATATAATCCAGTGTTGTCAACACCTCCCTTACTTAGGAAAGATCATAGTCTTTTAGCCATACAGGAGCTCGAACATTTCTACCTGATGAACTTGTCCTCATTGGTTCCGGGGTAGTGCTCCTTGATGGGAATCCATGAAAATCAGATTCTCCGGATATCGATTCATTAGATGTGTCATTTTCATTAACTGGATTTGGGAATTCTTGAGATACTTCCGACTGATCTTGAGAAAATAAATCTAGTAGCTCTTCGAATGAATTAAGTGAAGTTTGATTTTTTGAATTTTCAGAATATCTAATTTTGACTTGATTCGTATGAGAACGAATAAGTCTCGTTTTGTTTCCATCGGTGACCAGGACATTGTAGTTAACAGTGCCTTTGCGGTCGATGACTGTTCCCGTTGCCCAATATTCCTTATTGTTTCGGTAGATCTTTGCATAGACCATATCACCTGGAATGAACTGCCTGTTCCTGGCGCCATGGTGCTTATCAAATTGTTGGTTTTGTTTCTCATTTGGTGTAACTGAACTGGTTTTAACAAATCCAACGATGTTTTAATTTTCCTTCCGATGAATGCTTCGGCAGGAGATTTAAAATCGATTACGTTTCGATTTGGCGTGGAGCGGTAAGTTTGCAAAAATGTTTCGAGATTATCGAGACTTGTTCCTTCGTTTTGGAGCTTTTTAAGCATCCGCTTGAGCGTATCCACGAAACGCTCAGTTTGTCCGTTAGACTGTGGATGGACCGGTGCTGTCCGAAGATACTGGATACCGTGAAACTGCATAAAACTCTGGAAATGAGCACTCGTATATTGGGTTCCATTGTCTGAAACCAATTTTTCACAGTCTCCATAACGCGAAATAAACTCATTCAGCTTATTGATGATGACCGCTGAAGTTATGTTGGTAATCTGGAAAACATCTAGCCATTTCGAAAACGAGTCAACAATAATAAAATAGTGAAAACCATCGGTTGGACCCGCGATATCGATATGAATGCGCTCCATCGGTGATGTTGTCACAGGCCATGATTGAAGCGTTGTTTTTATTGGAGCTTTCGCTGCGCTGACACATGAGTGACATTGGCGTACATATGAAGTCACATCATCATCTATCTTGGGCGAGTAGACATGACTCCTAGCGATGGTTTTCATCCTCTCGATACCAGGGTGACCTCGATGCAGTTGTCTCTCGATTCGCTCTTGATGAAGATGGAATGACGATCCGTTCGTTGAACATGAGACATCCATCGACAACGGCTAATGCATCTCTTCTGGAATAGAATGGAACTTGTTCTGGCGGAGTTTTGCACTTCGATGACGTTGTGGGTTTTAAAATCATTTTCGAATTTCATATTTGCGATGACGACTTCTTCTTCCAATTTTGTTTCCGTGTCCATTAAACGAGAGAGTACATCAACAAATCCAAACTCTTTAGTGGAAATGTATTGGATGTCGAAATCATACATCATGAGTATGATTGCCCACCTCTGAAGTTGATTTGCGGTATGGGTTGGTATACCTTTTTTTATTTCCAAAAATAGCTTTGAGTGGTTTATGGTCAGTCAGTAGCGTGAATCTTCGTCCAAAAACCATTCGGTGGAATTTTTTGACAGCAAATATCAATGCCGCCGCCTCCTTCTCAATTTGACTGTACCTTGTCTGGGTTGGGGTAAGAGATTTTACCGCATGCATGATGACTTTTTCAGAGCCGTCTGGGAATGTGTGAGCGATGTATGTCCCCAGTCCAACATTTGAGGCATCTGCTGCAACTTTTATAGGCAAATCCGGATTGTAATGTGTGAGCAAAAGTTCCGATGAGAGAATGGATTTAAACCTGTTGAATGATTGTTGGTATTCTTTGGACCATTCGAAATCAACATTATTTCGCAGCAAATTGTCCAAAGGTGCTCGAATCTCCCGCATTTGCTTCACAAATTTGCCATAATAATTAACAGCTCCTAGTGATGTTCGATGGTGCTGGCATGCTTTTGATACGCTCTGTTTTGTCCGGATCTGGTCTCAAACCGTTTTTATCCAAAATATGGCCAAGGTATTTGAGCTGAGGAACGAAAAATGAACGCTTTTCTATTTTCACTCGAAACTTGGTTTAAAATCCTCAAGTGATCCTCGAAATCTTTCCCTCCGATGATGAAATCGTCAATATAAGCTGCAGCGCCTTCAATACCCGCAAGCACCGCATCTGCAATCTGCTGAAACGCACCAGGAGCTGGTTTTGTACCAGGTGCTAGCCTGTTTGGTCTGAATAAACCCTTGTGCGTATTGATGGTTAACAGCTTAGCTGATTCGGGTGTGACCTGAACTTGGAGATATGCGTCCGCTAGATCTATATGAGTGAAGATCTCGCTGTTGCCTATTTTCGTGAAAATAGCCTCCGGAGTTGGAATGGGGTATTCATGCGACTCTAATTGATCATTAAGACCCAATGAATAATCTCCGCATAGCCGTACATCACCTGAAGATTTCCTGACTACCACAATCGGTGCTGCCCAGTCTGAGAAATCAAGGGGAGTAATCCAGCCTCGGTCCTGTAAACGTTTAAGTTCACGTTCTATAAGAGCGAGCACAGTGTATCCAACATCTCGCCTAGCTCGGAAAACTGGAACAGCTTTTGGTTTGAGATGGAGCTCGACCTGCATTTTCGAACAAACTGAGGAGTCGTCTGTCTGGAACAGTTTCGCATACCGCTGCTTGATGCTGGCTATGGCTGCATTGCGATCGGCGGTTGTCGGCTGAATGATTCGACTGATGCAAACTTCGTTGATTGGTTTGTTCCATAAATTGAAAGCTTCGCATAGATCTGTTCCTAAAATGTTCAAATCATTAATTTCAGAAACGAATAATTTGCAAGATTTAACTTCCCCATTTAACTGAATTTCACAAGGAAACTCAGCGACCAATTTTATAGAGTTCAATGATGCACTTTTGGCTTGACTATCTTCAAGTGCAGTTCCGGGGCTACCCAACTTCCTCTACGTACCAGAATCGACCATACTTATGTCTGCACCAGTATCCACTTGAAGTCGGATGTACTGAGTTGAGCTCTGGTTGCTGGTGCGGATACTGACCTCCACTAACTTCCTTCGCTTAGCATGATTGACGCAATTTACATAAACAGCTTTGTTTTGATGGGAAAATTTTTGTTTGTTGCCACGACGACGTTTGTTATTTCTCTCTGCATTTGATGGATCTTGTTTATCGCTTTTTGAAGAAAAACAGCTGCAATAACCCTCTTTATGGCCAACACGGTTGCATTTAGTGCATTTATGGTTTTTATAACCACAATCTCGTGAAAAATGCATTTCACCGTAGTTTGGGTTGCTGTGCGGGCTGATGCTTATGATGGTGTTTGGCTTTCTGCTGATGTGTTGGTGTTCTGACAGCGTTGATTGAAGATGATGGGCTGTTTGATGACGCTTGTTCGATGAGTGCTGCATCCTTTTAAAGCCTGAACCATTTCTGAACACCAGACAACAGCTTACTCAAATCTGAATTCGCGTCGTCATCCAATTTCAACAGCAGTTTTGCTCGTATGTCTGCGTCTGATGATGAATGCAGCCCTGTCACAAACACTAAACGTTTGAATTGATCTGATGTGAGGGCGTTCAGCTTAAAATCTTCACAACATTTGTTTACACGAGCGGCATAGGTGGTGAAATCCTCCGTCTGACTTTTAACTGTGTTCAAACATTTATACCGGATTATACAAAGGCTCTCAGCAGCACCAAACATTGTCTTCAGATTTTTGACTGTATCTGAGCGAGTCCATTAGCAACTCAGGTCTGTGCAAACTACTACTCGTGAGCGCCTGGAGTAATTTTGATTGAATATCCAGAAGTTCCAAAATCTTTTGCTCGTCCGACGTCGTCTTCGCCATTTTGTTTTTATACGAGATTTTTCGATATGGGCAAAGTTAAAAAAAATGAATGTTTTTATTTTCTTACACGCACCGATATCCTCGTCGCCAAAAATTGTTGTGATCTTGTGCAAATAAATAATAATGCAACAACTTCAATTTAAGATTTTATTATTTAGGAAAAATACAAGTTTTAATTAAAAGTAAAAAGAAAAGGTAGATCAATAGCACGCTCACAGCTCGACTCACTATCTCAACATACCAAATCAATGGGGTTGAAAATGTATTTTTCGCCATCTAGGTGTTGATATGGTTATATAATCCAGGGTTGTCAACAACAATTTAAAACACAGCGCAGATAACATAGCAGCCTCTGTTCAGGTAATTCTAATTTTTTAAGCTAATTAGGTACAAAAAAAAAATATAAAAATTTCTCTATTATAAATAGCTAAAGTACAAAATATAGGTAAATTCACATTTTGCCCTGTATCTCTATATCTATACCGACCTTACCTATGTGTATGTAGGTATATACTGATTATCCAAAAACTCAAAATTATTACACTATAAAATATATCATTATATAATAATATACTCTACCACCCACCAATAAGGTAAATATGTAGGTACATATGCATATGGTCAGGGGCTTTGTTGTCCATACGTTCTACGTATCCCAGCCATTTCAGGCGCTGTATTTTCAGCTTTTTGACCAGGTCAACGTCGCTGGGCGCTGGGCTTTTGGGCGGAACAAAGTTCGCTGGGTCAGGTAGTGAATAATAACAGAAAGTCTGAGTAAGCGGCACGAATTGTTCAATTACATTAAAAATCTGCTATTTAAATCCATATTTACCTCATTTTTGTGGTCTCCTACCCGCTGTGATGCCCTATGACTGACCTAGAATGCCGAATGGTATATCCAAGGCTGTGTATAGGCATATTTTATGCTTCCTGGGTTTAGTTGCTTATTTACTTATTATGTGAGTACATAAAAATGAACAAATGAACCTTGTTGCATAGAACTTTTCGCTGTCCGTCTTTGGGTGAACATTTTTCACTTCAATTCATTATAATCTGCGTGATTAATTTATTCTAACTTTTGTTCTAAAAGCCTCTCCGTTCATACAAGATCTGAAAACAAAAATAAAATCTTTATCTTTTTGTCATTATATTATTCTTCAGAATCTTACACAACTACCAGATGCACAGCATCGTTTAGAAATTTGCGAAAAAAGCTTCCATCGTAGCTATGGCAAAGACCTAAGTCGCTTGATTAATCTCAAGGGTGACTCATGTCCAGAACGTGCTCTCATAGTGCGTCTCCATCTGCTACAGGGTGTGTTGATGTTCCATCAGAACCGGCGTAATCAAGCTTATGAAAAACTCGATCTTGCTCAGTCAGAGCTGAAGGACTTAAAATTTGATGATAGCACAGTTGAGCAGCTTGTTGAGATGGGCTTCGATTCAGTGGAGGCGCGAACAGGATTGCGTGCTTGCAAAGGAGATCTAAGTCAAGCTATAAACTTTATACACGATCGAAAGAATAAAATCGCTGAAGCTCGCAAGAAATCAAGAAAGGAAAGAAAAATCAATGCGAAACTTGATAAGTCTACAAATAAATCGGATAATGAAAATTGGTTGAATCCACGAAGTGTATGCTCATTGGTTGAGATGGGTTTTACACAAGAGTTAGTTGTGGTTGCCTAGAAAATGGCAGATAATGATCTCACAGAAGCGGTAAGTTTTAAATTGTTTGTTATGTATATCTGTACGTTTAATAAATATTATTCTAGTTGGACATGCTGCAAACCAATACAGAGGCATTAATTCTAGCCCTGCCAGCAGCTTCTCAGACAATCGACGAAACTTTATTCACCGAAGTGAGTTTGATAACTTACAAATCTTTCAAGGCTTTATTAATTTTTTTTGTTTTGTTTTTCATTAACAGCTTAAAAAATGGGCTTTGATGATCAAACTGTCCGATTAGCACTTGAGTCTACAATGAACAATAGTGAAAAAGCTATCGAGTTTCTTTTGAAAACATTTGAAAACAGTACCGATCTAACTGCTACTATAGAGCAGTTAGTGAGTAATATTAGTACTAACACAACAGGAGCATCTACTTCAACTGGAGCAGTAAGTGGTGAATCAACGGTTGTCAGCAAATTTTTTAAGAAAGCACAAAAAGAAATCGATTCCATGACAGCATACAAACGTTTCAATGAGGACATATCTGTCAATGAAAATGAGTACTTGGATTTGCCATTGTTGCAGAAGGAGCGAGTACAAACGCTTCTTGGAGCAGTAGTGAATCAACTCACGTTTGTTTTAATTTTTTTTAAATTTTAATATTTTATCAAATATGTGTATCACAAGAATGTATTAAAATGGTCAGCATTTTTTTCATACTTATTAGAATATATAATATAATGTTTCGTGTTGAGTTAAGGAATAAAATATATTTTTATAGTGACATAATGTGAGATGTATGAGTTGATTTTATATTGGATTTTTGAGAAATCTTTTTCTGTCGGTATTGAATTCCTTGCAAAAAATGTCTAACCCCACTTCACAGTCATATTTTTTGATGTGTTGTTATCATTTGGATTGTCGCAGTTTTTTTAGTGTAACGGTATATTCTGGAGGAATAGTTAGTTAGTTAGTTTTTATTGACCAAATAAATATTGATGTATGTTCATTCAATATATAAATTAGCTTAAAGTCTAATTGCTTTGGCATTATGCCGTCTACCAGATTGACATATTTTTTTTCTTGCATAATAAAAGTTAACTTTAATTACAATATAAAAAGATAGTTCGATGATCAAAAGTTGCCTTCAATAATACGTGTTCTGTAGTGCAGCGCATTAACAGTATACTTGTATAGTAAGTCCCATCCGCGGTCTCCATTCAAAATGCACAGCACATCCACCATCTCCAGAAGATTGGCTCCAAAGTATATCTTTCGTAGTTCGCACAAAATAGGGCATTTTCCAATAAAATGGTAAACATCTTCTCTCTCTTTCAGACTGCAGAGGTTACATTCAAGTAGAAGATCGGGTCGATGTGGTATGTAATTAAGGCCTAACATTTCACCTCTTGTTTTAAATATAATATTTATTTTTTCTGCAGAGTTTGTGTTCAAAAAATATGTTCCTTCTTGTAAGTTGTAGTTGAGTTTACTGTAGTACATTCTATACGGAGATGACTCAGCTTCATTGACATATGAGTCATACAGAAAGTTACCTGTTTTTTCTATTATTTTATAAAGTTCGTCGTGTTGGATGTTCTCAAAATTTGTTTTTAAGCCACCATTATGTGCTAGTGTTTCCCATTCTTTCACACAGTTACTTTTATTTATTAGCAGGTAGGAGAGTATTATTTTTGGCAGTCTACGCTCATCCATGCTCATAACTTTCTGCACATAATCAAAGTTTAATTTGAGTGTCTCCAGAAATAGTGGCGGCATCCCCGTCTCCAGATGAATCATATAGTTGGGTGTGCTATTTGGTAGTTTAAATACTCTTTTGATGCAGTATCGTTGAAAAATTTCAAGAGTAGCATGTGAGTGGTATCCCCATACTTGTGCTCCGTATAACATGATGGATTTTGAGCTGTGGTTTAAATACTTGTTGCCTATGCATCTACCCCAAACTGAACCGATAGCACGCTTTGCTTCTGATAATTTGTTTTCAAAATCCTTTTTCATATTGAGGTTGGCTGTGATCAGAACTCTCAGATATTTATATTCTCTCACGACTTCTATCTGCTCTCCTTCAAAATTCCATTGTTCATTTTTTGAGTATCTCCCTCCACTGTTTCTGAATATCATCAGTTTTGTCTTTGTCAAATTAACGGACAGGTTCCATCTTCTACAATAATTCGCCAGTCGGTTCACCATCAGCTGCATACTGTTACGGGCTCAGCAAATATAGCAAAATCATCCGCGAACATTAAGGCAGGAATGAAAGTTGTATTTATTCTGATACCACCTTCAATGTTATCTGTTGTTCATTAAGTTCATTAAGTACCCGTTTTTCTTTTACCCAATTAGTAAGCCTGTTGTATAGCACGGCACTGAAAAGTTTCGAAGATGTATTTAAAAAAGATATTCCTCTGTAGTTCTGTGGGTCTTTGTTATCTCCTTTTTTGTGCAGGGGATATATTATAGCCTTTCTAAAACTCATTGGAATATTCCCACTTTGGTATATTTTATTGTATTCCTCCGTGAGCGCTATTGTAAATTCAGTTGTACAGTTTTTATAAAACTCGAACGGGACTCGAGCGTTTTGGACTTCTTCTATAGTGAACGGAGCATCTAACATATCATCCAAAAAGAGCGGTACTGCATATTGGTGCATCAAAGATATCTGTTCAGTATTAAGAAGATTCTGAAAATGGTTTCTTAACTGTTGGGCCTGTAAATTTAGAGCGATGACAGGTCTACTTCCATTCAACTGTCTTACTGCCTTCCAAAAGTCCGACGATGAACTAGCAGAGCGTATAGTCAGTACTTTCCTTGGTTCAAATGCTATCTTTTTAGAACGGCACAGTTTCTTGTATACACTGTTTGCTTCTGCATATAATTTTTTGAAGGTATCCCAATTGTGTGATCTAAGAAGCTTTAGGAGTGCAAACGATTTCTGCCTTGCTTTCATGCATTCAGTATCAAACCATTCTTGTTTCTTCTTTCTGGTTTTCTTAGCTGTGTTTGGTTTTGTTGGTGCAGATTGCTTAATTATATCAACGAGAACTTCATCGTCTACATGAACATCTGAACTTGCAAAAATGTCAAGATTAGAATTAAGATTAAGCTGGAACAGATCGCGTGTTTTTTCATTCCAAAACATTTTAGGTAGCAAGTTGAGCGTATTTGAATTATTCATGTGATTCGAAGAATTTGGCACTTTAATTATAATTTCCATCGGCATATGATCAGAAAACGTTTGCAACCCTATTTTAAAGTCTTCGGTAATTGAATTCCAGTTTCCAGCAATAAAGCAATAGTCGATTACAGAACATGGTGTTCCACGTAGAAATGTTAACTCCCCATTAAGATCACCTCCGCAACTTCCGTTTAATACTTTACAGTCAAAACCATCTGCTAAATCCATAATTTTTGCACCTTTTCTGTCACACAATTCATCTTTAGATCTACGTCTTGCATTTAAGGTTGAATCGGTGTAACCGCTCGAAAAATTGTTTTGTGTTAAACCTATCCTTCCGTTGAAATCTCCAATGACCATTAGGTCTGACGAATTTAAATTATGTAGCAGGTCGTTGAGTTTTTCGAAGTCAGATTCCCAGTGGCTGCAGTTCAAGTAGGAAGGTACGATGTAACGCACACTACTATTTGTCTCCAGTTTTATTACACACGCTTCATCAATCTCCTTAAATTCGAGTTCTGGAGGAAACTTCCTTTTTTGGAGAAAACTTCCTGATGCAGGACAACGATAGACCACACGTTGCTAGGTAATTT
This sequence comes from Melangyna quadrimaculata, assembly GCA_949320155.1. Taxonomy (NCBI): domain Eukaryota; kingdom Metazoa; phylum Arthropoda; class Insecta; order Diptera; family Syrphidae; genus Melangyna; species Melangyna quadrimaculata. The sequence goes on along the minus strand of OX439483.1, from coordinate 350,536,939 downwards.
ACCGACTACTTGTATGAAGAAGGAATCCACGTGAAGGATTGGCATACGTTGAGGCCGCAGATGAACCCCATCGTACACGTTTGGGACCTGTTTTGAAAATGATAAGGATGTGACCTGCCCTCCTAGACAGTCAGTGGGCTGAGATAGGCTATCATTGAGGAATTGTATAATTTGGACGATACCACTTATCAAGCCATATCCAAGGTATGCCTAGGAGAACGCGATAAGCACGCGCTACCGAACAGCTAAAATTTAACTTACAAATAAACGTAGCTTCAACAGTCTTGTACTTAAAACTCCTGTAAACGCCAAAGCGGGACTTACGAGTTCAGAAGACCTATTTCATCACAGCTTTTTAAAAAGAGGATACAAATCGATACTTTTAGTCCAATCATAAACAAAACTGGTGGCGGTGGTTGGACAGGCTAATTCAGGCTATTTCGGTGAGGAAATGCACTTTTCCTATTGCTTTTAGGTCTAAGTATACATCTTTCATAAGGGATTTCAAAATGACATAGCAAGGGAGTATCAAATGACATAGCAAAGACTGCCCTCTTTATACGAATGCAAGGCTCATTGGTTCATGACGCGAGTAAAAATGATTATCATTGGCTCCGGTATCTAAGAAAGTAGCGACTTTATTGAATTCTCCCAAAAACACGTTTCTCGTACTGATATGAATATGAATAGGCAATAACAACTTTCCGAAGCATCACTGGTGTCCATCCCAATTTTGACGATTTTCCAAATCTATCAGAAGATGATCTTATTCTATTTGCTCTGGGAACTATATTTGTCTTTTATTGTTATTCCACTTTTCCTTTTCTATTTTTCCATTCACATTAGCCACAATACTAACTAAAACTCTATTAAAGTGTTAAATACAAGAATGCATTTTATTCTAGATTAAGTGCACCAATGGGAAGTTACTAGTGTGGGTCGACCCCATCCTCATTTTTTAGAATTGTATCGCCCTATGGCTGAAATTTGACGAACAAACCCTTACAATGACTCACTCTAGAGTCAAACAATTTGTTTGAAAATTTTGTAGGTACCAAAATATAAATCGCGAGTGCAAGAAATATTTGTTGAATAGCACTTAAGACTTTGCTGTTTATTGCTCACCTAACTATATTCGGCTAAAATGTCAGAAATATGTTTGATTGAGATGTTGCTCTATTCGAACGTTGCAGTTTGCTATTCGTAAAACCACGACATAAGTTAATTTAAAAACGTTCGACTGGAAACGAACGTGCAACTCGCCCTAAATATGCAAAGTGATCGGCAGTGTAAATCAAATTTGACTCACAGTGTATAAGTGCATGTCTCATTTGTGGCCTTCTTACCATATACAATTTATCGAAATCAGTTACACACTTCTTGAGAAAAAGGTACCACAAAAGTTATTTAGGGCTATTTATATATATTAAACTTTACAAACAAAAACTAAAAAAAATGTATTATGTAAATAATTAAAATTTAAAAATATTTTTTTTTTCAATTTCAGGCAGTTGGATCCATTACAACATACATGATATTTTTCATTCAATTTATGCCCAAGTTTAAATCGAAGTTTAATTGAAATTTTTAAAACTACCACAGCACAAAAATAATAAACACAAATGTTTGTAATTTTGTCGTCAATTTTTTTATTTTCTTCAATAAATAATTAAGTTTCCAAGCAATTTAAAATGTATGTACCTATTTTTGATTCTAATTACAATGCAAATTTAGTGTGTTAAAAAGATTGTAATCATTACTTTGGTCAATTTTTTTTTTCTCTAAAATCTAATATTAAATATGGTTTGTTAAAATTAAAGACCAAATATATGTTAATGTTCATCTAAAAAAGCTAAAATAAGTGAGTTTTGTAAATGCAATTTTTTTTTAATCAAAGAATTTATTATTTTATTACTACGATGCATTAATAGACATAATATTGTATATTTTGATTATATTTAATTTTAATTAAAACGAAATTGCTCACCAAATGGACTCGATCTTTTTATTTTATTCTATTTCTCGTTATAATTATTTTTTTTTGTCATTTTATACGAAAAACAAATTAAATCTCCGTCAATAACTCCCTAAAGTAGTATTGACAAGTATTGGAAAACGTTTGGATTTGTTTTTTTTTAACTTAGAAATAGAGCAGCATAGGAAGCTTTAAGAGAACTTAGATTTTAAAATTTGGTAACGTATGGCGTATTAATGAGATGTTCATTTGCTAGTTTAGGGAAAAAAGAACTTTCAGAGTATTCATTGAATGACTAAGAAATCACCCCTATTACGGTTGTCGTGCCACTAGAACGACAGTAAAACGACAAGACTCTAGAGGCAACAGTTGGCGTTTAAATAAACCCAAATCTTCAACATTCTCTCCAATCTCCAACGATCTCATCATTATGACGAAATTAGTTTTAATAAAATATCAATTGCCGCCTCCAGAGACGTGTCGTTTTATTGTCGTTTTAGTGACACGACAACCGCAAAAGGGGTGAATTATTTTTATTAAAAAAACAAAAACAAAAATCTAATTCTAAGTTAGTTTAATTATTGTTTCTTTCAAAGTACTTGTTCTTCTCCTTGGGATTTGGGACAATCTGTAAAAATATTCCATTTAAAAATTGTTTTTCTGAGGAATATTTAACCAACTTACCGTTACACTTCCTGGTTTCCATCCAGCAGGGCAAACTTTACCATGGGTATCGGTATATGGAAAAGCCTGTACCAAACTTAGAGTTTCATCGACTGATCGTCCAACAGGCAAATCGTTCATTATGATTTGTCTTAGAACACCGTGTTGGTCAATGATAAAAAGTCCACGTAAAGTGTGGCGCAAATCATCAAGATAGACACCATAGTCCTTGGAAATTTGATGTGTCAAATCGCTCAGTAGTGGAATTTTGATTCTACCCAGACCACCTTCCTTACAGGGTGTATTTATCCAGGCTTAATGAGTGAAAGTGAGTCGACACTACAAGCTATAACTTCGGTGTTGATTTTACGGAATTCGTCAATGCGATCGGAGAAGGCGAGGATTTCAGTAGGACAGGCAAAGTGCTAGAAATAAATATAATTTACGATTTATCAGGGTACTTGATTTTGAAGTTATACTAATAGTCTAAGAGCCGGCGGCAAATTTGTGGAGTGGAGTGATAACCAAAATTTATATACATGTATGTGTAGATATACGCAGTATTATGCTAAATTCGACCGACTGGCAAGTTTCTTTTTCAGCCGGGGGCGGGGGTAGGCGTTCGAAAACGGTAATTTTTCCGATTTTGGGGTCGAAGTAAATTAATATATAAGCCATAGAGGATGGTGTTCTGATGTCAAAAAAGTCGGTCCAAGACGTTTTACTTTCAGCCTTCCCCTTGCCAGACGCCCACCAAAATGCGCGAAAATCAACTTTTGGGGTGGAGGTGATAACCACATGAATGCTACACCAAAACAACAGAAATATCCCCCTGATTACAAAAGGGTGTGTCCAAGACGTTTTGGTTTCAGCCTTGTGCTTGCCAGACGCCCACCAAAATGCGCGAAAATCCTTTTAGTTATATCTCATAGGAAAAATGTTATTTAGGTTTTAAGTTCAAAAATGCATTTGAGAAAAGTTAAAGTGCGGCTGGCAAGCACAAGGCTGAAACCAAAACAACTTGGACACACATTTTTATAATCAAGAGAGTGTTTCTCATTTTTTGGTGTACCATTCTTTAGGTTATACCTCATAGGAAAAAAGTTATTAAGGTTTTAGGTTCAAAAATGAATTTGAGAAAAGTTAAAGTGCGTCTGGCAAGCACGTTTATCTGTCAAGGTAGGTAAGGTAGAAAAATAGTACGACATATTTTCCCAAGTTACTAGATAGGGCTAGATAAGTTATCTCTCCATAAACTTCAGCAGTTCCCTAAAAACTGGGCGCTTGTTTTGAAACTAAAAATAAATGTGGGTATGTATGTACATATGTTCAGCAATCATTTTTAAAAACGACTTCAAAAACTTACTGACTGCTTTTGTGTATTGCAATTGATGATCGGCTTTAGCTTGTCCTGCTGGATAAACTGAACCACCGGCAAATGAATAACTTTTAAGAAGTTTTGATCGAATTTCATCGGCTGCAGTCCTTTTAAAGTTCAAGATCGCTGATGTGATAAAGTAGTACGCACTTAAGTCTTGTGGCCGGCATATTTCACAATTTTTTAGTACCCATTGAGTGAGGTCTTCTAGGACATCTGTAATAACTATGGAATGATTTCCCAAATCCTTATAAACGTTTCATCGATATATAAAGCTTATAAACACTCACGCAAATATCTGTACTTGAATATTCACAAGTTTGTCAGCACCGAACCAACAACAGCTGATTTGTCAGTCTTCGGGAGCAACGCCTGAATGTCTAGAGTCCTGAAAATTCAAACTAGCCATAGCGAATAGAACATCGAATGGAACATGCCGAACTCCATTCAGCTAAAATCGAAACGATTTTCAGATTGTGTTGCTGTTCTCAGACACGGATAGCAGTTCATTGACTGTTTTTGCTTTAAGTATTCGTTCATCGATATGGTTGAGTTTGGCTGAGCTAGGAGATCGTTGCAAATTGATCGGATAGTTTATAATCATCTTCCATTAATGATTCAAAGGCTGCTGCGACATTTCGACCTGAAATTTATAACAATTTCTTATTCTAAAAAAGATTCTTTTTGGAAAGTGTTGAAATACTTACTTTCGGGGCCTTTGTCCTTTGTGTCTGCGTTTATTGACGACTCTGAACTTGCCGACGTTGTAGTGAAGCCGATGGTAGCGGTTTTTTTGTGAATCCGCCGACTCGGAATCGCATTGAATTGAAGTTGAGCGTATGCGGCTTGCTGCTGTTACCTCTGCAGTAACTGCTGCTGGCGGTTTCGGTGTTTGATGAAAATTGATAAATAGTCATTTTCAATGGAGGCTGTTGGCTCTTGGGGGATTCTCTAATACAAGACGTCTTTATAAACAAAGTTCAATTGCTTATGGCGATGAAATCAAGTCTGAAAATGAGAAATTATTTCAAAAATGTGAGTTTGTTTTAAACGTTCATTAGGTCAAGTTTCTAAATTATTTACGAGAGGTGTTCGATTTATGAACGGTAAAATACCAATTATGTTTTTTGAGACTACTGTTACTGTCTTCAATTTACTGCTTTTAAAATATGAACAGCTTACTTCAACGTAATAAAATGGAATGAATCCGTTTTTGTTTATTGGAAACCCAAAAGTTATATAAGGAGAGTACAATACATACAAATTGACATTTGGTATATAACAATTTCCCATATGGAATTTATTTTGGGTGGAGGCGTTCAGCAGCTGATGTGTTTAAGTTGTAGATGGACGTATTCCGCTTTGGTAGGTTACATGGATCGTGAACATTCTCCCCCCACCGATGGGCGAAGATCATCATTTTTCAGCTATCACTGTGGTGTCCTCCATTTTGGTTGCCTGCTTGAAATCAAACTATCAAGTACTTGTCCAAGCGTTTCATTACATGAAAAGAAAAACAGATTATTAATATGAATAATAGCAATGATAAACAAAACTGTTTAAACGTTAATAGGTATGTAGATTCTACGGAGACACCAGCCAAACAAAAAAAAATTTAAGGATAACCTTGTTGCATTTTTCAAATTATCTTGTTGATGAAGAATCGATGATGATAATTTAATGTCTTCCATTATGCGTAGGTACTTTTCTTTAAATATTGAATTATGCTCAGAAAAATTTGATTTGGATTTACATATTTAGGTACAAGGATTCAATTTATATTGTGTTGCTTCCAAGTCGTGTTATGTTTCCCTCGTTGGTGTGATTGTAACGTTTTGCGATGATCAATCAATCCTGGTGTTGAGTCAGGTCAGGGTTCGGATATCGCCACAAAATTTCAAATTATGTGCTGGAGTTTGGGTATGTGTGTTTATGTGTGTGTGTATGAGTGTGAATATAAGTGCGAGGGTACGTTAAAAATAGTGGACTGTATATTTGTAGAATTTGGGTTGTGCTGAGTTTTAAATGATTTATTTATATCATTAATTTGTACTTTCTAACTTTTAAGCTGAGCGATGTGCATCGTTACATGGAAGTGGACATAATTTAGTTATTGGTCTCCGGAATTCACCTTGGGATGTTCTGACCTGTACCACCCTTGTTATATTGTCTGCTCCAGGATATTTTGCGACAATGCGGCCTAGTTTCCATCTCGTAGGAGGAAGTCTTTCATCCCTGATGAGCACTAAATCGTCTTTTTTGAGCTGTGTTTCGATTTTTAGCCACTTTGGACGGTGTTGGAGGCGGCTCAGGTACTCAGTCTGCCACTGGTTCCAAAATGTCTGCAAATGAGCTTGAATAGTCTTAAATCGGTCTACTAAACTCTGCTTTCTAAAGGTCAAGTCTGGTTCAGGAACTGTATATATGCTTTGTCCGGTGAGAAAGTGTGCAGGTTTTAACGCCTGAAAGTCCGAAGGATCTTCTGTTAGGGGACATAGGGGTCTCGAATTAAGACACGCTTCGACTTATGTCAAAAGTGTCGTGAGCTCCTCGTTGGTAAGTGTCCCGTTTCCTACAATCAGTTTAAGGTGAAATTTGACACTCTTAACTCCTGCTTCCCATAATCCTCCAAAGTGGGGGGAAGCAGTAGGAATGAAGTTCCACTGTGTTCCTTCGGTTGCTAAGACGTTAGCAATTTCATGGTAATCCTGAATTCCACCTTTCAATAGACGACGTAGCTCCGAGTCAGCACCAATAAAGTTGGTGCCACAATCGCTCTAGATTTGGGCGCAGACGCCCCCCCTTGCCGCGAATCTGCGAAACGCAGCTAAGAACGCCTGAGTTGTTAAATCGCTGACCGCTTCAAGGTGCAGAGCTTTGGTGGCTAAGCAAATAAAAATAGCCAAGTACCCTTTGTAGCACTTAGCTCCACGCCCTTTCCAAGATCGTATGTTGATGGGGCCCGCATAGTCAATACCAGTATGCGTGAAAGGTTTTGATATGGAAACTCGAGGTGCAGGTAATTCTCCCATCAGCTGTTGAGATTTTTGAGCTCTAAATCTGTAGCATGTGACACATTTATGTATGTGTTTCTTAACTGTGCTTTTAAATTTAAAAATCCAGAATTTATTTCTTAAATGTGCCATCATCTGTTGTATTCCTCCGTACAGAGTCTTTATATGTGAATCGCTTATAATTAATACTGTAAGCTTGTGATTTGGATCCAATATATAAGGATGTTGTTGGTTATAGGGAATGTTCCCCTGGCTTAGCCTTCCGCCAACTCGGATAACTTTTACGATTCAAGGATCCCATACCTCTCGTTTTTGTAATGCCGGCTGGAAACATCTGCCACTGTGCGACCCAAATTAATGTCGTTGTAGCATCTTCGAGTTCTTTTGGCGTAAAAGGTGTATTGATGGTATTGTGCTTTCGAAATCTACGCGTGTAATTGCAGAACCTAACGTGGTTTTGACGAAAAATGTTTATGAATTTTTTGCAATACGCGACAATTCTCACCACTTTTTGGAACGATGAAGCTTTATTGATTAGTTGCAGAATTTGATTATCTTCAGCTTCCAATCGGAGACAAGAAGCTTTTTTCTGCCCTTCCTTGGTTACGAAATTCATCGGCTGCGTTGGCATTATAAATTCCCAAGAAGTGTGCAAGAATGACGGTCCGTTCCACCATAAATTCTCTTGTATTAACGCCGAGGGCAGTACCCCGCGTGAAGCCAGATCTGCTGGGTTTAGTTCTGTAGGAATATGCTTCCAAATGGATATATTAGTAAGCCTCTGTATTTCTCCAACTCGGTTCCCAACAAAGGTTTCCAGTCGTGATGGCTCTGATCGTATCCAGCAAAGCGTAATGGTAGAGTCGGTCCAAGCGTGTAACTTCGGCTCAGTTAAGTTCAGCACATTTACGACATGATTCTAGAGCTCGGCTAGCATGACTGCTCCACAAAGTTCTAGTCGTGGTATACTCATTGGTTTAAGCGGGCTGACGCGAGTTTTGGATAACAAGAGATTCATGCGAACCGAATCCCCTTCACCTAGTACTCGGTGATAAACAACAGCACCATAGGCCTTTTCCGAGGCGTCTGAAAAGCCGTGAACTTCCACATTTTTGAAATTCTGTCCAGATTGAACCCATCGAGGCAATCGGATCCTATTTATGGCTTCCAAATCTTTAAAAAAAATGTCCCAGTTTCGACCAAGTTCTTCATCCACTGGCTCATCCCACGTCAGCTTCTTCGCACACAACAACTGCAAAAAACATTTGGCCTTGATAACGCATGGCGAGATCCACCCCATTGGATCGAAAAGTCTTGCAATGGTTGATAATATAGATCTTTTAGTCGTCTGTGGATGGCTTGGTGGAATATAGCTGTAAAGAAAGCTGTCTAAAGTTGGGTTCCAATGAATTCCTAGCATCTTAAGTTGACTCGATGCATCTGACGGGAAGGCGAAAGTTAGTTCACGTTCTTCCAACAGAACCTCCCTTAAAAGACTTTCAGTGTTGGATGCCCACTTGCGTAGATTCAAACAAGCTGCTCCCAGCGTTCGTGTCACCTCTCTTATCTTTATTTCCGCTTCTTCTATGGTATCCGCTCCAGAAACTAGGTCATCTACATACATCTCTTCTTGGACCATCTTTGCTGCTCGTTGAAATACAGGTTTAGCTTTCTCTGCCAGCCAATTTAGAGTTCTAATGGCCAAATATGGAGCAGACGCTGTGCCAAAGGTCACTGTTTTAAGACGAAAGATTTTGATTGGTTCAGATGGATCTTTTCGCCACAATATCAATTGATAATAAGAATTTTTTTCGCTAACCCATATTTGGCGGTACATCTTTTCTATGTCGGCGGTAAAAGTGTATCTATATAGTCGCCACCTTAAAATGACATCGATAATATTATTTTGTAGTGCTGGTTCAGTCATAAGATTGTCATTGAGTGATGAACCATCTGATGTTTTAAATGACGCATCGAACACAACCCTTAGTTTTGTAGACGAACTGCTCTCTTTTATGACCGCATGGTGCGGAAGGAAGCAATGGGGTGTGGTTTCCAAAATATGATCATAAACCTCACTCATATGACTCATCCGTAGATACTCCTCAATGAACTCAATGTAGCTTCGTTGAAACTCCTTGTCTTTTGTTAAACGTCCTTCAAGCTGCTTAAATCGTTGAAGAGCTCCTTCTTTCGAACGTCCGAGTATAGGATAAACATTACCTTTGAAGGGAAGGGTGACTTCACAACGATCATCTGTTGTACGTTTGATGTTATTCAAAAAATGTTCCTCACAAGCAATGCTTTCTAGAGTATCGAGATTTTGAAATGGCGCCTCTTCTAATTCCCAGAATTGACGTATGGTAGCATCGAGACTACATGTTTGGTGAAAACTTCTTATAGGAGGCGACGTGAATGTAGCACGCCCGAAAACAATCCACCCTAATTTCGTGTTTTGGGCTAAAGGCAAATTAGCCTGGTTCGGCCTAACCAATTCTGGCAAGAGTATGTCAGCTAATACGTCGCTGCCCAACAACAAATCAATCTTGGCTGGCTTAAAAAAGGATGGGTCGGCTAAGCTCAAGCCGTCGAGATGTCTCCACTCCTCAACTGGAAAACTCCGGGCCGGAATATGCCCACACAGCGACTTTTAAACGAGGGCTTGTATATTAACTACAAATTCAGAATGGTAGGAACCAATTGTTACATCAACCATCTTATTACATGTGCCGCTGTTGACCATACCTAGCCCTGACACCTCGAAAAAAGTTGACTTGTGATTCAAACCCAGTAGTTGAAAAGCTGACTCTGTAATAAACGAGGCCTCAGAACCAGAGTCTAATAATGCTCGAAGCGAAATAACTTCCTCTGATGAACTGACCACCTTTACAATAGCTGTGGCCAACATAACTTGGGTGTTCATGTGTGATACCGAGTGATAACTCTGAATAGATTTACTGAAACAAGGCGGCTCTCCTTTCGATGCATCACGTTGAAGAGAAGAATTGTGGTCAATGTTAGCTGGCTTTAAAACTGGAGCATTTGGATTGATTGCAGATGTAATGTCATTTTTATTTTGTTCTTGGGAGTTTGCTTTAGAAGCACTAACATTCAACAGTTGATTACTTTGAGCAGATTAACTATGTAACAACGAATGATGGGGCTGCTGACAGTAATACCATCTACGGGTACTCGGACAATTATCGGACAAATGGCAATAAGCAAAACAGTTCCTACACAAACCTAGCTTTGAAATAGTTTGACTTCGATCATTGCAGCTCATTTTCAAAAAACGATGACATTTTCTGATGGAATGTTTACCCCTGTTACACAGTTTACATGCAAACTTGGATGTGACGTTTTGGGTGGGAAAACAATTACGATTTAAAACCTTTTTAGAGGGCTCTGATGACATCTTTCCATGCTGATAATTGACAGCTTCTAGAGTACGAAACCTAGTTTCAAGAAACTGCTTAAATTCTGCAAAAGTTGGTAGTTCTTTGGTGTTCTCCTTGGATCCCAGTTTCTCCTACCAAAGCTGTTGTGTTTTCGGCGGTAGTTTGTGTAATAAAACGAATATTAATATCACATCACAATGTTCCACTGGAACCTTAAAACTGTCGAGACTGTGAATTATCTCTGTTGATGTATCCAGTAGTTCTTTTATGGCTTCAGATCGCTCCTGGGTTATCGAAGGTTGGTTAAAGAAGCACTTTAACTGTGTGTTGACCAAAAAACGCTGATGGTCATACCTACCCTGCAGAAATACCCAAGCCTTTACATAATTGCCATTCGAGATAGATAAGTGCGACAATATTTTCTCTGCCTCCCCGAAACACTAGTTTTCAAATACTGCATCTTTTGTATTTCTGACAAAGAATAATTATGATGCACAAGTGACACAAAAAGATCACGAAACCCTCTCCAAGACTCATAGTTGCCTGAAAATACTGGAATCGGAATGTTTTTTAACTTGATGTCTGCATTGTGAGTAGACATAGATATATTACCACCTGTTTGATTGGCACTAACCTTGGCTTCTTTGATCTTAACCTTGTCCAATGCATCTAGCAAATCTGCACGATATTCGAAATATAATTCGCGAAACTTCTCATAAATTTCATCGAATTCAGAGCATTTATCCTCCTCGCTATCTGACAACGACCCTACACACAACTCATAAACACTCTCTGCTGATGCCATAGATTTCTGCAGCAAAGCTAAACGACCTGACATATAGTTTGCAGTACGAGTGCTAGATTTCTTTTTTTGCAAAACTTAAAACCTCTTTTTCGAATTGGTTTAAAACTCTTGTGTGCTTAGTTGGCTTTATGTTTAAACTCGATTTTATTTTCAAATATGTAAGTTCACAAAAAATATATGAATATAAGTAACTACTTACTTGAAAATCGAAGCAACTTCTTTGTTTCTTGGCTTTAAAATGACGGTGGGATGCAAAAACACACAATCGAGCAACAGCACTCCCAGCAACAGGGCGATTCCAGCCAACGTCCAGCTCACAAAGCAGCAATTTGAGGGACAGATATCCACTATGAAATTTTACGCACAATCACACAGAGCAGCAACAAACAAACAAAAATCCACAGGAATCTGATGAAGATTTTATTTCTCCTCAGCACACAATTTGGGTAAAAAAAAGGCAAATTACAAAGAGCACGTTGTGCAATTGTGGACTTTTTTTTTTTTTTTTTTTTTAATTTTTCTTAAAAAATCCGGCTCGAAGGACCAAAATGTTCGATTAATGAACGGTAAAATACCAATTATGTTTTTTGAGACTACTGTTACTGTCTTCAATTTACTGCTTTTAAAATATGAACAGCTTACTTCAACGTTATAAAATGGAATGAATCCGTTTTTGTTTATTGGAAACCCAAAAGTTATATAAGGAGAGTACAAAACATACAAATTGACATTTGGTATATAACAATTTCCCATATGGGATTTATTTTGGGTGGAGGTGTTCAGCAGCTGATGTGTTTAAGTTGTAGATGGACGTATTCCGCTTCGGTAGGTTACATGGATCGTGAACAAGAGTGTATCTACAAATGAATGATTCTAAAATACCTAAAGAAATATATCTTCTAAGCAGACCCTCACATTGGTAATATTATATTTATGAAAGTGAATATACTTTAGTTTAAATTAAACCAAAAAATTTACACGATTTCACGTAATTTGAAAACTGACATTTTTGACAAAACAACAAAAAACACGTACCTGTCAGTTTGAGCTAATTTCGCCATTTTGTTTTTTAATCCACCACTCACACGGATTCACGGATAGGAAAAAAAAGAGTAGATTAAGAGAGCTTTCTCTTACTCACCTCAAATAAATTTTGCGGGTGTTTAAGGCAAGGGGCTTACGAGACAGGCCTCTAGGTAGTATACTTACTCTATGGAGAAAATACTACCTAGAGAACCGACTTAAGGGGTCCATGCTCTTTCACCCTACAAGCTGAATTGAGAGGATTTATGTCCTATTCACTAAGGATGTGTGCTGTTGAAGTGCATTTTAAATGGGACAAAACGAGCTTTGTATGTATGCAATAGGGCATTTGCTCAAACGTGGTCATGTGCTGCTGGTGAATCAGATATTCAAAAAAGGTAATCCGTTAAATTCAAAAATTGAAAACTAAAATATTTTGTCAATAAAATTTTTGTTTCTGAATGTTTATAAACAAAAACTTTGTTTGATATAGCCTTTTATTGCTTCTGGCATATAAATTCAGTAATATTTATTTCTATTGTAATAAAAAAGTAGATACACACCCTTGAAACTCAGTGCGTACATGCCCTTACTTCCCCCACAAGACGTACAGCAACTGGGCAACATTTGGTGGATTTTTTTGACATTTGTTGTTGCTGCAATTTTGCGACAACAAAATAATAATTTTTTTGGTCAATATTTTTAATAGTTTTTAATAAAACGAACCCGCGAAACTTGATTATCGTTGAATAATTCCAAAATTATTTTCGCGAAATTGGTTACTTCACTTAGTCATCACCACAGTTAGAGCATACAATTGATGCCATAAGAGCATGCTAATGCTAACCGAAGAATTTTCTTAGTGTTATGAAGAACACATTCCTGGCCAGACCCGAGACTAGAACGAGGAATTACAACCAACTCGCGTTCTTCCACGCAAAACACTGCGAGACGCCGCTTACTGCGTGAGTGTGCTATCTTCAAATTTCAAGGAGACTGTCATTGCCGCTATGGTGCTATGGCAGTAATTGATGGAAATGTTCTGGCCATTTATACCGGTGAAAATCCAAAAATGCAAATGTTCATTTGGAATAGTATTTTCTTCTCTGTGGGCAATAGAAAGCCAACCCTGAAGAGATCAATGCGAATGCGTCATCAGAGGAAGCCAAACAATGGACAGAAAAAGTACCCGAGGCCAACGCTCACGATGAGAAAAGAAACAAGCAGCTGAAGTTGTTAAACGAGCGTGTACAGCTGTTGGATCCCTAAAGGAGTACGAGTTTGACTTCCGTTTTAATCTCGACTCTAGAAACTCGCTTAGTTCGCTAAGAAACAAAAGCAATTGGTAAGCGATACACCAGAGTTCTTGATTCAGAAGCAGATTCCTGCATTTATCAAGAAGCATATGAACCATTTGTCGGCAGCTAATTTGACTGAAACATTACAAACCCGAGGCATTAATACAAGGTGCTTCGAGTATTTATTATTTTTTTATCTTTATTTAACTTGTACTGTATTTTAAAATTCAGGTTAGGGCAGGTTCAAAGACTCGGATACCTTTATAACATTGCCGTCCAGGAGTTGGTTGTTCGTGCAGCTAAACAAATTTACTGCAATTACATGCAAAACACGGGAGTAATGAACTTATCATCGGCATTTCTCATTTCTTTAACTATTTAACCAGCATTGGAATCTGATGAGCTATAAGTGACCAACAAACGTCGCAATAAATGTAAGAATAGTAAAAACGCACACTTTGGCAATGACAACAACAAATGGGCGCTCATTACATCCAAATCCATGTGATTTTAAGCTCGGATCTCAGCGGGGATAACAGAGGAGGTCGCATTCCTGTTGATCTCCAAATAATGTTATGCATATAACTTAGTTTAATCTTTAAATTTCGTATATTGTTTCATTCAAATTTGCATTAAGGGGCCAGTTATAGCGATCAGTAATAACCATCAGTAAAAATTTTCTTTTGGATAATTTCATGTGTTCTAAATAGACTTGAAACATAATAATGGTACGAATCGATGGCAAATCAATTAAAATATTTTTTTCTGGCAAAAAATAATGCCAAGGAAGAATATTTTTTGTAAAAAAAGCATTTATTTATTTTACTGATGGAAATTCGTTTTACTGAACAGCTGATTGTCAATTCACAAAAAATGGAACATTTCGTTTCAGTTTTCTATGTTCTATTATTTTACTGTTCCACTCCATCAGTAAAAAAATTACTGAAGCATTTTACATCATTAAAAATAATAAAAGGTTGTTGCTAGAGGTTTTTCATTTAATTACTGATAGAATTTTAATGATTGCTATAAGGCGCCAGTTATAGCGATAATTAAAAACCATCAGTAAAAGTTGAAACAGGTGAAAACTGGAATTTTTTTACTTACGGGCGGTTATAGCAATCAGTAAAGTTATATCAGTAAATTAATGTCAAACCCACAGCCGCAATCTTTTATTTATTTTTAATGATGCAAAATGCTTCAGTAATTTTTTTACTGATGAGTGGAACAGTAAAAAAATGGAACATAGAAAACTGAAAGGAAATATTCCATTTTTTGGGTTTTGACAATCAGCTGTTCAGTAAAACGAATTTCCATCAGTAAAATAAATAAATGCTTTTTTTACAAAAATTATTCATCCTAAGGAGCCAGTTATAGCGATAATTAAAAACCATCAGTAAAAATTATCTTTTGGATAATTTTCTGTGTTAAAAAAAGAATTGAAACATTAAAATGGTACGAATCGATGACAAATCAATAAAAATATTTTTTTCTGCCAAAAAATAATCCCTTTATTTAATTACTGATGGAAATTCGTTTTACTGAACAGCTGATTGTCAAAACCCAAAAAATGGAACATTTCGTTTCAGTTTTCAATGTTCCATTTTTTTACTGTTCCACTCATCAGTAAAAAAATTACTGAAGCATTTTGCATCATTAAAAATAAATAAAAGATTGCGGCTGTGGGTTTGACATTAATTTACTGATATAATTTTACTGATTGCTATAACCGCCCGTAAGTAAAAAATTCCAGTTTTCACCTGTTTCAACTTTTACTGATGGTTTTTAATTATCGCTATAACTGGCGCCTAACCGGCTGTACTTAAAAAATTCCAGTTTTCACCTGGTTCAACTTTTACTGATGGTTTTTACTGATCGCTATAACTGGCCCCTAATATAAGTTCGTAGGTCTAGTTAGTACATTAGAAAAAATTCTCAATCCTGAAGCACTAACTTACACCTTTCCTCGATACTAAGATATTTCAGGCAATCAGTGGAACTGGTGCCCTTCGTATTGTTGCAGCTTTCTTGAGAAAATTCTGGAGGGCAAACCGTGAAGTTAACATGCCCGCTCCAAAATGGGGAAATCATATAATCCACTATTCGAATATTCGAATATTGTGGACTTAAAATCAACAAATAGCGCTACTACGACCCAAAAACCTGTGGCCTTGACTTGAAGGGCTGCTTAGATGATATCATGGTAATAATAATTCTTTTAAATTAACCCTTGAAACCTTTATTTATGATTATTATTTTATTTAAAGAAAATCAGAGAGAACTTGATTCTTCTTTTGCACGCATGTGCTCATAATCTAACCGGAGTCGATGCGTCACCCCGAACAATGCCTGGAACTTTGCAATGTTATCACGAAGAGTAAGTTGTTCCCATATATTGATATGGCATACAGAGGATTTTGCAGTGGTGATGTTGACAAAAATGCGGCTACTATGCGAATATTCGAAAAGGAAGGTCTTGACTTCTGTCTGGCCCAGAGTTTTGCCAAGAACATGGGTCGGTATGGACAACGTGCTGATGCAATTGCATCTGCCGAAGAAGCCGATCGTGTTCTTTCTCAAATTAAAATTCTCATCCGTCCAATGTACTTGAAATCACCTCTACATGGTGCACGTATTGCATCCGAAATTCGATCGTATTATCGATGTTCGTTCTAAACTAAAGAATAATCTCATTAAGTTATGATCAAATCGCTCATGGGATGGGATGGGATGGGAAGTAAAATTAAAATATTTTTCCAAAACTTAATACAAGTTTTTTTTATTTTATCGAAAGAGACTGAATAGAAACAAATTTTTTGTTCACTATCAGAGCGTGTAGCGCTTTGTTAAATTTATAAATTCACCTTTTGGTTTTAGTTTCTAAAAGAGGGAACTATTGCGAATAAAACTGCAGGAACAGAATAAAGGCTCTCCCAAACCAATGCGAAACATTCGGTGCGGCGAAGAAACATTCGTCAGTAAAAATTAATTTACATGGTGATAAATGAGAGTGCCCACACCAACGCGGCGGAGAAACATTCGCATTTCGAAATTTATTCACAGGATGATAAACGAGAGTGCCCACACCAATTACGAATGTTTCTTCGCCGCACCGAATGTTTCGCATTGGTTTGGGAGAGCCTTAATTCAGGAAAATACAAGATACAAGACAACGTGCCAATCCTCAACGCAAGTATCATTAACAGTTGGGTATCCGAGAAAAATGTTATCTTACTTCAAAGGCCACAATATTCTCCGGACCTAAATATTATTGAAAACGTATTGGAATAGATGGTTCGTAGAATTTACTATTCTGACCGACAATATGAGGACAAAGAATCACTTACTGCTGCAATCAAAGAAGCATGAAGTACAATTTCTTTGAATTATATTAAATAACTGCATTATTCAGTGTCCAACAGGGTTTTTCAGGTTATTTCAAATAAAGGTGGTAGTACACACTATGAAAATATGATTACAAATAAAAAACTACCCTCTTTTACTACATTTTTTCAATTTTTTTTTTTTTTAGAGAATGTTTCTATTCAAGTGGCGCAAAAAAAAATCAGTGTTTTAAATGAAGTAAATAGAAAGGTGGTTAAAAATAATCTAATGGTATTTTCCTGAATTATTCTGTCCCTGCAGTTTTATTCGCAATAGATTCGTCTTATAGGCACTAAAACCAAAAGGTGAATTTATAAATTTACCAAAGACCTAAACGCTCAGAAAGTAAGAAAAAAGTTTGTTTCTATTCTAGTGGAGCGGAGTGTATAAGGTATTCAAATTAAGCAAACTAAAAATTGCAACTTTCTTCAAAAGAACCAATATGAAAAGCAAGATACAGGTATTCTTCGCCGATAAAGGACATTTGCATACATAAGAAGATTTTCGGATATTCCGAATTTTTCTTATCGATATAGCACGTAAACTAATGCTGATGCACATTGGTTTTGAATACCTGTAGATCGCAATGGGAGGGGGAATTAGAACCTGGTAGAGCATTCCACATGCGTGTTGTGCGTTTAAAGAAGGAATATTTATAACAAACAAAACTTGTGTTGAAGATACATACTTGTAAGCAATTAATAAGAAGAAGATAAACAATAACAATAAAAAAAGTTTCTCTACTTTCAATGGGTGTGGCGTTCTTTATTTTGCTAAATTCTGTACTTATACTAAATTCATTGTACGGGACTGAAAGAACTTTGTGACCACCCTTCTCTCAAACAATCAAAGCTCAATTTTGTTATGCCACTTACTGATTGATGTGGTCTGTGGAAGATGTCATAATTATCAAACAACATTATAGCAACTCTAAAAACAAGGACAACAGTTAAAAATTTACTAAACATAAACAAATTATTAGAATACGTAATTGATGGAATTTGAATGTTCTTTATCCAAAGGCAGAGGATTCCTTTTTGCACCGAACTCACATAGAGCATCTGAAATAGAGAATAGAATAGAGAATAAATAGAGCATCAGAATTGATTGTAACTAAAGTCGATCGAACCTATTAGGAATCCCATTTTAGTATTCACCAGAGGTTGAACATGATTACTCGATGGTAAGAGACTCTTTAATGCGTCCAACATTGCATTAGGCGTTTTTCTTTTTTAGCTCAGAAAAGAGTTCTGAACAAAGTCCGAGCATATCGAACATGCTCTAAACATCCTCTGAACAAAGCGTGTTCTGGTTCTGAGCGCTCAGAACTATTTTTAAAACACACCTGAACACTAAACTGTCACTTTTTTTTTTTCAATTTCGAATTTCAAATGCTTGTGTTCAGCATTCAACTCGGTCTGCTCAGTTATTTTATTCTGATCTCATAGAGCGCGCACTGAACAAGCTCAGAACACGTTCAGAACAAAAAAAGAAACACAAATTTGAAGCTCTGAACGTTCAAAGGTAAAAAAGAAACACAATTTTTTGTTTGACAGTTCAGGCTCTGCTCTGAACTAAAAAAGAAAAACGCCTATTGAGTTGAATTTGTTTGGTTCTCGAATGAAAATTTTTTATATCGAATACAGAGCTATCTTCTTTTAAACCGGCGACTTCTTTGTTGTCATCTGCAAGGCTATTTGCAATGCTTTTCAAGTTAAGTAACTTCATTTTTGCATTTTGCGTCATACCGGACATTTCAGTTGCAAATTTTTTTTTTTTTTTTTTTGTTCGACGAACTTTTTACTTGAATTACAAATAACAGAAATACTGGTTTTAAAAAGGCCTGATTCTTAAGATTTTTGATATTACCTTAAAACAGAATAAGAAGAGTCTGCAGGATAAAGTAGTCCCAACGCCCAAAAATGATTCAAGCAATCAAACTTTTTTGTAAAGTCTTCTTTGACTTAGGCGCCAGTTATAGCTTTCATTGAAAATCATCATTGAAAATTTTGTCTTTCAATTTTGATGCACTTAAACAAATTAAACTGATGGCGTTTTGGTACCAAAATGGTGGTTCTCAGTTATATATTTTTTTTAGCCAAAAAAATGTTTAGTTTGCTTTTTTAAAATCACTTTTAGTTTTTCAATGATGAAAATCGTTTTCAATGAACAGCTGATATTTTGTTCCCAAAAGTGGAACACATTCGTTCCAATGAAATGTATTCCTTTCTCTTCCTGTACTCGTCTGTCAGTTTTTCGTTCAATGATCGACTTTAACCTCAAAGTTGTTTTTTGTATGGGGAATGGAATTTTCAATGAAAGAAAATTTCATGATAGCTATAACCGACTTGTCAGAAAATATTCCACCATTTCACTGATTTGTGTTTCAATGATGGCTTTCAATGAAAGCTATAACTGACGCCTAAGCCACCAGTTATAGCTTTCATTGAAAACCATCATTGAAAATTTTGTCTTTCAATTTTGATGCACTTAAACAAATAAAACTGATGGCTATTTGGTACCAAATTGATTGTTGTCAGTTATATATTTTTTTTAGTCAAAAAACTGTTTAGTATTCTTTACAACTTTCATATAAAATCATTTTTTGTTTTTCAATGATGAAAATCGTTTTCAATGAACAGCTGATATTTTGTTCCCAAAAGTGGAACACATTCGTTCCAATGAAATGCGTTCCTTTCTCTTCCTGTTCTCGTCTGTCAGTTTTTCGTTCAATGATCGACTTTAACCTCAAAGTTGTTTTTTGTATGGGGAATGGAATTTTCAATGAAAGAAAATTTCATGATAGCTATAACCGACTTGTCAGAAAATATTCCACCATTTCACTGATTTCTGTTTCAATGATGGCTTTCAATGAAAGCTATAACTGACGCCTTAGCCACCAGTTATAGCTTTCATTGAAAACCATCATTGAAAATTTTTTCTTTCAATTTTGATGCACTTATACAAATAAAACTGATGGCTATTTGGTACCAAATTGATTGTTGTCAGTTATATATTTTTTTTAGTCAAAAAACTGTTTAGTATTCTTTACAACTTTCATATAAAATCATTTTTTGTTTTTCAATGATGAAAATCGTTTTCAATGAACAGCTGATATTTTGTTCCCAAAAGTGGAACACATTCGTTCCAATGAAATGCGTTCCTTTCTCTTCCTGTTCTCGTCTGTCAGTTTTTCGTTCAATGATCGACTTTAACCTCAAAGTTGTTTTTTGTATGGGGAATGGAATTTTCAATGAAAGAAAATTTCATGATAGCTATAACCGACTTGTCAGAAAATATTCCACCATTTCACTGATTTGTGTTTCAATGATGGCTTTCAATGAAAGCTATACTTGACGCCTTAGGCACCAGTTATAGCTTTCATTGAAAACCATCATTGAAAATTTTGTCTTTCAATTTTGATGCACTTAAACAAATAAAACTGATGGCTATTTGGTACCAAATTGATTGTTGTCAGTTATATATTTTTTTTAGTCAAAAAACTGTTTAGTATTCTTTACAACTTTCATATAAAATCATTTTTTGTTTTTCAATGATGAAAATCGTTTTCAATGAACAGCTGATATTTTGTTCCCAAAAGTGGAACACATTCGTTCCAATGAAATGCGTTCCTTTCTCTTCCTGTTCTCGTCTGTCAGTTTTTCGTTCATTGATCGAATTTAACCTAAAAGTTGTTTTTTGTATGGGGAATGGAACTTTCAATGAAAGAAAATTTCATGATAGCTATAACCGGCTTGTCAGAAAATATTTCACTGTTTCACTGATTTGTGTTTCAATGATGGATTTCAATGAAAGCTATAACTGGCGCCTTAGGGGCCAGTTATAGCGATCAGTAAAAACCATCAGTAAAAATTTTCTTTTGTATAATTTCATGTGTTATAAAAAGATTTGAAACATAATATAATATATAATATCTGAGTACTAAAAATTCAAACTAGCTATAGAACATCGAATAGAACATCGCCGAACTCCATTCAGCTAAAATCGAATTGACTTTGAGAGCGTGCTTTTTTAAGATTGTCGTGCTGTTCTCAGCACCGATAGCAGTCCATTGACTGTTTTTGCATTTAGTATTTGTTCATCGATATGGTTGAGTTTGGCTGAGCTAGTAGCCGCTCCGGAGATCGTTGCAAATTGATCAGATGGTTTAGAGTTATCTTCCTTTAACGATCAAAGGCTGCTGCGACAATTCGACCTGAAATTTATCACAATTGGTTGTTCTTATCAGATTCTTTTTGTAAAGTGCTGCAATACTTACTTTTCAGGGCCTTTTCATTTGCGTCTGTGTTTATTGACGCCTCTGAACTTGTCGATGATGTAGTGGAGCCGATGGTAGCGGTTTTAACCGATGAACTGTAGGTATGTCGTAGCCATTGGGTCTTCTCATAGAGGAAGTACTGCATTAGCATTCCTCCTTGACCCTGGAATTTTGTTGAACAAGATTTTGCAATTGGTTAGCAATGAAATGTTGCTGTTGGCTCTTGGGAGATTTCATAATATAAGACGTCTTTATTATTAAAAGTCCAATCGCTTATTGCGATGGAATAAATTCTGAAAAAAATGAGAAACATTTCAAAATGTATCTATGACGTTTTTTTAGGTCCAGTTTCTAAATTATAAAAGCTAGTGTATCTACAGATGAATGGTTCTTAAATACCTAAAGAAATATATATATATATATATATATATATATATATATATATAAGTAGACTTTCACAATGCGCAATAATGTTATATTTATAAAAGTTAATAGTTTTAAGTTAAAAGAAAAATTAACACGATTTCACGTAATTTATCACTTTTTACAAAACAACAATAAAACTTACCTGTCAGTTTTGAGCAAATTTCGCCATTTTGTTGAGCAAATTTGCCCATTTTATTTTTTAAGTCCACCACTCAAACGGATTCACGGATAGGAAAAAAAGAGTAAATTAAAAGAGTTTTCTCTTACTCACCTCAAATAAATTTTGCGGGTGTTTAAGGCAAGTGGGGTACGAGTCGGGCCTCTAGGTAGTACTGTGGTGGTTGCGAACTCCATTTTCAACTTTTAGAATTATACCACTGGGCCCATAACCTTTTATGGATAATGAAAAGAGTTTTTGTTTTAACTTTAAATAATCTTAAATTATATAAATCTTTATTAATCGTTATTTTAAATATCTAGACAAGTCAATTTTTAGAACCTCACAATAAAAGATGCTACTGTGGAATGAACTAGAAGGAAGTACAAATCAAAAAGAAAAAGATACAAAAGTTTTGCCAGGTTCCACAGACTTATTTTGATTGCGGTTGGAAGTGGCAACACTGTTTTGCAAGTGAAAAGAAGTGATATAAACGACCTCTTAATTATTTTTTGAATAAAATCAGTTAAATCTTTTAAATAAATATTTGAATAGTTTTCAAATCACTTATTACATATTTAAGTAAAAAATAATTGCTAAATTTTCCGGCTATCCAGGTAATCTTAGCTATAAAGGCCACAAATTATTTCTTTGTCAAGTCTCAAGTCACATGACTGAAAATAAGAGGAATATCCACCAAACTTCGCCTGAAGACCCTCACAACTTAGAACTTGATTCCAGGAGAAATACAAAGATCTTTAAAATGAATTCAAATCTGTCGATTTCATCTAATGATTTTGAAAAGATCAAATCAATTATTGACGATTCACTTCACACACAACTTTTAATGGCAACCACTATGTTGGAAACAAAGGAGGACGTCAATAAATTGAACAACGAAATCACCTTTCTTCGAAATCAAAATCAAGAACTTTCACGGCAGGTGCAACAATTTGAAGCTCGATGCAATACACTGGGAGAGGAATTTGAGTCACAAAGCCGATAAATCAGAGGAAAAAATATAATTTTAACAATTCCAAATGGCGCTGATGATCCGCAAGAAAAAGTCCGTTGTATGACCAGACTCTTGCTTGGAGATGTTGAATCACAAGGTTTACCACAAGCCATTAAAATTAGTGAAAACAAAACTTTCACCAAACTAAAAACTAACATGTGTACATCCAACAAGATATGACCAAACTCATGCAAACAAAACGCAGAGTCCTACTGAGCTATAGAAAAATAATAAAAACACATTTTCCGAATGAAGCTGTACAAATTAGAAACAACAATCTTTTAAGTTGTAATAATAAATTTTATTAAAACAATTATTATAATCTTAAATTTAATCAAAACGACGGAGAAGAAGAGCTGCAACAAATGTTCGACAAAAAAATGAAATTTGATGCTGTTAGGGACCTACTGCTGTCAATGTCAACATCGGCAACGAGACGTCAAAGCAATTGTACTAGAACATCCAATGCTTCAACAGGGATGTCGTCTAACAAAAATGGACCAAGTTGTAGTACTTTAGTAGGGAATTGAGATGTAATAGCCGTCAGTCCAAAATTAAATTTTAGTTATAGTATTTTAGCATATATTGTATCAGTTCTTAATAACAAGCTATTATTCCCTGATTTTTTTAATTATATTAAAACTTTCGATATATTTTTCTTATTTGAAACACACATAACAAGTGAAAATACGAGTACATTTACAAATTACTTTAGTGGATTTAAACTTTATTGGAAGGTGCTGTAAAAACTTCATCTTAAGGGCCATAGAGAAAATACTACCTAGAGAACCGACTTAAGGGGTACACGCTCTTTCGCCCTACAAGCTAAATTGAGAGGATTTATGCCCTATTCGCTAAGGATGTGTGCAGTTGCAATGCATTTTAAATGGGACAAAACGAGCTTTGTATGTATGCAAAAGGGCATTTGCCCAAACGTGGTCATGTGCTCAATTTGATGAATCAGATATTCAAATAAGGGAATCCGTTAAATTCAAAAATTGAAAAATAAAATATTTAGTCAATAAAATTGATGCTTCTAAATGTTTATGAACAAAAACTATATTTGATATAGCCTTTTATTGCTTCTGACATATAAATCCAGTAATATTTATGGCTATTTATGTTGAAAACAAAGAAAATGTAATAAAAAAGTAGAAGCGAACCCTTGAAATTTAATGCGTACGTACCCTTAACTTCCATTTCCACCACTGCAGCTGCAGAGCAAAACTGAGAACCGAGTGGTGGATTTTTTGACAGTTGTTGTTGTTGCGATCTCTTCAACAAGAAGATACAAAATTTTAATTTTCGTTGTTTTAATTTTTAATTTTTGTGACTTGGAAATCCATCCACCTCCACCATAGCAAAAAATCTCAGATCCAGCTGAGTTAGCCGAATACCAGCAGCGAAACCGCAAAGGATTTGAAGATGCTCTACAAAAGAATTGCATGGTAGTCAGTCACTGGATTAATGCTCAGTGGCAGAAATAACAGAAAGAAATCCAAAGGGCTCATTCGATCTGGGAACGTGCCCTTGACAATGACTACAGAAACATTACACTGGCTGAAGTACGCCGAAATGGAAATGAAGAACAAGCAGGTCAATCAGGCAAAGGACTTACACAACAAATTCAGGAAACACAATCTTCTCTTTACTACGACCATTGGAGCTTCAAAGACTGTAATCGATGACGCCTACGATGTCAAAGAACTTTATAAATACATGGATTTCTTGCACATAATGGGGCATATTCATAGTCATTTTAGACCTGGGTCTAAGTTAAACATAGCTTTGGTTGAATTTTCGGACGTTGATTCTATTTTTTTAATGTTATCATTTCAAAATATTTGAAGCTGTTTGTGTAGTTTTACAAGTTAATATTCTTATAAAAATATAAAACCAACAATTTGTAATTAAAATCAGTCTGTATGCATTGAGCCAAAATTGTCTTAAACTGAAGTTTAGGCAAACCTGGGTCTATCTGCGACTATGAATATGCCCCAATGTGTTATGAATATCATGGTAGTTGGGACAGGAAGATTGGGCCCAATGCTCTTCTGGAAGATGATGGATTATTGAGTGTGGTTAGGTTAGGTTAGGTTGAAGTGGCTGCCAGCAAGGGGCTGAAACACTTAGACCATAAGTTGGTCCGTTGTGATACCACGTGAATCTAGAGAGATTTTCTCCCCGCTCGTTAAAACCAGTTGGAGTTTCTAATGAAGCGTGCGAGACTACTTATGTCTATGTTTGTCAGATCACTAGGATCATTGAAGAAGAAGTCTCCAAGATGGAGCCTACGTCTTTTAGATAGGGCAGGGCATGTGCAGAGAAGATGAGAAACAGATTCTTCCTCCTCTTCATCCATACAGCTCCTACAAAAATCATTTGCGAAAACTCCAAGCCGCTTTGCGTGCTTGCCTATAATACAGTGCCCGGTTATGACACCAATTACGGAGCTGATATGCAATCTGTTCAAAGATATCAAACACTTAGAGTGCCTCACATCTAGCGTAGGCCAGATCTGTTTTGTCGCCAGGCAAGTGGTTAAGTTGTTCCACCTAAGGTTTGTTCTCCTAAAAGCATCTTGCTTCAGCAAAAATTTACATGTAGCTATAGGCATACCGGTGTCTACCTTTTCAGGTAAAATAGGTAGTCTTGTTCCAACTCTGGCGAGTTCATCAGCTTTACAATTACCCGGAATGTCCCTATAGCCCGGCACCCAACAAAGGAGAATTTGGAACTGCTGCGCCATCTCTATAAGAGATGATCGACAGTTAAGGGCTGTTTTAGAGTTTGTAGAGACACAGTCGAGAGATTTTATGGCAGCTTGGCTGTCTGAGAAGATGCGGATATCAGAAGTCAATATCACGTTTTCTTTAAGCCAAGATAAAACTTCTTTTATCGCCAAAAGTTCCGCCTGAAACACGCTACAATGGTCTGGAAGACGAAATGCGAGACTTAAATTTAATCTTTCTGAGTACACGCCTCCACCAACCCCATCCTCGGTTTTTGAACCGTCCGTATGAAAGTGAATCGAGTCGTCTTTCAAGAATGTCACGTCCTCCCATGTGGATCGGGAGGGTATGGCAACTTGAAAATTTTTATCGAAACGGAATTGTGGGATGGTGTAGTCAGTTATATTTGGAAGTGATCTGTATGAGTTCAGAATAGCTGAGTGGCCTATTTCATTATTGGTCCACTGTGAAGAGGCTTTAAGACGGATTGCCGAACTCGCTGCCGTTTGTTTACTAAATATATCGAGGGGTGTCAGATGAAGAAGAGTGTCCAGTGCCGCGGAAGGAGTAGAACGAAGTGCTCCACTTATACACATGCAAGCTGATCTTTGGACTTTACTAAGTTTATCGCGGTTAACCGCTATATCTAGAGCTGTCCACCATAGTGCCACCCCATATGTTAGAATCGGTCTAATTACCGAGATGTATAGCCAGTGAGTAATACGGGGTTGGAGTCCCCATTTACTTCCAATGGTTTTCTTACAAGAGAAGAGTGCTACTGTGGCCTTCCGAACTCTTTCTTCTATATTAGGTTTCCAACTTAACTTCTTATCTAAACTAAGACCCAGATATTTAGCTTTGTCGGAGAATGTTAGTGGAATTCCTTTAATGGTGGGAGGATCTATGTGTGGAATTTTATATTTCCTGGAGAAGAGGACAAGGTCAGTTTTGTGGGGGTTGACACCCAGTCCACACCGTTCTGCCCAGTCTATTAGCTTGTTTAAGGCATTTTGTAAGAGATCCTTTAAGACAATAGGATACTTACCTGATACGGCGATAGCAACATCGTCCGCATAGGCAATCACTCTGTAGCCCTCCGCTTCCAGGCTTGTAAGCAGTTCGTTTACTACAAGGTTCCAGAGGAGGGGAGATAGAACACCGCCTTGTGGCGTACCTCTACTGACTGATCTTTTTGCAGAGAAATCGCCCAGTTTTGAATTGATAATCCTGCTTGTCAGCATTTGATTGATCAGTTCACCAAGCATCAGTTCATCCTCGAAGCATTACGTTTATCCTTATACAGATTTTTAGATGGTCTGTACCGTGTTTTTCGTTTTGCCGTACCCGGAAGAGAACCCCCCCCAGCACTGGAAGGGCCATGCTTCACAACCACAGCAGCACTTGGTTGGATTTCCTTTCGGGACGGTTGCCGAGGTTCACTCGCAATAGTAGTAGCGGGACCATTATTCTCAACCCCACTACTACTGGATTTAGGTACAGCTACCTTTTCACTTCCCTCGCTGCGAGGTGCATCAGATGAGGGATCACGATTAGCCGCAACCTCCCCACTGATACACAACACAGGAGAAACGACAAACAGCGCTGGCGCCGTGCTGCCGCCCGGTTTAGAAGAAGAACCGGTCTCACAACTATCTTTCCTTTTGTTTTTTTGTTTGTTTTTGTTCATTTTGTTCCCACGAGAGGCGAAGAAAGGGTGGTCCATCTGTGCAGAGATTCGCATATACAGATAAGGCTAGTTTAATCCGGAGGTCGCCAGGTATCCGGATACTCCGTTAACGACTGAGCTAGTATTTTTAATTGGGCCCTCAGCCGGGCTGATCCTCGGCACGGTACGTATAACACCATTGATCCAGCCCAATAGGAAAGGTAGGGGTAGGGTAGGATATAGAAGGGGGAAGGATTTCAGACAGCGTCATCGCCATACTGAAGAGGAAGGAATGGTTGCAGGATTCCGGACAGCTTTTTCACCGTACCGTCAGTGGGAGAGAACGGCAGACAGCTTCATCGCCGTACTGTCGAGAGAAGGATGATATCGGGTGAGGGAAAGCCGAACAGCGTCATCGCCGTACCGATGTGGAAGCTTTAGGAGAGGAGGGGTAGTAGCGCCGGACAGCGTCAACGCCGTATCGTCGAGGGAGGGGTAGAAGGAGAGGAAGGGTACGAGGAAATTGAAGCGCCCTTTGGTTTCAGGACTCATCTGGAGAGTTAATCTCAAGACTCATTGACCTTACTCAGCTTCTACAACTCGACAAGTTTGACGCTCGGGTAGAAGTTGAGTGTGGTAAGTTGTCACTTAAACAAAAAGTCAAGACTAGTTCTGCATATTGATATTTCTACAGAGATTCACAATTGAATGCCTTATTCAATTGGGTTGTCCAGCTTCGAAATTAGTTTTTGGTTTTATGGAAGAACTTTCAAAACGGCATTGGATGGTAATTTTGGTGACGAGTCTGATGATTCTGGCTTCCAGGGCCCATATACAAGAGAAGATGGTTTCTTGGGTTATAATGAGATATGTTCATTGCTGAGAGCAACAAGACATCTGGCTGGGCCGGCCAAGTTATGGAATAATAGAACCTCCTATGCAATTGCCCGTATGCACGTGGCTGGTGTGGCAAAAGTTGTTACTTACGATAGCACCCGGTCAATAGCAAACAAGGTTCGTTTTGCTGTGCAAAGGAATCTAGCTGGTGCTATGGTTTGGTCTGTTGATACAGATGATTTCCTCGGGGACTGTGAACCAGATGTAGATACCTTTGCTGAATTTGGCAACTAGCAATACCCAGACGAATATATACCAACTACCCACTCTTGAGAACAATAAACGAAGGAATCGTTTTAGCAATCGATGAAATCGATCAGCAAAACGTTATCGACATCAATGAAAGAATTCACATCGATCACAATGAGAGATAGATTTGGGAGCTTTAAATATTGCATCGCCGATGTCAACAATTATTCTGTACACGTATTCGCTCGTAAGTTTTATTTGTTGAACAAAACCTTGTAATGTATTTATATGTTTCCTAAAATGTTAGTTGCAATTTGCATATTTTGTATAGGTAAATAAAAATAATAAAAAAAAGAAAACAAATTGTAAAAATTAAATTAATTAGTTTTAAGAGTGAAAGAGGTTTGTTAAATAAAAAACAAAAAAAATAATACCTTGGGATTTTTTGTTTTTAAATTGTCTAAAAAAAAAAAGAAATGAAAGCATAAAAGGACAGTGTTAACCGCTTTGCGCAAATTGATAGAAAACATCAAGAAAGTTTGCTTCAATAAGGTATTGATGTTTTCGAAGGTTTTCAGTGCCGTTTCTGTAACGCTCCAACTATCTGGCGTGACAGTCCAACGCACTAATCACTTTCACTACTCTTCGTATTCAAATGAATGCCGACAGAAATAAAAATGTAAGAACTACCAGAAAGGTACCTCAAATCCAACTAAATTTGTGTCAAGCTTGATCAGCTTTTCCATAATCTTGAATTGTGTTGGGACCTGTTGACAAAGATCTAGACGAATTATGTTAGACTTAAAAGAATTGCGATTTTTCGTTCAGTCTTAGACCAGTCGTCGAAGTAATCGGACATTTTTTAGTCAAAGAACATCCGTTCAACTGAAAGGACGTAAGACTAAGTGATCCGAATGGCTGCAATAAGAAGTTTTTGCCAAGGGACGATAGGGGGGACAAATATTTATCTTTTTTATAAAGAAGCTGGTTAAATGCTGCTTTCCATTCTCTCAGAAATAGAGCAGTAGAATAGGAAATGAAAATTCTCACGCAATGATGTATATTATTTTATTATTTTATTTTTTGGTTTTTATATTTTGTCTTTCAATTTTTAGACTTTTTTTTAAAGAAATGTATTCCAGTACCTTACTACTTTTTTTACCAAAGAAATCCATATGGGAAAGAAAAGAAAGTATTTAGTTTTATTTCTATTTTATACTCACTTTCTTCTTCTTTTAAGGTTAGACCGCACACAACTGCAGCGGAACTACACTTCACGACGCGGCAAAAAATTATTTGTATGAAATTGTGTGAGCTATATCGCACTAAGCGGCAACTGAACTTCATAAAATTTCATACAAATTATTTTGAATCGCAGTTCCGCTGCAGTGCAGTTCCGTCTAGTGCGGTCTAACCTTTATTGTATACAATGGCGCGGGCGGCGTTTTGCAATTTCATTATTTTGCTTACGTCATGTTGTTTATAACGAATAACTAATCCTTCAAATAAAGAAAAGCTAAACAAAAATTCTATGTTTAACTTGTGTATATTTTTGAAAGAATACTTAAAATTTTTCGGGCATTATATTTATAATAATAATTAATAGTATAACTTTCTCTATGCACTAATATTAATTTTATTTTATTTATTTTTTTTATCTTGTTAACAATTTATTTGTCATCATCATTTTTATACTTTTAAATATACATACATACATCTCGCCGTCTAACCTTAAATCAGAGATTTTTGCCTGGCGAGGATCAGGTGCAAATCTGGAGGCGTAGCTTCCCCACCACCACCAATGGAATCGTTTTACCGATACCATTTTTACGGATCCACGTTATGCCGAAGGTCCAAAGGGCGACGAGCTACAAGGGATCTCCTTGATGGATGAAAACGAGGCCACAAACTATCTCGAGGAATTTGTCATTCTAGCGACAATTTTGACGTTCAAATTCCGCTTATCCTCTCATTGGAGGACATTCACGACGAGAATCGCTCCCATCAAGCATTCCATTGTAGCATTCAAAGTCCTGCAACACCTTGGACTTAATAGAATCACCTGTGATTTTGATTCCGCTACTCTCGATCGCCATAATCATTGGCTAGAATCTTTCTGGCAAACCGCTCAAGAGCAAACTACCTATCCATTCGTCATCGACTTTCATTTTGATGGCGTTAAGCTTGTGGGCCGTCCCGATGATCTTGTTCACATACTCTGTGATTGATGAACATTCATCTAGGCGAGTGGTCGTCAACTGTCACAAAAGCCCAACCCTTCTCGTGAGTCCAGAATCGTTGAATGCTGCGGTCAATTGGTCCCATACTTCTTTTGCAGTCTTGGCTTCCTTTATATGAACGTACAACGATGGGTCAACCAGCAATACCAAATTTGCCCTTGCTATGGCTTTCTTTTCTTCCTTGACTTCGGTTCCTTGAACAGATTTCCATAAATCGTCCAACACAAGATAGTTTTCAACCGCAAACTTCCAGCTGTCGTAATTTTCACGACCCCTTAGTCTCTCAATCATCGGAATATTCGCCATGGTTTCACCAAATAAAAAAAAAAATCCAAAATTTAACAATCTACTTTTTGTTTTAAACTTTATCTTTACTTAACTTGGCTCATCTGGGCCCATAACCTGATGAATAATTCGCAGTTTTCTGTAAAATATAAAAAACTTCCAGAGAAATAACACAACCAGTCGTCTTGAAGTTCGTTATAAAAAGGCACAGTTTTAATTTCAAAATTCAATAATACCAAATAGCTTAAATAATGTTTTTACAAAAATGATGCCAAAACAACAGTGTCGCTATCCAGTCACGAGTCCAGATGCGAGTCTGCACGCATCTCTGCATGCAGAGCCGCACACGAAATACATGTGCATAGTTTCTGACATTCATGATACATTGTTATGTCAAAATTTATTTACATGGTGATATATGAGAGTGCCCACACCAACGCGGCGGAGAAACATATGAAATAATTTTGAGTGACGAATGTTTTTTCGCCGCAACGAATGTTTCGCATTGGTTTGGGAGAGCCTTAAGGCATTATGCATAAACGAATTATAGCGAATCCATAGTGCTATGCAGTCTTTATAATGCCTCTGAACGCAAAAACCTTATTCATAAACTTATGCAACGTTGAATAGAGGCAACATAAGCCAAATGCGTTTGTAGGTTGTATAGAGCCAACATGAGGGTGGTTTAGTATTTCACTTCACTTCCCTCGCTGCGAGGTGCATCAGATGAGGGATCACGATTAGCCGCAACCTCCCCACTGATACACAACACAGGAGAAACGACAAACAGCGCTGGCGCCGTGCTGCCGCCCGGTTTAGAAGAAGAACCGGTCTCACAACTATCTTTCCTTTTGTTTTTTTGTTTGTTTTTGTTCATTTTGTTCCCACGAGAGGCGAAGAAAGGGTGGTCCATCTGTGCAGAGATTCGCATATACAGATAAGGCTAGTTTAATCCGGAGGTCGCCAGGTATCCGGATACTCCGTTAACGACTGAGCTAGTATTTTTAATTGGGCCCTCAGCCGGGCTGATCCTCGGCACGGTACGTATAACACCATTGATCCAGCCCAATAGGAAAGGTAGGGGTAGGGTAGGATATAGAAGGGGGAAGGATTTCAGACAGCGTCATCGCCATACTGAAGAGGAAGGAATGGTTGCAGGATTCCGGACAGCTTTTTCACCGTACCGTCAGTGGGAGAGAACGGCAGACAGCTTCATCGCCGTACTGTCGAGAGAAGGATGATATCGGGTGAGGGAAAGCCGAACAGCGTCATCGCCGTACCGATGTGGAAGCTTTAGGAGAGGAGGGGTAGTAGCGCCGGACAGCGTCAACGCCGTATCGTCGAGGGAGGGGTAGAAGGAGAGGAAGGGTACGAGGAAATTGAAGCGCCCTTTGGTTTCAGGACTCATCTGGAGAGTTAATCTCAAGACTCATTGACCTTACTCAGCTTCTACAACTCGACAAGTTTGACGCTCGGGTAGAAGTTGAGTGTGGTAAGTTGTCACTTAAACAAAAAGTCAAGACTAGTTCTGCATATTGATATTTCTACAGAGATTCACAATTGAATGCCTTATTCAATTGGGTTGTCCAGCTTCGAAATTAGTTTTTGGTTTTATGGAAGAACTTTCAAAACGGCATTGGATGGTAATTTTGGTGACGAGTCTGATGATTCTGGCTTCCAGGGCCCATATACAAGAGAAGATGGTTTCTTGGGTTATAATGAGATATGTTCATTGCTGAGAGCAACAAGACATCTGGCTGGGCCGGCCAAGTTATGGAATAATAGAACCTCCTATGCAATTGCCCGTATGCACGTGGCTGGTGTGGCAAAAGTTGTTACTTACGATAGCACCCGGTCAATAGCAAACAAGGTTCGTTTTGCTGTGCAAAGGAATCTAGCTGGTGCTATGGTTTGGTCTGTTGATACAGATGATTTCCTCGGGGACTGTGAACCAGATGTAGATACCTTTGCTGAATTTGGCAACTAGCAATACCCAGACGAATATATACCAACTACCCACTCTTGAGAACAATAAACGAAGGAATCGTTTTAGCAATCGATGAAATCGATCAGCAAAACGTTATCGACATCAATGAAAGAATTCACATCGATCACAATGAGAGATAGATTTGGGAGCTTTAAATATTGCATCGCCGATGTCAACAATTATTCTGTACACGTATTCGCTCGTAAGTTTTATTTGTTGAACAAAACCTTGTAATGTATTTATATGTTTCCTAAAATGTTAGTTGCAATTTGCATATTTTGTATAGGTAAATAAAAATAATAAAAAAAAGAAAACAAATTGTAAAAATTAAATTAATTAGTTTTAAGAGTGAAAGAGGTTTGTTAAATAAAAAACAAAAAAAATAATACCTTGGGATTTTTTGTTTTTAAATTGTCTAAAAAAAAAAAGAAATGAAAGCATAAAAGGACAGTGTTAACCGCTTTGCGCAAATTGATAGAAAACATCAAGAAAGTTTGCTTCAATAAGGTATTGATGTTTTCGAAGGTTTTCAGTGCCGTTTCTGTAACGCTCCAACTATCTGGCGTGACAGTCCAACGCACTAATCACTTTCACTACTCTTCGTATTCAAATGAATGCCGACAGAAATAAAAATGTAAGAACTACCAGAAAGGTACCTCAAATCCAACTAAATTTGTGTCAAGCTTGATCAGCTTTTCCATAATCTTGAATTGTGTTGGGACCTGTTGACAAAGATCTAGACGAATTATGTTAGACTTAAAAGAATTGCGATTTTTCGTTCAGTCTTAGACCAGTCGTCGAAGTAATCGGACATTTTTTAGTCAAAGAACATCCGTTCAACTGAAAGGACGTAAGACTAAGTGATCCGAATGGCTGCAATAAGAAGTTTTTGCCAAGGGACGATAGGGGGGACAAATATTTATCTTTTTTATAAAGAAGCTGGTTAAATGCTGCTTTCCATTCTCTCAGAAATAGAGCAGTAGAATAGGAAATGAAAATTCTCACGCAATGATGTATATTATTTTATTATTTTATTTTTTGGTTTTTTATATTTTGTCTTTCAATTTTTAGACTTTTTTTTAAAGAAATGTATTCCAGTACCTTACTACTTTTTTTACCAAAGAAATCCATATGGGAAAGAAAAGAAAGTATTTAGTTTTATTTCTATTTTATACTCACTTTCTTCTTCTTTTAAGGTTAGACCGCACACAACTGCAGCGGAACTACACTTGACGACGCGGCAAAAAATTATTTGTATGAAATTGTGTGAGCTATATCGCACTAAGCGGCAACTGAACTTCATAAAATTTCATACAAATTATTTTGAATCGCAGTTCCGCTGCAGTGCAGTTCCGTCTAGTGCGGTCTAACCTTTATTGTATACAATGGCGCGGGCGGCGTTTTGCAATTTCATTATTTTGCTTACGTCATGTTGTTTATAACGAATAACTAATCCTTCAAATAAAGAAAAGCTAAACAAAAATTCTATGTTTAACTTGTGTATATTTTTGAAAGAATACTTAAAATTTTTCGGGCATTATATTTATAATAATAATTAATAGTATAACTTTCTCTATGCACTAATATTAATTTTATTTTATTTATTTTTTTTATCTTGTTAACAATTTATTTGTCATCATCATTTTTATACTTTTAAATATACATACATACATCTCGCCGTCTAACCTTAAATCAGAGATTTTTGCCTGGCGAGGATCAGGTGCAAATCTGGAGGCGTAGCTTCCCCACCACCACCAATGGAATCGTTTTACCGATACCATTTTTACGGATCCACGTT
Source organism: Melangyna quadrimaculata (assembly GCA_949320155.1). Lineage (NCBI taxonomy): Eukaryota > Metazoa > Arthropoda > Insecta > Diptera > Syrphidae > Melangyna > Melangyna quadrimaculata. The sequence continues at coordinate 350,502,330 of OX439483.1, read as the reverse complement.
ATGCCGAAGGTCCAAAGGGCGACGAGTTACAAGGGATCTCCTTGATGGATGAAAACGAGGCCACAAACTATCTCGAGGAATTTGTCATTCTAGCGACAATTTTGACGTTCAAATTCCGCTTATCCTCTCATTGGAGGACATTCACGACGAGAATCGCTCCCATCAAGCATTCCATTGTAGCATTCAAAGTCCTGCAACACCTTGGACTTAATAGAATCACCTGTGATTTTGATTCCGCTACTCTCGATCGCCATAATCATTGGCTAGAATCTTTCTGGCAAACCGCTCAAGAGCAAACTACCTATCCATTCGTCATCGACTTTCATTTTGATGGCGTTAAGCTTGTGGGCCGTCCCGATGATCTTGTTCACATACTCTGTGATTGATGAACATTCATCTAGGCGAGTGGTCGTCAACTGTCACAAAAGCCCAACCCTTCTCGTGAGTCCAGAATCGTTGAATGCTGCGGTCAATTGGTCCCATACTTCTTTTGCAGTCTTGGCTTCCTTTATATGAACGTACAACGATGGGTCAACCAGCAATACCAAATTTGCCCTTGCTATGGCTTTCTTTTCTTCCTTGACTTCGGTTCCTTGAACAGATTTCCATAAATCGTCCAACACAAGATAGTTTTCAACCGCAAACTTCCAGCTGTCGTAATTTTCACGACCCCTTAGTCTCTCAATCATCGGAATATTCGCCATGGTTTCACCAAATAAAAAAAAAAATCCAAAATTTAACAATCTACTTTTTGTTTTAAACTTTATCTTTACTTAACTTGGCTCATCTGGGCCCATAACCTGATGAATAATTCGCAGTTTTCTGTAAAATATAAAAAACTTCCAGAGAAATAACACAACCAGTCGTCTTGAAGTTCGTTATAAAAAGGCACAGTTTTAATTTCAAAATTCAATAATACCAAATAGCTTAAATAATGTTTTTACAAAAATGATGCCAAAACAACAGTGTCGCTATCCAGTCACGAGTCCAGATGCGAGTCTGCACGCATCTCTGCATGCAGAGCCGCACACGAAATACATGTGCATAGTTTCTGACATTCATGATACATTGTTATGTCAAAATTTATTTACATGGTGATATATGAGAGTGCCCACACCAACGCGGCGGAGAAACATATGAAATAATTTTGAGTGACGAATGTTTTTTCGCCGCAACGAATGTTTCGCATTGGTTTGGGAGAGCCTTAAGGCATTATGCATAAACGAATTATAGCGAATCCATAGTGCTATGCAGTCTTTATAATGCCTCTGAACGCAAAAACCTTATTCATAAACTTATGCAACGTTGAATAGAGGCAACATAAGCCAAATGCGTTTGTAGGTTGTATAGAGCCAACATGAGGGTGGTTTAGTATCGGAATGTCACTTTGACCCACACACAACAATAATGTAGATATATATTAGGGGGGCGCTTATTTTTGTAATCTTTGAGGTGTTGAAATTTGACTATCAAAATATTTTATAAAATTAAATACAACAATAAATAATGTTGGTTTTGTTAATTTATTGTACATTTTTGTTGTTAATATCTTTTGTACACTTTATTTTATAGAATCTACTTAATAAATGTAAAAGATTTAAAAATTTTCCATCAAATCTTACAGCTTTTGCAAATGCTGGACGGCATGCGTGATTTAAATAAAATTATACAAAGATTCCCCTACATCACTTTCACGGGAAAATACAAATAAATTTTAAGCATTACAAAATAAGCACCACTCTTTTATTTTTCTCCTCAACAAAAACATCACGATGTGAGTGAATGGAACAATTCATGGAATAAATAAAAAACGACGTTTTTTTTGTTTCAAATATTTTTAATTTTATTTGCAAACACAAACCACCAACAAAGTAACTGGAAATTAATAAAAAAACAAAAAGAATCCAATCGCCAGCAGAATTACTTCTATTGATTTTTCACACACAGCCCTTCAAGCAAAATCGCGGACCCAAATTTCTCAGTTCACTTGGGACTCCAAAAAAAATGAGTGTCTCACACACAATAACAAATTTTCTGTGTACGCATGTAAAAAGTACGAGAATCGAGAGTATTTTTTTCAAGCATCGAGAAATAGAGAGAGTATAGGCGAAGTATACAATCATTTTGCCTTAATTTCCACCACATTTTTTTTTTAGTTCAGTTTTGTAGGTAGCGTGGCAAAGACGAGACGGTTGCTTTTTTTATCTCTTTTGTCTTGTTAAAACTTTTAAACATTTCCAATCAGAAATGCAAGTTTCTATTTATTAAATGTAAATTTATATTTGTGGAAATATGTCATGTTTATTAGTGCGAAAGTCTTTAGAAAACCTTTTATGAATGATAAATAAAAAAAAACTCTTGAAATGAAAAAATTCTGTTTGTTTTATTTTTGTAGGCAATGGAGAAACTGGAATAGATGGTATGCCTCAATTCATTCATTTTTTTTGGAACAGTTTAAGATTCCATTTGGTTTCGGTTCTCCGAGTATGGTGAATTGAAAAACTCTCTCTCTCACAATACATTCACATAATGGCTCCGTGGTGATTCTAATTTCCATACTAATTTGAGCCGCAAAACGCAGTTTTTCGATCCGTATTTAGATCCGAATGCGAAGTCGTCCATACGTTGTTTGATAGGTTTGCGGACTGAAAACGAGCTCGCTTGCTTGAAGGGAGCTGGGTCTCCTTTGTCAGTTTTGAAAGTAAAACGTAATAGATTTCTCCTTTATGGTACTAATTTTGACACAAGCTCATTATAACTATAATGGGATGAAAAATATTTTATGCATAACAATTTATGCAACGTTGTATAGTGGCTACATAAATCCTTATGCAGTGCATAACTATTCATCTGTTCAGCGGATTCTAATGAATACGCATAGAGTAAGTATACTACCTAGAGGCCCGACTCGTACCCCCCTTGCCTTAAACACCCGCAAAATTTATTTGAGGTGAGTAAGAGAAAACTCTCTTAATCTACTCTTTTTTTCCTATCCGTGAATCCATGTGAGTGGTGGATTAAAAAACAAAATGGCGAAATTTGCTCAAACTGACAGGTAAGTTTTTTTTGTTGTTTTCGTTTTGTCAAAAATCTGACAGTTCTAAGTAAAATAAATTATGTGAAATCTAAAATCATGTAAAGTTTTTATTTTAATATCAATAAAAGTTTATTTACTTGTATAAAAGAATATTTTTAATGTCATTAAAAAGTTTGTTGTGTTTATTTCTAGCTGCGGTACAATGTGAAAAAAGATTTTCATTTGGTTCCCTAAGACCCTCTTCGATTCTGAAGAAGCATTCCAAGCGAAGAAATGCGATGTCGCAGCTATTATTCAGTCACACTCGAAGGGACGAAAACAACGCAAGCTGTATCTTAAACTTCGTGAGAACACAATTATACTGCAATCATATTGCCGACGGTTTTTGGCGATTCAAGCTGCCAAAAGAAGACCACAGGCTGCTGTTAAGATTCGAGCATTCATTAAAGGCTTCATCACCAGAGAAGATCCACCAAATGGTGTGAATGAAAAGTTCATTGCCAATGCAAAGAGATAGTGGCTTATAAGATTATCAAAGGAGTTACCAACAAAAGTGCTGGACATGAGTTGGCCTTCCGCAGCCAAAACATTGTCAGGAAGCCTCTACATACCTACATATGGTGCATCGGCTTCACTTAACAAGAAATTATAGTCAGCAGCTGAGTAATGAGAAGAAGCAATTTGAACTCAAAAGTCACAGCTGAAAAGGTCTTTAAAGGTCAGTTTTTTGTTAAATTAATTTATTTCCCTTCTAAATAAAGTGTGTTTTCCATATACCTACCTAGATAAAAAGAAAAATTACCCGCAAAGTATTGCCAAATGGTTCGAAAAAGACCACAGTTCCAAGGAACACTCGGCGCAAGTTAGTAATTTTGTGACAACAGCATTAGGTTCTGAAGAACTTAAATATTCCTCACCTTGCGTCAAATACGATCGATATGGCTATAAGCCAAGAGGTCGATTCACCCTCCTCATCAACAAAGCTATCTACCTTCTTGACGCAACAAACAAAAGCATCGACTGCCATTGGCCAAAATTGATTTTGTGCTAACGAATCACAGTGATCATCTGATGTTGGTACGAATTCCATTAGACTAAAAGAAAGACAAGGGTGATCTTATTCTAGAGATTCCTGCAATTATTGAGTGCTGCACGTACATCATTCATACAGTTGGCACAGCAAACATAATCAGTAGTGTGAATAGAGATTCGTAAGTTAAAAAGTTCTTTTTCTTGAAATAACAAATAGAATATATCTTAAAATTGGTAGAAATTTAATGGAATTGTCAGATAAACCACTTCGTAATTCCAAAACTATCTACTTCATTGGGAAATAATTTTTCCAATTAAAAATGCTTTTGGTGACACTTAGTAGACTTAATTTGAAACAGTTTTGATAGTACAGTTACAGTTTTGATTTTTTTAGTTTATAGGTTCTACTTTTTTCTTAACTTTTCTTGGTATGGAGGTATTCAGCCTAATCGGCAATTCCGGGAGAGATTGTTCTACTCCCGATTTTCATTTTTCCCTGGATTCGAATACTCCTTTCGTCAATCTCCCCCGGAAATTACTTCGAATCAGTTTCGAAATACTTTGAGTGAATTTATATTCTGAAATTATTTGTCTGTCAAAGTTTGAAAATTATTTTATGAAATCAAATTAAATATTTGAAGTATTTGTGGTGATTAAGATTAAGAAGTATTAACAAAAATAACTCTTGGAATACGTATACCACATACCAAATATTTGTATTTCAAGAGTGATTTTTTTCAATAAGCATTTTATGTAAAAATTGTTGATGCTGGTTTTGAAAGTATCAAACGCTGATTACAAAAAAGTATCAACCACCTTTTTTGGTTAACCAGTTCCAAAGATACACCCCAATCCATTTTAAGATTTTACTTTTCCAAGTGGACAGCGAAAAGCTTTTAAGGTATATCTTTGGAACGGGTTCTCCAATAAAGGTGGTTGATACCTTTCTTGAATCAGCACTTCCTACTCTCAAAAGAAGCATCAACAATTTTTCCAAAGAAGAAGTATTAACAAAAATAACTCTTGGAATACGTATACCACATTCCAAATAAGTGTATTTCAAGAGTGATTTTTTTCAATAAGCATTTTATGTAAAAACTGTTAATGCTAGTTTTGAAAGCATCAAGCACTGATTACAAAAAGATATCAATAGCCTTTATTCGACAACCTGTTAAAAAGATACAGTCCAAAAGCTTTTCGGTTTATACTTTTTTTTCCTTTTGTTACCATTATTTATTTATTGAATATTACAATTTTTCAATATGTGGCTGTAACTACATTTTTGTTTTATTGCAGACAATTCCGCGGGCTGATCCTGGTCATTGTGAAGTTCCCCAATGCAACTCTTATAGAAAGGGTGAAATTTCTATGTTTTGCCTTCTAACTAATCTAAACTATTTTATTCAAATCTAAGTATTTTATGGGTATATATTTTTATTTTTGTTACAAGTAATTTATATTCATAAGTTTATTATTTTATAACTTAATAATTGTAAATTTAATACTTTTTTAAATAAATGGAATGAAAATACTATGAAATTATTTCTTAGATTTCTATTAAATACGATTTTAAAACCTTTAGAATGGAAGTATAATTTGAACTTGCCTTTTTTACATGAAGGCTTCCTCGGATCTATCAATCTTAATTCCTTCTGCTTTTATTTGATTCTTAAAGTTTTAGTAGATCATTTTAAAAAAAAACAAAGAAAACAATGTATTCTCGGCCGAGATTTTGTTTTGATTGAATTCTGAGTATGAGTCTTAAATTAGGTCGTGGTAGTAAAAACTACAATCAACTTAAATATAGAGAAACATTTCAAAAAAAATTTCATATTTCAATTGATTATAATGATCAATACGAGTACTTAAATTAAGACTGAGTACCATTTCAATCAACTAAATCAAGAGTGTGGTTTGGAAATAATAGCGTTTTATAACTAGCACTTACAAGTATTTTGTATGTTTTTTTCTTCAAAATGTTAAAAGCGTTCTTATAAAATGCTATTATTTCCAAACCACTATCTTGATTTAGTTGATTGAAATGGTTCTCAGTCTTAATTTAAGTACTCGTATTAATCATTATAATCAATTTTAATACAGGGGCCTTACTCTGTAATTCGATTCTAAAGTCAAATCGTTCGAATTCGGAAAATATGTACTGTGTAATTTGAAAATCGGATATTGAAATCCGAATTTTATTTATCTAGATACATTTGTTCGAAAATCGGAAATTTCGTACTTGACAACTCTATTTTCGTTGCTTAATACATTCGAATTTCAGAAATTTCATTCGATATCGATTTGTCATCCGGAAAGGCTTTGATGAAAGCTAAACTGGTGTGTATTTAAAAAAAAAATATGTAAACAATATTTTTTTGATAAAATGCCAGACCAGTGAATAAATAGATCTTGACCTATATGTATTTGATCTTTAACTCTCTGTTGTTTATTGTTGTTTCGCAATAAACACTCCTTTACTCTTATCATAAGAATGGATCATTCAAACGAATTTAACTTCCCTAAAAAAACAGCAATGCACCGCGATAATATTACTCAAAGTCCCAAAAGTTTTTACAATGAAATTTCTGAAATATATAAATGTAGTAAAAGTCTAGAAAATGCGTTTGCCAATTTAGTCTTTAAATAAAATGTAACCCAAGTTAAAAAGAGAAAAAAAAAACGTTAAAAACAAAAAAGTTGAAAACAAAGAAAAAGGATGGTGAAATGACGGGCAAAGGGATTCTCCACCAGGAATCTTTTTGACAAGCGCAAGCCACTGAACATTGCATAAATGAAGAGATAATCAATAATTCACTGGCAACACCTTGGGATAAATTTTTATTTGGTGGAAAGTCTGAAAGTGAAATGGTATTTCATTTAGAGAATTTGTAGAGAGATGGTTAGAAGTTATTTTTTTTTTATTTATATTTCAAATGGTTCACATATTCCAGTTGGTTGAGTATAGCGCAAGGAAGATGCTTGATGGGAATGGAAACAGTTTATTCAGATAACATAAGTAACAATATGTAGTAGCCCGTAGCGTAATGGTAAGTGCGTTCGACTGTGACGCTGGAGGGGTGGGTTCGCTTCCCAGCCTCGTACACCTAAAAACTAAAAAAGTGTCTTACAGGGCTACTGCCTCTTGCGAGGAATAGACAAATCCTCCAAGAGTATCACTTGTCACGAATAAGCGCTTCTCGTCTAGCCGTTCGGATTCGGCATAAAATTGTAGGTCCCCTCCATTCCTGTCGACAGGCGCGCACAGGAATGGTTGCGAGTTGTTAGTCACTAGGCCCTGGTTCTTCATGAGCCGTTGTGCCACCCAATTTATTTATTTATTTTAAGTAACAATATATATTAACACCCGTATTCATAAAGAAAAAATAGTTATTTTAGCTCCCGTGTTTAGGAAAACTACACGATGGAATACAAATTTTCTGGGCTCAAACTAAAGGCAATTGCTAACTGCTCCATTTGAGGCCGGAACATTGAGATTCCATGGTGTAGTTTTCCTAAACACGGGAGCTAAAATAACTATTTTTTCTGTATGAATAAGGGTGTAAGTATTTTTTTTTTGCATTAAGAAAATAAGAATAATCTTCTAGCACAAGGAAATCTCCGGATAAAAGCACAACATTTATTTGAGACGCTTGCGGATGAACAATATAAAACAGCAACAATTTCAATTTAATTTAACAAATTTAATTTATCAACGAATAAATTTAAATAATAAGAAAACGAGCTATTTGACTTTTTTTTTTGAATTTAGAATGTAATTTTTGACAAAAAAACAGCTTGAGTCTCGAAACATTTATTCGAAAGTTGCAAAAGTTTGAAATGAAAACATTTAGTTTAAAATTAATTAATATTTAAATAGGAAGGTTGTTTTCTATGCAAGTCTTCAGACTTGATTGTTCTGAAACTTCGCTGTCGCACGTTTCATATTCTTCTTCTGATTGAGAAGCGAAGAGTAATTGGACATTTCATCATCTTTCTGGTAAGGTTCTTGATTTTTTGAATTAGTTTTCAGTGGGGTTGGATCGGTTTTCTTAAGTTCTTCATGCGATTGGTCTATAAAGCATCTCAGAAATTCGTGTATCATGCTGCTGAAATGCTTTTTAATCTTCTGTACAGGAAAATAATTTTTTCCAATAAACAAAAATGATACTCTAACGTTAAGCAAACCATAATTTTCTGTATACATCAAACTATTTAAATGACTGTTTTTATGTTAATCGAGATTTTCTGCATGCATTTGGTGCAATATGAATCGATTCCAATTCTAAAAAAAAGAAATTGAAAATTAAAATAAAATAAAATACTGAAATAATTATTTGCCCACCTGGATTAAGCTTACAAGATTGACATTCGAGGATCGGTCAGATAGAATCAAACCCAATGCCGAAGCTTCGGGTACAGTACGAAATGAACGAAGAAAGTTACTGGCTTGACATGGTGATGCAGCTAAAAAAGAAACAAGATAAGTTATTTTAAACAAAGTTACTCCTATTTTTTTACTCACCCCTTGATTTATCAAGCATGTGAAAAAGATAACCCAATGCACAAGACAAGCAAAACTCCTTAGCACATGAATGAATTAACAGGCGCTTCCTTGATGGCTCAATGAAATATAGAATCTGAAGCATTGAATTGCAATACGAATTAGGCAGTGTGACTTCCAGGCCAGCAAAACATGTTTGATTGTATTGCTCGAATTCGAAGTCTTGAGTTCCAAGCTTTGTGTACTTCATATCCACTTTTCTATATCGTCTTGGTATAATTTTTACTCCATTTTCGGTAGTCTTATTTGAATTCTGGATTCCATTTCCATTATTTGACCCAACGCCATTCGTTTACATCACGTATGGTATTTGATTTCGTCTATCAAGGCGGGGATTTGGAGAATAGCCAATAGGTCCCTGCTTTTCCATTGTTGCTAAAATATCCTGATCTATGGGCTCGGATCGCCTGTACTGATAGCGTAGCAGTTCCTCAGACCAATCACTGAACCAACTTGTGCCGGTGACCAAATGGGGCAAAACAATTGACGATAGCGGGAAATTTGTATCGGTTATCGGAACCATAGGCAGATGAGCAACTGGATCAGCAAACTCAGTATAGCGGGAATATCCATTGAACTGTCGTTGCGGACTGTTAACCGACGCAAGAATATGTACCCAGATTGATGACCAAACGACATTGCCTGCGATGATGAATGATTCAAGAAATTTGATGAGGCCCCTCTACCGGTTAGAATTGTTAGCCTCTGTTTCTTGGAACACATATAGAAGCCAATCGACCGACCAAATGTCCAAGGATTTGTTATTTAATCCAAAAAAAGCGCACGGAAAAAAAAGATCGATTCGAAAGTCGGGGATCCAAAAACTAGACCAAAATATGTGTTCCGGGACATTTTATTGCTGAATCTTTTGGTGGGAATATTTTCGCGAAAAAAATAAGCAACATTTAAGTTTTTCTGGCTAGTTTTATCGACAATAAATAAAAATACCGACGAAATTTAAAAAATTTATAAAAATTTGTTTTGTTGTCGAAGACATTGCAACAAAAACAAATGTCAGAAAAACCACCACTCGGTTCTCAGTTTTGCTCAGCAGCTGTAGTGGGGGAAGTGAAAATTAAAGGTACGTACGCATTAAATTTCAAGGGTTTGGTTCTACTTTTTGATTACATTTTCTTTGTTTTCAACGTAAATAGTCATAAATAATACCGGATTTGTATGCCAGAAGCAATAAAAGGCTATATTAAATAAAGTTGTTGTTCATAAACATTTAGAAACATCAATTTAATTGACAAAAAATTTAATTTTTCAATTTTTGAAATTAACGGATTCCCTTTTTTGAATACCTGATTCACCAATTGAGCACATGACCACGTTTGAGCAAATGCCCTAATGCATACATACAAAGCTCGTTTTGTCCCATTTAAAATGCATTGCAACTGCACACATCCTTACTGAATAGGGCATAAATCCTCTCAATTCAGCTTGTAGGGTGAAAGAGCATGGACCCCTTAAGTCGGTTCTCTAGGTAGTATTTTCTCTATGTGAATACGGCTGAAAATGTATACTTGTTAGATAGAGAGAAAAGATCAAAATGCAGAAGAACTTCGTTTCTGCATTATAGGAAAGTGCCATAATGCTGAAATGAAGACGAACATGTTCATATTCTTGATGGTTCTCTTTCACTCGCTTGGATTTTTTGTATACATCAGTCCTGCTGTCCTTTTCTGCATAATAAAGACGCAGATACATGTAAATCCAACATGAACAGGCCGCTGGCGTTTTTTGTTTGGACAAGAACCCAACTGCCAAAATTGGTTCGGCTCGGCCGTGTGTGGCACCCAAATTTGGACCGTGGCCAAATGCCTCCGAGCTGTTAGGCTCGGTCGTGTATGGCCAGCTTAAGGCCAGGGTCATACAGATCAGTGTTGCCACTACTGGCTCGTGTTGCCTTACTGTTATTTTTTTCATCAAGCCATGTCTTATACTACGTTTCCACCAACCACTAAACCATAGAGTAAGTATACTACCTAGAGGCCCGACTCGTACCCCCCTTGCCTTAAACACCCGCAAAATTTATTTGAGGTGACTAAGAGAAAACTCTCTTAACCTACTCTTTTTTTCCTATCCGTGAATCGGTGTGAGTGGTGGATTAAAAAACAAAATGGCGAAATTTGCTCAAACTGACAGGTAAGTTTTTTTTGTTGTTTTCGTTTTGTCAAAAATCTAACAGTTCTAAGTAAAATAAATTATGTGAAATCTAAAATCATGTAAAGTTTTTATTTTAATATCAATAAAAGTTTATTTAGTTGTATAAAAGAATATTTTTAATGTCATTAAAAAGTTTGTTGTGTTTATTTCTAGCTGCGGTACAATGTGAAAAAAGATTATCATTTGGTTCCCTAAGACCCTCGATTCTGAAGAAGCATTCCAAGCGAAGAAATGCGATGTCGCAGCTATTATTCAGTCACACTCGAAGGGACGAAAACAACGCAAGCTGTATCTTAAACTTCGTGAGAACACAATTATACTGCAATCATATTGCCGACGGTTTTTGGCGATTCAAGCTGCCAAAAGAAGACCAGAGGCTGCTGTTAAGATTCGAGCATTCATTAAAGGCTTCATCACCAGAGAAGATCCACCAAATGGTGTGAATGAAAAGTTCATTGCCAATGCAAAGAGATAGTGGCTTATAAGATTATCAAAGGAGTTACCAACAAAAGTGCTGGACATGAGTTGGCCTTCCGCAGCCAAAACATTGTCAGGAAGCCTCTACATACCTACATATGGTGCATCGGCTTCACTTAACAAGAAATTATAGTCAGCAGCTGAGTAATGAGAAGAAGCAATTTGAACTCAAAAGTCACAGCTGAAAATGTCTTTAAAGGTCAGTTTTTTGTTAAATTAATTTATTTCCCTTCTAAATAAAGTGTGTTTTCCATATACCTACCTAGATAAAAAGAAAAATTACCCGCAAAGTATTGCCAAATGGTTCGAAAAAGACCACATTTCCAAGGAACACTCGGCGCAAGTTAGTAATTTTGTGGCAACAGCATTAGGTTCTGAAGAACTTAAATATTCCTCACCTTGCGTCAAATACGATCGACATGGCTATAAGCCAAGAGGTCGATTCATCCTCCTCAGCAACAAAGCTATCTACCTTCTTGACGCAACAAACAAAAGCATCGACTGCCATTGGCCAAAATTGATTTTGTGCTAACGAATCACAGTGATCATCTGATGTTGGTACGAATTCCATTAGACTAAAAGAAAGACAAGGGTGATCTTTTTCTAGAGATTCCTGCAATTATTGACTGCTGCACGTACATCATTCATACAGTTGGCACAGCAAACATAATCAGTGGTGTGAATAGAGATTCGTAAGTTAAAAAGTTCTTTTTCTTGAAATAACAAATAGAATATATCTTAAAATTGGTAGAAATTTAATGGAATTGCCAGATAAACCACTTCGTAATTCCAAAACTATCTACTTCATTGGGAAATAATTTTTCCAATTAAAAATGCTTTTGGTGACACTTAGTAGACTTAATTTGAAACAGTTTTGATAGTACAGTTACGGTTTTGATTTTTTTAGTTTATAGGTTCTACCTTTTTCTTAACTTTTCTTGGTATGGAGGTATTCAGCCTTATCGGCAATTTCGGGAGAGATTGTTCTACTCCCGATTTTCATTTTTCCCTGGATTCGAATACTCCTTTCGTCAATCTCCCCCGGATTCAATCTCCCCCGGAAATTACTTCGAATCAGTTTCGAAATACTTTGAGTGAATTTATATTCTGAAATTATTTGTCTGTCAAAGTTTGAAAATTATTTTATGAAATCAAATTAAATGTTTGAAGTATTTGTGGTGATTAAGACCTATTTTGCATCGTAGATTTAATTCTCATGTAATGGAAACGCGTAAAAATATTCAAAAGTTAAAGAAAACTATTTTGTTTGTCTATTTTGTTGTTGTAATATTTTTGTTCTCTCCCTCTGTGCAAAACTGTGTTACTTTATGAGGGGAAAAAACCCGAAAGTGTTAAAAATATTTCCAAAATGTGTAAAAAATATAAAGAAACAATAACTTAATATAGATCGCTTATAACAAAACCAATTTCTCTTCCAAGCCGTTTCCCCTTTAAGTCTTTAGCTTGTTGTAGAGTGGACATACAGCCACACATACCAATACCGATGGACTTCTCGGTAAACGTAATGTTTCGATTTTATTAAAATGCCTATATTTTTAAACCGAAACCAAAACTTATCCCTTACACCCCGACTCCACAGGCCATGAACGATGTTCATAATCCAATCTACAATCTGATTTGTATGGATATGTCACTGCTTGGACATGGAGTTTTGCGACTGCATGGGATTTTTTTTTAGACATGTTCCATAGTCCGGCCATCATTCATGGCCTGTGGAGTCGGGGTATTAGAGCAAGTAAAAAATTATAAAACCTTCAAAAATAGGTAGTAATATCCTTCTATTTTTAAAATTCTTCAACTAAATTGAGGCGAGTTTTTTCCAGGGAAACATCATTAATTTTCCTCCGGGAAATAGATTTACGATATCTAGTTTTTTCATTGTAGTTTTTTCCCATTTTTCGAACATTATTTATGATTGGACAGTCTCATACGGGGAAAAAATCCTTATTCCCGATAAGGCTGATTATTTACTTAAGCCAATTATTTCAAAACAGACTATTGGCTACAAAAAATTGCATAAATCAGACAGGGACTGTACCTTGCAAAGAATATTAAAAGTCAAACTAAGTACATATAATATGCCAAATTTTGATTTTGGAACGATTTTGAGTATTAGAACTTTTTGAGTTAATACATTTTTGGAAAGTCTTTTTTGGCAACATATTGATTTTAATCTTTTTAAAGAATTGGTTTAAAAATATCAAAATTACACAGCACATACATAATTATGTACATAGAAGGTAATGGTTTATATTTTTGGTAAGAATCTAAAATCGATATCGTTGTTTTTTCTTAAAATATTTGAGTTGAAAAATATTCGTTAAGAGTTTTTATTAGTAGCAAGTAGTAGAAAGCAACAAAATTAAATGCAGGTTTTGAAAACTATTAACAAAAATCTTTCTGTCGTTCCTCAATGAGTAGTTGCTTTCGGAGGACCTTATACCTTATACTTTCCTTTTAAAATTGTGGCTTTGATTACATTATTCATTAAGCGCTTAACAGCAAGTCTAGTTCCGTTTCAAAGTTCTTTTTGATTTTTATTCCGAAGCATGATGATAGGTACACTGACTTTTATTCGTAAATTATGGGGTGGCTAAATCTATGGCAGGAGGTAAATCTAGTTAATTAAGAAATTCTGTTGGATAGTTCACTACGTCATCTTCGTCTATAATATAATCGATTGACTTATATGATACTAGTTCACCAATTATTCCATTTTGAATATCCCAATTAACATCGTTAACATCTTTATTTTTTCCTGCTAATATTGCTCGTTCGCTCAACCAAGCATGATCTTTCTGTCGCTGTCCAATATTTGGAAAAACTTTTTTAATCTTTAATTTAATTCTTCTTGAGTTTGGGTAATCTCACAAAAATGTTCCGGCAATGTTATTAATCCATCATCAATGGGCATTTTGCCATTACCAATATTCAACAACTGCTTTGAAAACAACGGCCGATGAATCGTTTCGCAATTGGACACTCATATTTATTTTCAATCTGATTGTTTTGACATATCTCAAATATGATTTCAAACATGCATTCATTTCATCCGCTGGAGTTGATTGTGGAACTACGCGCAATAATATAAAGAAACCGCCAAATAAATTTTGATTGTTTTGAAGATATTCAAAGCTTCCAATGACTTCTTAAGAGCCATCGTGCATTCATCCCACACAATAATCTTACATTGTTGTAATACCTGTGCTGTTTCCAAATTCTTTGGAATGTTGCATGTGATGGGTGTTTCATTAATATGTATGTTCAATATGTTAACTTCAGTAGGCCGAAATGTTGTTTTGTTTGACTTTTTTTTACCATAAATGACAATAATAAAATCTGAATTTCCGGTTTGATTCTATAAACAAATGTTGTTTGATTTTTCTTCGTTTTGTTGAAATATTTTTTTTTAACTTTTAATTTTTTTTGTCATAAAAATGGTAAGCGGTCACAGGTCATATTTTTTATACACAAACCTGCTACAGAACAATACCTTTCCAACAAAAAAAAATTCATCGAATTCGTAGCTACCAAACTTGAGATATAAGAACACAAACGAACAACAATTCATTTATATATATATATATAGATAAAAACTTTCATTTTAATTTATTGACAAATGTTACACTTTTCCACAACTATTTTATTTGTTCCTAGTGGTCGTACGATAGGAAATGAAAATTATGAAACGAAATTAATGTTGAACCGGTTCATATTTCACTCTTTAGCCTAGTACTCACCTCTTTGTGAAATGAAAAATAAATACGGTACAAATTCACGTGAATATTCATTATGAACCCATTATTGATTCTCCACGTAAATATTCAGTCCTCAGTTTTCTAATATTTGATACTCACTTTGAATGAAACAAATATTGATTTGTATGAAAGTTTTTCTGACAGAATCTTGACAAAATGCTAACGAAGACTATTTTCAATACCATGGTTTCTTGTCTTTGCTTGATGGTAGCACTTTAAATTCAAAAATAAACGACATTTAAGTCCAAAATAATTCCTTATGTTATTTAATTAAATTATTTTTCAACTTTTATTTTGAGCTTGATAAATTAATTGACAAATGTCTCACTTTTCCACAAATTTTGTATTCTTTTCCTAGTGGCTGGCTGCACGTTGCGAAATGAAAATTATAAAATGAAATTCATTTTGAACCGGTTCATATTTCCCTTTCACATTTGGGTACTCACCTCTCGTTTTTAATTTCATCGGTGTGAAATAAGTGTCACTTTTATATAGGAATTTCATTTTCACTCGAACTGAGTACTAGGCTTTACATTTGGTTACTCAGCTTCGAAATCCTACCTTATGCTTTTGTGGAACAGAATATATTTATAATTATTGAAATTAGCTTTTTAAGCCACAGTTGTTGTTTTGTGACACAATCCCCTTTCAATTATATTGAAACATATTTTTGTATTTATATTCCAGCTTACATCGAAGTAAGGTTGTCAATGCCGAGAATTATAGGCAAACGAGCTACAATCAAAAAATTTTCGCCGCAAACAACAAAGATTCGAATGAAGAATCTATTTAACATTGTGGAGACATTCAGGAGTGATGAAAACAAGAGTTGAACTGATTTAGTAATTGCATGATCAGTTATATCCTTTTGAAGAGAATATTCATGCCTTCGGATTGATCTTTCTTTTTTTTAAGATTTACTTATATCATATCAGAGAATTGTATGAAGATATTCACCATTATTACGGTTGTCGTTTCACTAAAACGACACGTCCCTGGAGGCGTCAATTGATGTTTAATTCAAACGAATTTCGTCATAAGGATGAGATGCGTGGAGATTGGACAGAAACTGTCGCCTCTAGAGCCTTGTCGTTTTACTGTCGTTTTAGTGAAACGACTATCATAATAGGGGTGATTAGTTTTCCAATTGTATGCATAATTATTTGTATAACAAATTTGTCAATAGTTATATAATTATTGAAATGTAACAGTAAAATTTTACTAAATAAAAACATACATACATACACTTGAATCATTGTCAAAATCAATAACATTTTATTTTGTTAAAGCATCATTAATCTTCCTCATAAAATTGTAATACTTTATAGAACATATTTAAAAGAAACTTGTTTCTTTTTGTCTTTTTATTTAAATTTGTTCCTTTTGCGAATCATATATATTATGTTTATGCATTAATAAAAATAAGTTATTTACAATAATTATACATAGTTACAAAAATAAATACAAATTAATAAAAGTATAAAAACAAAATAGTATTTTTTTAACGGAGCAGCCAATGAAAATCCAATTTCATGGCCTGGACAGATTCTTTTTCGTGATTGTTTTTTATCAGTCGATTTCGAAGGGCCCTCTGAAACAAGTTTATCATCAACATCAAACATATCTTCCTCCCAGTCGATGCTTTGATTTCCTCCTGATGTTCATTTACAAAATCACTTGAAGACAAATATTTAAAAAAAAAAGGTATATTAAACCAGATCTAGACAATTCAATTGCAAATCTTACTTTTTCTTCAAATTCTTTTCACACGAACAGGGAATGAATAATTTTTGCAAAAGTTTACGAATTACATGTCTATCAATAGAATTGGCAAAAATATGTCTAGTGCAGTAGATAATAATCGACTGGCAGGCATCGAATCTGCAAGAAAAAGCAAAAGGACAAAAGATGTAGGACGGTCCGAAATTATTTTCTTTGTGTGCGTGAAGTTTCAGATTTAGACAAAGCCACACAAAAGACGATTCTTATCTTACCTTTTACTCAACAGTAATCCGATCAGAGCTGTGTCTCTATTTTCATCCTTCGAAACTGACAATATCAAATTGTCCGGTAAGGGAACATCACTAATGATTCCTTTCTCTCCATCCGGAATGCTCAAATGTCTGATTATACTCGTTCTAGTGGGTAATGTTGCCGTTGCTGTCAAACCCAAGACAGTTTTTACACCCAAATTCTTTTGTAAAACCTTACAAATCATCAAATAGCTAGGTCGAAAATTATGACTCCATTGTGAAACACAATGCGCCTCATCGATACATGCAAATGCAATGGGCGGTAGTTTTCTCAAAATCGAACCAAATCCGGTTGAACGTTCGCCGGCCACCGCTGCCTCGGGCGATACCAACAAAATATCAATTTCTCCATTATTCATCATTTCTAGAATTTTTATTCGTTGTTGCGGAGTTTGATTGGTATGCAGGCAGTGAGCTCGTAGAAAATGTGGAACACCATGAACTTGATCCTCCATCAAAGATACCAACGGCGAAATTACCAAAGTTATGGAACCCATTTTTTTGCTATATAAATAAGTAGGCAGTTGATAGCAAAGAGATTTTCCACTGCCAGTACTGAGAGTTACCAATGTCGATTGGCCGGTGAGAATTCTCATCATGGCCCGATCCTGGCCCTTGCGGAAGTCAGTGTGGCCAAACATCCTAAGCACTTCATAGACTTCTTCTGTTGCTGCTGGGATAGATCCGTCAGGATTAAGTTCATAGATAGCGCCGCCTTTGGAAACTACATTGGGAGCATTGAGTAGACCAGCTTTTTCAAGATTTTATGCCCTATATATACTTTTGGTGGAGATGGTGGGATTTCAGCTGGTTTTTCTGTTGCTGCTTGGATTTCTTTATAAATTTCAGCGACTATGTCTTCTTCTGCTTAATTTTCTTTGCCATCAAAAGTTTCTTCCTCGTCATCTTCTTCGCCATCTTTCTTATACAGAAGCGTGTTCGTTGCTTCTGGAAGTTTATCCAAATTCCGGCTATGCACAACCAATGCACTCTGACTGGCCATCTTCTCTGCCTCTTCTAAAGTTAAGTAAGGACTATCATCATCCATATCCACAGTAGCTGGCAGAAGAGAATCACCTTTAAGTTTGCACTGCTAGGCAAAATGACCCGGCTGACCGCACTGAAAACAAGTCAAGATCCCGGCATCACATCCACCCATGTTCATTTCGGGTCCAATCAAAGCGGCTGCTTTCTTCTGTTTCCATTGGCTCTTTTTGTATTTAGAGAAGTTTACTGTTTTCTTGCCACAAACGAAAACCTTCTTTTGGATATTGATCCGGACAAAATTCTCATTCAATTTTCCAGAAGCCACTTTGTCAGCTAACTTGTT
Organism: Melangyna quadrimaculata; assembly: GCA_949320155.1. NCBI lineage: Eukaryota > Metazoa > Arthropoda > Insecta > Diptera > Syrphidae > Melangyna > Melangyna quadrimaculata. The sequence continues at coordinate 350,483,912 of OX439483.1, read as the reverse complement.
TTTTAGTGCTTCGCCTTTTTCATTCACTATAAAACATGTCTTGCTTACATCAGTTTTTTTTATTCCTCCTATTTTTTCGCTTACATTGTTAATATACTCATCTGCAAATCTTACTTTTTCTTCAAATTCTTTTCACACGAACAGGGAATGAATAATTTTTGCAAAAGTTTACGAATTACATGTCTATCAATAGAATTGGAGCGCAATGTTTTTTTTTATTCTATCTGTCAAAATTCTCGACATGATTGAGCAAAACTGGTCTATTTCTTTTGGCGGAAGTTAGGGCCCATACGCATGGAATTTCAAGGGTGTGATTCTACTTTTTGATTACATTTTCTTTGTTTTCAATAGAAATAGTAATAAATATTACTGGATTTATATGCCAGAAGCAATAAAAGGCTATATCAAATAAAGTTTTTGTTCATAAACATTTAGAAGCATCAATTTTATTGACAAAATATTTTATTTTTCAGTTTTTGAATTTAACGGATTCCCTTTTGTGAATATCCGATTCACCAATTGAGCACATGACCACGTTTGAGCAAATGCCCTAATGCATACATACAAAGCTCGTTTTGTCCCATTTAAAATGCATTACAACTGCACACATCCTTACTGAATAGAGCATAAATCCTCTCAATTCAGCTTGTAGGGTGAAAGAGCATGGATACCTTAAGTCGGTTCTCTAGGTAGTATTTTCTCTATGCACTAAACCGAGATTTAGGTAATGAGATTTGTTTGGTGTTTCCACTGCACAAAAAGAGGATTATGGCAAAACATTCAAATGATGTTTCATTTTTTCGATATGAAGTGGAAGTGAGATAGATAGTTTTTGTTTACATTTCCACCTGTCAATAAACGAAAATAGATCGGTTCCACAATTATTCTTCGAAAAAAGAGTTTGTTTGATTTGACAAACTAATGTTTCCAAGTAGATTTGAATGAGTTTTATTTGAAATCTTCATTTGAGGAGATTAAAATTTGTATGGTAAATCTTGTAGATTTCAAGGAGATTTGTGATAATCTTGCTAAATCTCGGTTTAGTGTCTGGTGGAAACGTAGTATTACAACATCTTGTTTCATCTAAACCTCTCTAATCTAAACCATAGATAAACAATATAAAGATACACATCTTTCGTACGTTTTCCCCCCAAAACCCATTTGCTTACATTGTTGGTTTTGTAATTTAATTCTGTGTCCATGAATAAATGTGAAATCCAACAACAAAGTTACGGTGGTGGAAATCAGTAAGTTGCACTAGTATGCGTGTTTTAAAGTACACTAGTAAAACTTACTGATTTCCACCACGGCTAAACCCACCTTTTAGCTTGTAGGTAAACCGGATTGACAGCCAAAGATTTGTATCTTTACTTGTTTATCTATGGCTAAACGCAGTCTCATGTCATAAAATTAAGCTGTCAAAACTCAAAAGGTTGTGATGAATTGTCAAAATTGTAATATAATGGTGACTCACTTGATTCTTCTGCCGTACTCAAAAATACAACAAATCCGTACCAGAATAAATTTAATGAATTAAATATTAATTTTTGTTCCAGAAAGATAAATTTTAATTCATCGTTGAGATTTATAAGTAATTTTCAAAATAAAAATAGAGGTATCACCAAGTGTTCATATCATATCTTAGATTTTTTGTCATATAATGATAACATCAATTTTTTTTTCTAGAGTTCACCCATTATTCGTGAGTGAGTGGTTGGTGTGTACGTAGGCGAAAAGTTCTATCGACTTTTTCTCGACAAAACGAAAAGAAACCAAAAAACTGCGCCCTCGTAGAGATTTATGTTTGCGTGAGCTGTGAAGTGAAAGAAGAAAGTTATTGTTCTAAAAGAATAATAAAAGGGATAAAATCCAACAAAAATATAAGTTAGGGTCAACTAATAACAGCAGTCAGTAAAGCCCAAAACAGAGAAAATAAAGGTAACGAGAAGAAAATTCAAGAATGTCTTCATCCGGTGATTTTGGCAATCCCTTGAGAAAATTTAAATTGGTTTTTCTCGGTGAACAAAGTGTGGGCAAAACCTCCCTCATTACCCGTTTCATGTACGACAGCTTTGATAACACTTACCAAGCAACCATTGGCATCGATTTTCTATCGAAAACCATGTATTTAGAAGATAGAACGGTGCGCCTCCAACTATGGGATACCGCGGGCCAGGAGCGCTTTCGCTCCCTCATTCCATCTTATATTCGTGATTCCACTGTAGCTGTTGTCGTTTATGATATAACGAATGCAAATTCCTTTCATCAGACCTCCAAGTGGATTGATGATGTCCGCACAGAACGCGGTAGCGATGTTATTATAATGCTAGTGGGAAATAAGACGGACCTGTCCGATAAGCGACAAGTCTCCACCGAAGAAGGCGAACGTAAAGCAAAAGAACTGAATGTGATGTTCATTGAGACGAGCGCCAAGGCTGGTTATAACGTAAAACAGTTATTTAGAAGAGTCGCTGCCGCTCTACCTGGCATGGACTCTATGGATAATAAACCTCCCGAAGATATGCAAGAGGTTGTACTTAAAGATTCGCCACACGAAACAAAAGACCCCGAAGGAGGTTGCGCTTGCTAAACAACTTTTCTAGTATTCTTATTCTTTTTACTTTTTTATATATTATAAATATATGTTCGCTTGATAAATAACAACCAACAACAAACATTAAAATTCAATTTAATTTTAAGCACTTTTAAAGAGCCGAAATAAAAATAGTTAAACAAAATTCAAAGAAAAAATATTAAACAGTAAAAATTGTTCTTAAAATGAAGTCAGTTGTTTTTAAGTTCTCTTACATTAATGAAATGAACATGTTTTCATGTTTCATCCAGTTTATATAGTTAAATGATCCTCCCCTAGGGTAGTAAAAGTTTTTTTACGTGAAGACAGGAATGTTATTTTTTTTTCAAAGAGCGACTAAATTGCATGTAGTTTGATGATTGGTTGCGGAATTGTGGTCTATTCTGAATGCAAGGTAAGGTTTTCCTTTGGGTGATATATAATGTTCCCATGTTATACAAGACATTTTTATGAAAGCCTGAATAAGGATGTTTTTATTATTTAAATCCATTGGACCATTAAACGTTTCTTTATGATGCGAATTGAAAAACTAATAGAATTAAAGAAAATGGATCAGCTAAAAACAATACACACTAGTTCGATTAAATACTATCATAGTTTGTTTTATGATTTTGATTGAGGCACATTGTGGTGTATGTTTGATAAGTAACCATGATTTTTGACTTTATCTCCGCTATATCCGCTTAAAACAAATTTCTATGAAAAATACGACAACATCTTTGAAAACTTCGGAATATTTGGTGTAATTTACATTGAAAATATTTTTAAGGCACGTTGGATGCAGAGATAAAGGCACATAAAAATACTGCTATTATGTAGATAACCTTTAATAAAATAAGAACTGTATATATGGGTGATTCTACAATTGATAGTCAATCTCGTCGATTCCCACATTGGCAAAAAAAAATTATCAACATCGGTTACATTTTCATTACTCTAAAAATTCTTCAAATTGCCTAATTCTCAGTGCCCTGAAGTGTCTTGCTTATTTTACAAGCGAAACAAAATGAATCTGGGGTCGACCCACACTAGTAACTTTCCATTGGTGCACTTGAAAACCATATACATATTTACCTAAGTGGTGGGTGGTAGAGTATATATTACATAATTATATTTATATAGTGTTATAACTTTGGGTTTTTGGATAATCAGTAATAGTAATAATAGTAATAGTAATAATATCAGGTATAGATATAGAAACACAGGGCAAAATGTGACATTGCCTATGTTTTGTACTTTAGCTATTTATAATAGTAACATTTTTATATTTTGTTTGCAAATAGATCAATAAATTCTAAGAATCTTACTTATAAAACTTTTTTTCCTAAATCTTCTCGGTATGGATGTATTTATTATTTAAGCCAATTATTTCAAAACAGACTATTGGCTAAAAAAAATACCAAAAATCAGGGGAGTGTACTTAAAAAAAAACATGGTTTCAAAGAATATAAAAAGGCAAATTAAGTGTCATATGCAAAATTTCGATTTTGAAGCGATTTTGATGGTAAGAATTTTTCGAAATAAAACATTTTTGAAAAGTTTTTTCTTGCAAAATTTTGATTTTTAGGTTTTTAAAGGGTGGTTTTAAAAATCCCAAAATTACAAAACATTTAGATGGTATAGGTATACATTTTTGGTAAGAATTTGAAATCGATATCATGGTTTTTTTTTTCAAAATATTTGAGTTAAAAAACATTTGTTAAGAATATAAAATAGTTTTTTGTTCAGTTTTTTTTGCTTTAAAAAAAAAACTATTTATTGAATTAAAAGAAAAATTACGTCATTATATGTAAAAAAAAAAATAGACCGGGTTCGGAATCATTTTTTGTTCTTGAAATATTTGAGACTAAAATTATTTTTTAACTGTTTTTCTTAGTTTAAAAAAAAAGTGTCTGTTGAATTTTTACTTGCAATTACGTAAATTAGGCAAGTTTAGGATTCGTGCTAAAAAAAATTCGAGATAATAATTTCCCCTAACTGTTATGACCTTGGGTAGAGAACGCGAAAAAAGTGGGTCTCGCAATTCTGTATGTCTGTCTCTCTGTACCTCGACCAGCAGCCCAAACGGCTGAAGCGATTTTCTTCAAACTTTGGACTTCAAGTTCTTATGGGATTCCCTAGAGAAATCGAAATTTCTTTTTAGCTCAAAAAATAACGGTACCTGTCATACAACCAATATACAAAAATTGATTTATTTCAAAACGACGATCTACAGCCCTCTGTGAGCTGTCGTGTGCGTGAGTGATGGAAATACCTGCCAAATACCCCCAGTTCAATAATAATTAATTCAACAAAAATATCCAGTTGTGCTTCCCTAATTGCCCCTTTCGGAAAAAATAAATAATAAATCCAATAATCTAATAGTTACAAATAAAAATCCAACTATGTACATACATATATAGTCGCGCCGAGTAATTAAAAAATAAAAAAAAAAATAGCCCAAATCAACCTCACAAAATCCAACAAAAAACCATATAAAAACCAAAAAAAAAAAATAGGTGCACTCATGCGAAGACGATGATGCAGCAGCATACACCATAGCAAAGTGGTAAATTTTCCTATCTCTCCTTCCCACATCTCTCACAGTGCTTTGGCTTCGTCATTGCATGCAGAGTATGAGTATGTACATCATCTTATAGAAAGCTTGTACTTGTAATTGATTAAGCCAAAGCATATCAGATAAATTGCTGTTATTGTTTTTGTGTTTCCAGGGGCGGATCAATACATAGGGATAACACTGCTAGTGTTTTGTATTGTGAAGTTTTATTGGGGCCCAAACTCAATATCAGCATAGATAACTGTATGATTTGGTTTTTTACGTTTGTTTTTTCGTAATGGTAGGTGAATTTAGGGTCGATATTAGCAACATTTGGGGGCTGAGTAAGAATTTTTGTGCAGTGTACTGTAAAAAACAGGCCAGCAGTCTTGTCACTAAGTGCAACCCAGGTAGGTGAAAATTCTAATTACTACGAATTTAGCCTACCTGGTTATAGCGTAGTGCCTTTATTTTTCCTACACCATGGTCTCGCAATATATGTACGTAATGATGTGACTTATCAGCTTCAACCACAATATGGCCCTTGTTTAAATAGAAACTTTAACTTCATGTGGTTAAAATTCACCGTCAATAAGCACACCATACATACATGTTTCATTTATCGTAGACCAAGTTTGGATAGTAATTCGACTTCTTACGAATTCGATGCGCTGTCCGATTCAATCCTGAGAATTTTTTCCCATTATCCGCACAGTGAAATCGTTGTTACGGGCGATTTCAATGTACACTATTCTTCGTGGCTACGCTATTCTGATCAGACAACACCCGAAGGAAGGTATGTCGAGATTTTTGCTGAGTTAAACCACCTGACTCAGCTTGTTGACGAGCCTACTTGGATTCCTGAAGTTGCAGGTCAAATCGCCAACACTCTAGACTTGTTCCTTACCTCTGACCCGAATAAATACACTATTAGTGTATTATCTCCTCTAGGCTCATCAGACCAAATTTCTCGTGCCACCAAATCACAGTTAAAGAAAAAATTCCAAAGAGAACCGTTTGGCAATACGAGAAAGCCAACTGGGACGGTCTCAATAATTTCTTCAAGAGCTTTAACTGGTCACTATGCTTCCTCGATAGTGATGTTGACGCCAGTGCAGATATGATTACAAACTTGATTCTATGTGGAATGAGAAATTTCATCCCGAATAGGGTGAAATCTATCAAACCCAAAGAAAACTCATGGTTTCATTTGAGCTGTAAAGAGATTATTAGGGTTAAAAAAGTAAGCTTCCGATGTTATAAAGCCAACCCTACTGAGGAAAACCGGAAAAAGTTTCAACAAGCTAGAAAGACCTGTAACGTTCATATTCGAAGAACCAAATTTTTACATGATCAAAAATTTCGGCAAAAAATACTGCAATGTCCCAAAGGTAGTAAAAATTTTTGGTCATTTGTAAAAAACATACGAAATACCACCTTGTCCTCGGTTCCAACGCTCGTCTTCAATGATACTCCTTTTGTCAGCTCGCAAGATAAAGCCAAGTTTGCTGTTAATTCGATGCTGCCAGAAAGCGTTATGACTCCTCCTGTACTTGAGAGCGTAAATGATTTTATGGGACAAATCTTCTTTCGAACTCGTGCAGTTGCTAGAGTTCTAAAGGATCTCGATGTACACAAATCCGCTGGCCCGCATAGTATCCCTCCCATTGTTCTGAAGAGGCGTTCTTCAACGTTGGCAAAACCACTGCGTAAGCTTTTCCACCTGTCCTACTCTACTGGTCTCTTTCCGAGTGGATGGAAAACAGCATTTGTCCAGCCTGTCCCTAAAAAAGGCGTATCTTCTTCACCCTCTAACTATCGAGCAATTGCACTTACGTCCTTTCTTTTCAAGGTCATGGAAACGCTGATTAATTTCCAGCTCATGAAATATCTCGAGGAACAAAAGCTTCTTAATGACCGGCAGTACGGCTTTCGTAGCAATAAATTCACTGGTGATCTGATGGTAGATCTCACCGAACAGTGGAACAAATCTTAACATCGTTTTGGAGAAAGTAAGATTATTGCGCTTGATATTTGAAAAGCGTTTGATAGAGTTTGGCACCAAGCTCTCTTATCGAAAATGCACGAATTTGGTTTCGATGAACCTCTTCTTCGTTGGATTAGAAATTACCTTTCCGACCGTTTAATACAAGTCGTATTGGACGGTTTCAAGTCTGAAATCCACAAAATAATTGCTGGTGTGCCCCAGGGTTCCGTTTTGTCTCCGACTCTCTTCCTTGTTTTTATTAATGATCTTTTGTCTGAAACTTCTAATCCATTAAACTGTTTTGCTGACGATAGTACCCTCAGCTTCTCGTATTCGTTTACAGAATCTCATCCATGTCCTTCGGATATGGAACTTGAACGGCAGCGTATGATAAGCTCATTAGATTCTGATCTCGACAGCATTGTCCAATGGGGAATCAAAAACCGCGTAGAATTTAATGTTTCTAAAACTCAATGTTGTCTCCTGTCGTTTAAGCGAAACCCATCCCCAATGCCGCTATCCATGGGCGGCACTTGCATCGAGGAAATGTGTGTGTATGTGTGTCACAGACCACCTTTTGTGGAATGACCACATATTTGATGTCGCCAAAAACGCTGCTAAGTGTTTAGGTTTTCTCCGTAGATACAAGAAGTTTTTATCCCCTTCTGATCTGGCTGTGATCTACAAAGCCTTTATTCGTCCAAAACTTAAGTACAATTCTTATGTTTGGGCAGGAGCTCCAAAAACTCACTTGAGTTTGTTAAACAGAATTCAAAAGAGAGCTTTATAAATGATAGGCGAAAGATCTATAACAGAAACAATTACATCTCTCGAACACCGGCGTAATGTTTTGTGTCTTTCTCCACACGAATGTGAAATGCTTTACCTGACTCGACTTTCCCCTCCCATTTCGATGTGCAAGCGTTCAAAACCAATGTGCATCGGTATCACCTTCTAAATCCTCTCCTACTTACCTAATCGCTCGTGTTGTGGAACATACCTTATGAATACTTGATGGCAATGCTTTATTTTAAAAATAAACGACCCAAGCGCATCTTACTTCACTTGAGTCACATCCATGAAATGATACGCGTCTTTTATTACACAAAACTAAATATTATTTTTACAGAAAAAGACATAAATTAACATGGTGGCAGCGGAAAACTAAAAAGAAAATAAAAAAAAAAAAAAGCAAAGGTGTAACAATAAAATAAAAAGCAAATAAACAATTGTACGGTAGGTACATTTTTATTTTATACATTTGATTAGAAAGCACACAATAAGAAAACTTAAAGAACAAAATGGCGCTTCCAACACCATCACCAATATGTTGGGGCAACCAAGGTAAATTGGAAGAATTTAAAAAATTCAGAGCAGCATATGAAAATTACGAAATCGCCACTGCATTAGATGTAAAAACCCACAAAGTGCGAGTAGCCAGCCTTCTCACTTGTATCGGAGCTGAAGGGGTGCATCTTTTCAATACTTTGCCGCTTACTGAAGCAGAAAAAGCGACAACGAAAGGTATCTGCGATGCAATCGAAGCGCACCTGAAGCCTCTAACAAACACGATTTTCGAACGATACATTTTTAACACAGCATCCCAAAATGACGAAGAATCAATCGAAGACTATATTTTCCGTCTACGAGAGCTCGTAAGAACCTGTGAATATGGTAGTCTTGAAAACGAATTTGTCAGAGACCGGATTGTGGTAGGCATCAAAGACAAGCGTCTGCGACGAAAGATGCTAGACATAAAAGATTTAACTTTGAGTGCTGCAATTAATCTTTCCAAGCAAGCAGCAACAACAGACATGCACCTCGATCGCATAGTACAAGCCACTCAAGAAATCGCTGTTAGCAAAATTTCTCACAAAAACGTCAGAACAGAAAAAATGCTCAAGAAATGCTTTTACTGCGGAGGCACTTGCAAAACAAAAACGTTTGTCCTGCATTTGGCGAAAAATATTCAGCGTGTGGAAAAATGAACCACTTTAAGAAAATGTGTAAGACTATTGTAGAGAAATCAGAGCCAGCTAAAAGAAAAAAAAGAAAAGCGACAGAGAAGCGAAAGAGTCCTTACAACTCAAGAAGATTCGTCTGACAACTCATCATTAGAATACATAACAACTGTGCACGAAACTAGCGAAAGAAAAAGTAAAGTTACAGCCAAACTATGCTTCCTCATCAACAACAGCAAGTTATACAAGAACTGTCAGCTAGATACAGGAGCATCAATCAATGTTATGGGATTAACTGACTTGCAACAAATTACCGGCAACAAAAATCCGAAGCTGAAAACAACAAACGTAAGACTCAAATCCTTTGGTGGAAACGTAATAGAGCCCATTGGAGCAGCAGGCCTTAAATGCGAACACGAAGGAAAAATATTGAAATTATTGTTCCAAATAGTCGCATTTGAGCAGCAGCCTTTACTATCAGCGTATTAAATCTGGTCAAGATACAAAAAATTGGCACAGTTCAGACCAAAGAGAAAGCCTCTAAACAAGAATACAAAACACAAATACTTGAAAAGTACAAAGACGTGTTCGAAGGGGATGGAAAAATGCCAGGAGAAGTTACGCTTACTGTAGACCCAAATGTAAAACCAGTTCAGCAAACACCAAGGCGTATTCCAGTACTCTTTAAAGAACAATTGAAGATAGAGTTGAAAGATCTGGAGAAAAGGAGCATTATAGAACGTGTAAATGAACCTTCAGAATGGATCTCGAACATCATTCTTGTCAAAATAAAATCCAAGCTTCGAATTTGCCTAAATCCATACTATCTCAACCTAGCTCTCAAACGTGAACACAATCAATCAACAACAATGGAAGAAATCTTGCCTCATCTATAGAAAGCCAAAGTATTCTCAACCCTTGATGCGAAAAATGTTTATTGGCAGTGTCAACTAGATGAAAAATCAAAAAAGCTGACAACATTCTGGACACCATTTGGACGGTACAGATGGGTAAGAATGCCATTTGGAATTTCACCAGCAACTGAAATCTATGAGAAAAAGCAGAAGGAAGTCCTGCACGGCTTAGATGGCATCGAAGAAATCATGGATGATATTCTAGTAATAGGCAGCGGAGATACAATAGAAGAAGCTGAAAGAGATCATGACAAGAACTTGGATAATTTACTCAAGCGATGCAGAGAGATGAACTTTAAGCTGAATATATCCAAAGCGAAAATAAAACTAGACAGCGTCCCGTTTTATGGACATTTACTTACGACCAGCGGTTTAAAAGCGGATCCTGCTAAAATCGAATCAATTTTAAACCTAAAAGCACCACAAAATACAACAGAAGCCCAAAGTTTGATAGGATTTTGTGTATACTTGGCAAAATTCCTACCCAAGCTGTCAACAGTTATGGAACCTATACGCAGAATCTCCAGAAGCGAAGCTGAATTCATCTGGACAAAGCAGCAAGAGGAATCATTCAATCTAATCAAACAACTTGTCACCAATCAACCTGTATTAAAATTCTACGACTCGACAAAACCAGTCACAGTCCAATGCGACGCCAGTGGAACTGGATTAGGAGCAACTCTTATGCAGGAAGGACAACCGGTCTTGTACGCATCAAGAGCATTTACCTTCTCCGAACAACGATATGCGCAAATCGAAAAAGAATGTTTGGCGATTCTATTTGCCTGCAAACGATTCGACAAATATATCTGCGGCAAAGAAGAAGTTATTGTGCAAACCGATCACAAGCCACTTCTTACGATTTTCAATAAGGACTTGATGAAAGCATCACGAAGAATACAGAGAATGCTTTTAAGTTAACGATATCACATCACTCTCAATTATGTTGAAGGCAAACGCATGTATATTGCAGATCTCTTATCAAGGTACGTGGATTTCACAGAAAACTCTCCTGAAAAAGCTGTGTACGAAGAAGAAGTCTACGAGATAGAGAAGATTTTCCATGAGATTTCAGAAATCGACATCACAACAGAGATTGACCTTGACGACATGCAGATTGAAGAGATTCGAGTAAAATCAGCCAACGACAAAACACTTAATATGCTTAGAGAAATTTGCATTCGCGGATGGCCAGAAAATAAGAACGATTTGCCGATAGAACTTTTGCCGTACTGGAGCTTTAAGGACGAAATAATTTCTCAAAGAGGAATTTTAATGAAAAGCAATCGAATCATAATTCCTACAAGTTTACGGAAATAAACGAAAAACGAAAGCAAATTCATATAGGACATCCTGGAAGAGAACAATGCTACAGAAGAGCCAGAGATACAGTGTTTTGGCCCGGAATAAACGATCAAATCAAGCAAGAGATTTCCTTATGTGAAACATGTGCTGAAAATGCAAGCAACCAACAGAAACAACCATTACAAACAACAGAAATTCCGAAATTGCCATTCGAGAGAGTAGCAATCGACATTTGCGAAGTTCAAGGACAACAGCAAAAGAAACACAACCTGTTGGTAATCGTGGACTACTATTCGGACTATATTGAAGTTGATTTTCTTCATTCTATGACAGCAACAAACATCATAAATTGTTGTAAAAGGAATTTCAGCAGATACGGTATACCGAAAATAGTCGTATCAGACTGCGGAGCACAATTTACCAGCCGAGAGTATCAAAAATTTGCGAAAGATTGGAACTTCAAGCTTTCTATGTCATCACCATATCACCACCAAGCAAATGGAAAGGCAGAGTCGGCTGTGAAAATTATAAAAAAGATCTACAAGCGCAGCATCAAATCAAACGAAGACTTTTGGAAAGCACTATGTGAGCATCGTAACACATCAAAAGCAGATTTACCGAGTCCAGCGCAAAGACTTTTTTCAAGAAGATTAAGGTCCTCAATTCCAACAGTCAAATCTAATCTTATACCAGAAGTATAAAAAGATATTCCAGCTAAAATTTCAGAGAAGCGTGTGAAGATGAAACACTATTTTGACCGAGCAACCGACCATTGCCACTAATTGAAACTGGACGAGATGTTTACTTTCAAAAACAGCCAGAAACCAACTCAAACTGGACACCAGGACGAATGGTCCAAAATCTTTCATCACGATCAAGCATTGTGGAAAATAATAGCACGCAATATCGAAGAAATAATATCCACATTAAGCCACGAAATGAAGCTAAGGAAATCACAAATCCAAACGAAACGAGACCGAGTACTTCTAAAACTTCTAAACAAATCGACATACAAATTCCTGAGATAGTGAGCGACAACAATGAAAACGAAAAAAACAATAGCTATAAACGAAATGAAGCAACGCGACATCGAAACGGAGAAATAATATCGACAGAAAACTCTGAGGTAAGCAGATTAGATAAAAATGATTTAACTTCATCAACAACAACATCGACAAATCAAGAACCAGAGCAAACAGCTGATGCATCTGTCACTCCAGAAACTACTTCAAGAAGAAATCAAAGAAGAAAAGTATTGCCGAGTAGGTACAAAGATTTTGAATTGTATAATTTTGAATTATCGAACTAATTACACCTGGATTACACTTAGATACTTTCGAAAATATCAATTTATTAATAAAAAATATTAATGTTATGAATTTCAAGTTTAATGAATTCTAATCACTATACACTGTAAATGATTTAATTTCTAATTAAATTTGTAACGATTACAGAAATCCACTAACTATAATTTAAAATATTTTGTATTAATCTTACATTATAAAAATAAGTATGTTATTTTTTGAAATTATATAAAGTTTTGAACAAATATTTATAACTATATGAAGTTATTGTTAAATCGAACAACGTAAAGATTTAACTAGTTTTATTTTTAAGAACATAAATTTTGATATTAATTTGATTGCATAAACAAAATGAATTAATGTTATTACAATGAATTAATAGTTTTATTCTCTTTTTTTAAATACATAAAGAATGTTTATTAATTTCAAAAGAAGAAGGATGTTGTGGAACATACCTTATGAATACTTGATGGCAATGCTTTATTTTAAAAATAAACGACCCAAGCGCATCTTACTTCACTTGAGTCGCATCCATGAAATGATACGCGTCTTTTATTACACAAAACTAAATATTATTTTTACAGAAAAAGACATAAATTAACATTTCGTGCTGTGTTAAAAACATTTAAAGGGTAGCCATAACCCCTTTTGCGCACGTGAAATAAAAAAAAAATATTTTGGTGAAAAAAAAAAAACAAATTTATAACGGTTATTAACGGTACCTGTCATACAACTGATTTTTTTGGTTTTCAAATTTCTCGTAAACTACTACACCAATTACAAACAAAATCTTTGTACAAAAGGTCGTTTACAATTTTAACAATTTTGCATATCAAAATTTTCGCAAAAATAATTTTTGGGTTTTTAAAAAAATATTTAATTTTTTTAATTTTGTGAAAAATTGTATTTTATTAAATACTAAAAGTTGGCAAACCAAATTTATAAGAAGATGAAGAAATTTAATTATTAAAATATTGAAATTACTTTTGTTTTAAATAGAGTTTTTATATATAAAAAAATTGATTTAAAAAAAGCCGCTCTAACGATTTTTGAGTTTTTTTTCTCATAAATTCATATTTATTAATGTCGAATTCCTTACAGCCATTTGAAGTCGATTTCATTAAAAAATTTTTCTTGGTAGAAGGAATTTAAAAAAAAAATCGACTTTTTTTTGTGAGTGTATGAGTGCAATTTGACAGGAATTTTGTTGCCGCACAAAAACAAAGAAGTGGTGCGCGCTAAACAAATATTAAAGTGTATTTTATTTTTCGCGTTGTTTTGATAATTTAAAACCAAATATATTTCGTCTGATAATTGAAAAACACCAAAAGCAATTGTGCGCGTAATCAAGTAAAAAAATTATAATCCAAAATTAATCCACACACAGCAGCGAGGATCTATTCTGAATATTTCACTAGGGGATGAAGAAAAATAATTTTGCAACGTGTTTTCCTCGCGAATTGTATGTTATTTTAATGGGATTTTTTGTTTCTTGAAGATACGCACAATTATCTTTACTTTTTTTCATCATTCACTGAAATATTAATCAATTAATAACACTTAAACATTTGTTTTCTTTTTTAACTTCGTCACAAAATTGTAATGAGAACATTTAATTCCATCTTGATGCATGAGAAATGTCAAATCTTGATAGTGTGTGTGCGATTTGATGTGAAATCTAGCTAAAAACGCAAGATTTGTTTGACAGCATTAAAATCGATTTTGTTTAGAAAAAATTCGATTTGTTCAGAAAAATTCGAATTTTTTTTGGTTGTAAGGAATTCGACATAAGCAAAGCAGATAACATTCTTTTTTTTTGAGCTCTATCTGTTTTAGCTATTAAAATAACTAATTTATAATAATTCATAATAATCATTTAGGCTGAACTTTCCTTTAAGGGCGCACGAATTTTAACACGCGAATACTTTTATTTAATAGATTTATGACTAAAAGTAATAAATATCACAATTTTAAAGTGAGGAAACTTTTATTTATATTTTTAATTAATTTTTAAAGTTTCAATTTTTCATACAAAATGTATGCAATTGACGACCACGAAGCACTGTTTTTTTTTTCTTTTGACAGTTCTTTACCATCAGGGTATATACATGTGTAGTCCACACAAGTAAGAGTATGTTACTGTGCTATGGTAAGTGTTGGGATATGTGGTTTTTTTTGGGATTTGTTTGGGAGCCACCCAAGGTATTGTTTACTACAAAAAACTTTGATAATAGATCGACTGACAACATAGGCGCCTGCCAGACGACTGAGCATACCCTAAGCGGAGCGACGGGGTCGCGTGAGCGGGACTGAGGACCCGAAAAGGGGGTTAAAATCCTTAACCCGCGAAGCGGGCCACCCAAGGTACTGTTTACTACAAAAAACTTTGATAATAGATCGACTGACAACATAGGCGCCTGCCAGACGACTGAGCATACCCTAAGCGGAGCGACGGAGTCACGTGAGCGGGACTGAGGACCCGAAAAGGGGGTTAAAATCCTTAAACCCGCGAAGCGGGCCACCCAAGGTACTGTTTACTACAAAAAACTTTGATAATAGATCGACTGACAACATAGGCGCCTGCCAGACGACTGAGCATACCCTAAGCGGAGCGACGGGGTCGCGTGAGTGGGACTGAGGACCCGAAAAGAGAGTTAAAATCTCTAAACCACCCAAACCTTCTTTTTATCGAACAAAAATATCCTAATTCGCAAAAAACTTCCCAACAAAAAATCCCAAAATAAAATCCCACACGCCATTCAACACTTATCATAGCAAAGTTGATCACAATGGGAGGGGAAAATTGAGCTGGGTAGAGCATTCCACATTCGAGTAGTACGACTTAAGAAAGAATCTCTGTACTTAACAGTACGTCCGAAATTGGGCTCAAGGGTAAACTGATGGTTGAATAGAACTGTCAAAATAATTGTGATTTTTTTTATTTAGTGGCCTCAGATTTCATCAATTTTATAACTTTAAATGTTTATTAAAAACTGAAATAAAAGTTTATTGATATTTAAATTATTGAATTAAATTATTTAATCTACCCAAAAAAATGTATTCGCCTGTGAAAATGTGTGCTATCTTAAGAGAAACTTGAGTAGTGTGAAAAAAAGTGCCAAAATCGAAAAATTTAAACATTTTTTAATCATATTTAGGGGGGTTTCCTCACCGTAATATTTTAAAGCTGTTCTATAGAGACCCCTAGCTCACTGTAAAAAAAAAATCAAAATTCTAGCCGTGCGACCTTAATGGAAAGTCGCCCCATCATTTATATTTTAAATTGTTTTTACAACTTTTTTTTTAATGATATCATAATGTTATGGAACCAATAAATATGTACATTGTCTATTCAATGCTACGAGAGCAAGTTTTGTGCGATCCAGTCGTACCCATTTTTTTAATATTTACCCATTTGGAATTATATAATTATGTGTAAAATAAAATAAGTCTGAAGTGAATATCTTATTCCGTTCTCGAGATATTTCAGATAAATGACATTTTACAGATCCTTTTTAAATTGATGTAGTACAAAAACGGTTGATTGAGTTTGTTAGAAAACCTTTTCAACAACTTATGACAATATTATCTGTAAAATAAAATTCATCCGAGGTCGATATCTTTATGCGTTCCCCAGATTTGGTGGGCGAAAAAAAGTACCCCGAACGTACGTACATACACATACAGAAATCTTGCTAAAAACGACGGATTCTGATTCTAGAGACATCAAAATGTGAAGATATTTCAAAATTTTCAATTCGACAAATCGCAACAATTACAATAACTTCCAACGGGAAGTTAATAACTGTTCTTCTACTGTTTCTGTTGGTTTCACTTCAAAATGAACACCAAGTAAATAACCTTTATAGAGAGCCCGCGACGATCAGACCTTCGTTATCTTATAAAAGCTGAAAGTTTCTCTATGTATGCCCCAATGCAGGTAAGAACGATCCCCGACTATGAACTTTCGATCATGGTGGCTTTGACAGTTAGGAGGTAGCAAAGGTGCATAAAAGGAAATTAAACTTTTGTCATAGTATAAAAGCTGATTTGTATATATGTTACTCGGGAAACTACTAAAAGATGTTTCCTCGCTTGTCAGACCGTTTCGATAGTTCCTGCAGCCTGTAAGACACTTTTAATATAGCGTTACTGTTGTATATGCAAAAATGATTGTTTTATTCTTAAACTTAAATTCTGCTTTTACATAAAAAGGTTAATCGCAATGAGATACAATTTCAATTTTTAGATACATATAAGTACATTAAAAGATAGATAGATATTAATCAGAAAGAGAAAGATGGATAGACAATTAAAGGTGAACACACACCACAACAAATATAGATTTTCTCAAATAAGGTTAAAACACAATATTTCTTCCCACCCTTCGTGTGAGAATAAGATTCGAAGCTTCCTTGGTCTGGTGGATCTTTGTTGAGCTGCTAGAGGTGTTATTAATTGACTTCCAGATCTGGGTGTTTGCGTCTCTTGTGGAGTAAATGACTGCTGCTTGGGTACTACAACTGCAAGACTAGTTTCACTTACTGGCTTATAATGAAATGATTGCAGAGATGTACAAGCAGCATTGGAGTTTTCGTCACGAAAATGTTGTTGTTGTGGAATAGGCGTTTGTGGTGGTCTTATGTATTGATCGTTGACTGGAACATCTATTTGCTCTGCATATTGCATTCCATGAGTTTTATCTTGATTATTCAAATAATTATCTTTATGACATTTGATCTGGTCAGTATGGCGTTTAAACTATTTGTCGCGGTAGGTCATTTCATAATGAAGGTCTCCCAAACGGTTTCTGATAATTCCCGGAACCCATTTGTCCATACGAGGATTGTTTGATAGGAAAAACACCGATTGTCCTGGTTGAAGAATGCGGAATGTTGGACTGAATTGCGAGTTTTGTTTTTCTGTTACTTTTGTAAATAAATCATCAGGTCTGAGAAGATCCAGACTAGTCCGAAGTGAATGACCCAAAAATAACTGCGATGGTAATTGGCCTGTGGTGGTATGAGGTGCTTTTCTATTTTTTTTTTTTATATTGAGCACGTGCAAAAGGGGTTGTGACTACCCTTAAGATGATATACACAGCACGAGCGATTAGGTAGATTGGAGGGGATTTAAAAGGAGATACCGATGCACATTGGTTTTGAACGTCTGTAGATCACAATGGGAGGGGAAAATTGAGCTGGGTAGAGCATTCCACATTCGAGTAGTACGACTTAAGAAAGAATCTCTGTACTTAACAGTACGTCCGAAATTGGGCTCAAGGGTAAACTGATGGGCATTCCTAGAAGCGCGAGTATTACGGTTGAATTGTTTAAGGGGAGGAATGCAACTGGCTATTTCACTAGAGCATTGTTTATGGAAATAACGGTAAAATAACGAAAGACATGAAACATTTCGACGGTGCTCAAGAGATGAGAATTTTTCCGTTATAGTTCTTTCACCTATCATTTTAAGAGCTCTCTTTTCAATTCTATCCAATAAACTCAAGTGAGAGTTATACTCAAGTTTTGGACGAATAAAGGCTTTGTAGATCACAGCCAGATCAGAAGGGGAGAAAAATTTCTTGCATCGACGGAGAAAACCTAAACACTTAGCAGAATTTTTGGCGATGTCGAATATGTGGTCGTTCCATAAAAGGTGGTCTGTGACACACATACCGAGGACTGAAAGCTTTTCGGTTTCCTCAATGCAAGTGCCACTCATGGATAGTGGCATGGGGGGTGGGTTTCGTTTTAACGACAGTAGACAGCATTGAGTTTTTGAAGCATTAAATTCTACACGATTTTTTATTCCCCAATGGACAATGCTGTCGAGATCAGAATTTAGTGAGCTTATCATACGCTGCCGTTCAAGTTCCACATCCGAAGGACATGGATGAGAATCTGTAAACGAATATGAGAAGCTGAGGGTACTGTCGTCAGCGAAACAATTTAATGGATTAGAAGTTTCAGATAAAAGATTGTTTATGAATATAAGGAAGAGAGTCGGAGACAGAACGGAGCCCTGGGGCACACCAGCATTTATTTTGTGAATTTCAGACTTGAAACCATCCAATACAACTTGTATTCAACGGTCCGAAAGGTAATTTCTAATCCAACGAAGAAGAGGTTCATCGAAACCAAATTCGCGCATTTTCGATAAGAGAGCTTGGTGCCAAACTCTATCAAACGCTTTTCAAATATCAAGCGCAATAATCTTACTTTCTCCAAAACGATGTTAAGATTTGTTCCACTGTTCGGTGAGATCTACCATCAGATCACCAGTGAATTTATTGCTACGAAAGCCGTACTGCCGGTCATTAAGAAGCTTTTGTTCCTCGAGATATTTCATGAGCTGGAAATTAATCAGCGTTTCCATGACCTTGAAAAGAAAGGACGTAAGTGCAATTGCTCGATAGTTAGAGGGTGAAGAAGATACGCCTTTTTTAGGGACAGGCTGGACAAATGCTGTTTTCCATCCACTCGGAAAGAGACCAGTAGAGTAGGACAGGTGGAAAAGCTTACGCAGTGGTTTTGCCAACGTTGAAGAACGCCTCTTCAGAACAATGGGAGGGATACTATGCGGGCCAGCGGATTTGTGTACATCGAGATCCTTTAGAACTCTAGCAACTGCACGAGTTCGAAAGAAGATTTGTCCCATAAAATCATTTACGCTCTCAAGTACAGGAGGAGTCATAACGCTTTCTGGCAGCATCGAATTAACAGCAAACTTGGCTTTATCTTGCGAGCTGACAAAAGGAGTATCATTGAAGACGAGCGTTGGAACCGAGGACAAGGTGGTATTTCGTATGTTTTTTACAAATGACCAAAAATTTTTACTACCTTTGGGACATTGCAGTATTTTTTGCCGTAATTTTTGATCATGTAAAAATTTGGTTCTTCGAATATGAACGTTACAGGTCTTTCTAGCTTGTTGAAACTTTTTCCGGTTTTCCTCAGTAGGGTTGGCTTTATAACATCGGAAGCTTACTTTTTTAACCCTAATAATCTCTTTACAGCTCAAATGAAACCATGAGTTTTCTTTGGGTTTGATAGATTTCACCCTATTCGGGATGAAATTTCTCATTCCACATAGAATCAAGTTTGTAATCATATCTGCACTGGCGTCAACATCACTATCGAGGAAGCATAGTGACCAGTTAAAGCTCTTGAAGAAATTATTGAGACCGTCCCAGTTGGCTTTCTCATACTGCCAAACGGTTCTCTTGGGAATTTTTTCTTTAACTGTGTTTTGGTGACACGAGAAATTCGCAGATATGACACAATGGTCTGATGTGCCTAGGGGCGATAATACACTTATAGTGTATTTATCAGGGTCAGAGGTAAGAAACAAATCTAGAATGTTGGCGGATTGACCTGCAACGTCAGGAATCCGAGTAGGCTCGTCGACCAGCTGAGTTAGGTTGTTTATCTCAGCAAAAATCTCGACATACCTTCCTTCGGGTGTTGTCTGACCCGAATAGCGTAGCCACGAAGAATTATGTACTTTGAAATCGCCCGTAACAACGATTTCACTGTGCGGAAAATGGGAAATAATTCTCTGGGTGGAGTCGGATAGTGCATCGAATTCGTTGGAAGTCGAATTACTATCCAAACTACATAGGACTACGATAAATAAAACAAGTATGGATGATGCGCTTATGGATGGGGAATTTAAACCACATGAAATTAAAGTTCGTATTCAAACATGAACCATATTGTGGTTGAAGCTGATAAGCTACATCACTGCGAACATACACGGCGAGACCATGATGTGAAAAAAATAGAGGCACTAAGCTATAACCATGTAGGCTGAATTCCGAGTGATCGGTATTTTCCCCTACCTGGGTTTCACTTAGTGCCAAAACAGCTGGCCTGTTTTTCACAGTATGGACATATGCAGCACACAAATTCTGCCTCAGTCCCCGAATGTTGCTGTAGTCAACCCTAAATTCACCCACCATTACAATAAACAGACATAAAAAACCAAATCAGACAGTTATCTATGCTGATATCAAGTTTGGGCCCCAAATGACTTCACAGTACAATACTACTAGTGTTATGCCTAAAAAAGCAGTGTACTGATCCGCCCCTGGATACACAAAATCAATAACAGCAATTTATCTGATATGCTTCGGCTTAGTCCATCATAAGAATTGCATGTAATGATACATACATATACTACATATGTATAATAACTAAGCCAAAGCACCGTGAGTGAAGTGGAAAGGAGAGATTAGGAATTACCGCTGTGCTATGCCTGTTTGTGGTTTGAGCATCACAAACGTCGCTACACGGGTGCAGTTTTTTTGTTGTTTTTATGCACTGCCACTTGCACTTTTTTTTTTATTTGTAACTTGTTTAAGTATGTATGTAGTCTATTGATTCTATTGATTTGCGCGGCGCGATTTGTGTTGATTTTGTATATCTAATTTTTTTTTTATTTATTATATTTTAGAGAGAAATGGATATTTTATTTATTTATTTTTTTATAATAAGCGGCAATAGGAGGAAAAAAAAAAACAGAATATTGCAATTGATAGGGTTATTGACTAGGAAGTTCACAACGTGTTTCACACTCCTACACACGTCCACTCACGGTGGGTTGCAGATCTATATTGCCGGAGGAATTTGTTAAGGTTTAGCTGAAGTGAGTTCTTAGTAGTTTCCATGGTTCTTAAAGCATCTTTTTCTGTTTTTACGCCCCGCTCGACTTTCCCATTCGTTGATGGATGGTACGGTGCTGTCAGTTTATGATATTTTACGCCAACTGTCTGCAGATATGTTATAAATTCAGCTGAAGTAAAATTTGTACCATTATCGGACACCACCATTACTGGGACACCATATGAAGCAAATAGTTCATGCAGAATAGATATGGTAGCACCAGCCGTCATCGTTCCAGTGAAGGGTCCCACGTAGTCTATATGGACTCGTTCCCACGGTCCTTTTGGATACTCCCAATGGTGTTCTCGAAACTTGGGAGGTAAGTGTGCATTCTTTGAACAGCTGCTACAATTCCTTGCCACACGTTCAATATCGGCGTCAATTTCCGGCCAAAAAGCGATTGATCGTGCCAAACCTTTCATCTTCACCATTCCCAAATGCGCTAAGTGAAGATCTGCAAGAACTTTTTCACGTACGGCTGATGGGATGACCACTCTGTGTTCAACTTACTTACTTTACTTTTGATGGCGCTCACAGCCCAGGATGGGCTTCGGCCTCAACTAACAAGCCCCTCCAGCCAGCTCTGTCCCTAGCTAGCCGCTTCCAGTTGCGCACACCGAGTGCTTTGATGTCGTCATTCACTTGTTGCGCCACCTGTTACGGGTTCTTCCTCTGCTGCGTACCCCATCGGGGTTGGATTCGAAGACTCGTCGGGCAGGTGCGTTGCTGTCCATACGCTCCACGTGCCCCAGCCATCTCAGCCGCTGTATTTTCAGCTTTTTGACCAGGTCAACGTCGCTGTATAGCCCGTATAGCTCGTCGTTGAATCTTCTCCTCCATACTCCTTCGATACACACCGGACCGAAAATCACACGAAGAATCTTCCTCTCAAAGCACCCTAGCAGATTTTTATCCGAATCTTTCAGTGTCCATGCTTCTGACCCATAAAGCAGGACCGCGATGATTAGGGTTTTGTATAAAGTCTCCTTGGTTCTCTGAGAGAGGGCCTTACTACTTAAATGCCTTCTTAGACCGAAGAAACAGCGGTTGGCAAGAGTAATTCTTCGCTTGATCTCTGCACTGATGTCATTCTGCGATGTAATAGTGGAGCCCAGGTAGACAAAGTCCTTGACAACTTCGAAGTTATATCTGTCCATCGTGATATTTTGCCCGAGTCGACGATGTTGAGATTCCTCTCTCGATGACAGCATATACTTCGTCTTGTCCTCATTAACCGCCAATCCCATTCTAGCCGCCTCCGATTCAATGCTCGCAAATGCCCCTGCCACAGCTCGCTTCGTTCTGCCGACAATGTCTATGTCATCCGCATACGCAAGCAATTGAACGGACTTTTGATAGATTGTACCGCTGGTGTTGACATGTGCGTTGCGTACAATGGCTTCAAGAACGATGTTGAATAGGTTGCATGATAACGCGTCGCCTTGCCTCAATCCTTTCTCAACATCTAAGGAATCGGTGGTGTTCTTACCAATTTTGACGGAGCAGCGAGATTTCTCCATCGTCATCCTGCACAAGCGGACGAGTTTGGCAGGGATGCCGAGACTCGACATGGCTCTGTATAATTCGTCCCTTTTCACGCTATCATACGTGACTTTAAAATCGATAAAAAGGTGGTGTGTATCGATCTGGAATTCCCGGGATTTTTCTAAAATCTGTCGGAGTGTGAACATTTGATCGACGGTTGACTTGCCTGGCCTAAAACCGCACTGATAAGGGCCGATCAGATCGTTGACAAAAGGTTTTAAGCGGTCACACAGGATGGCCGACAAGATTTTATAAGCGACGTTTAGGAGACTAATTCCTCTGTAGTTGGTACATTTCAGAACATCTCCCTTTTTATGGATGGGGCACACTATACCGAGGTTCCATTCATCGGGCATACTTTCCTCCGACCAAATTTTGCAGATGAGCTGGTGTATGTTCCTAGCCAATTCATCTCCCGCTGATTTAAATAGTTCGGCTTGTAAGCCATCCGCACCTGCAGCCTTGTACGACTTAAGTTTGGATATCGCCAGCCGAACTTCGGTTAGGTCGGGTGGACGGAACTCTTGGCCATCATCGTCCAAGTTGAAAGGAGCGTTCTGCCTATTAGCGGCATCTTGGCTGTCTTCGCCATTAAGCAGTCTAGAGAAGTGTTCTTTCCAGATCCTCAACACTGACAACCAAAGAAGCATTCTACGATCTCTTGGAGACAACGTATGATATGTGCCCGAAGTACGACGTGAAGATCATTCTTGGTGACTTCAACGCAAGATTCGGAAAGGAGGGCATCTTTGGTTCGATAGTCGGAGGACACAGCCTACACGACGAAACTTCCGGCAACGGACACAGGCTGGCAGACTTTGCGGCGGGGCGAAATGTCATCATCTCAAGCACCTACTTCCCACACCTCAATATACACAAGGGGACTTGGCGGTCGCGTGATCAAGTAACCGTCAACCAAATCGACCACGTTGCGATAGACGCGAGACATGCTTCTAGTATCTTGGACGTCCGAACGTTCCGAGGGGCCAACATTGACTCGGATCACTACCTGGTGGTAGCTAGACTACGTATGCGGATATCCATGACGCGACAACGCAGAGCAGATGCTGTGAAAAGATTCGATGTCGAGAAGCTTAAATCGCAAGAGACTGCCAGAACTTTTGCAGACCACGTAACTCTTAATCTCTCAGGAGGTCCGCCACCAGCATCAAGTGCAGAGGACCAGTGGGAACACTGTCAACAAGCCATCAGAAGTGCCGCCTCTGATGTGCTGGGTTTCACTAGGCGAATACAACGAAACCCCTGGTTCGATGAAGAGTGCCGGCTAGCGCATGCAGCTAAGGACGAGGCCTACCAGGCAATGCTGCAGACTCGAACAAGAGCTGCTGAGAGAGTGGCCCGGGAGCTCTACGGGCTGAAACGAAAAGAGGAACTCCGACTTCTCAGGAGGAAAAAGAGAGAGCACGAGAAGCGGGCGGTAGAGACTATTGAGGGTTGTAGCGGTAGGGGAGATGTTCGAAAATTTTATCAGAGGGTGAAGCGATCCACCCAAGGATTCAAGGCTAGAACGGAAGCCTGCCGAGATGAGAGTGGGCATATGGTAGAAGACACACAGTCAGTGCTGAGGACTCTGTGTTCAAACACAAGGCAATTAGCTGCTAACCTAGAGCTGGACTCAGGAGATTTGAAACCCGATCGGATAAGACACTGACCTGCTTCTAGTATGGAACACATCCTGCCCAAATGTAGATCTTTTCTAGTTTCTTGAGCAATTTGTTTTGCATTGAGTGGCAGTTGATGAATTAGATGAATTCAAAATTTATCGAATGGGTCATATTCTAGTTCTGAATCCAAAACTTGTTGCAAGTGGTGAATTTTATTGACATCTGTTTCTAATGAAGCTCATGAGAAGTAATCAGCATTTGCGCTTTCCTTGGTTGTTTTGAATTTGACATCATAATCGAAGTTGGTCAAGAACTCCGCATAATTTGCCATTCTGCTGATACAAAGAACAGGCAAAGACTTTTCTGGGTGTAGGATTTGAGACAACGGTTTGTGATCGGTGATGAGGGTCCAATGACGAGCGTATAAATACATGAAAAACTTTTGCACAGCCCAGACAATAGCTAAATGCCTCCTTATCGAGTTGTGGGTATCGCTGTTCTGTTGCGCTCATGGTGCGGCTTGCATACGCTATTGGCCTTTCCTGCCCATTACTTAAGACATGTGAGAGGACGGCTCCAAGTTCAGTTTTACTCGCGTCGGTGGCTCAGATAATCGGGAGTGACGGGTCATAAGGCATAAGGACTTGTGGCGATATTAAAATATTTTTGATGTTCATATATGCTTCGTGTGCTTCTGGTGTCCACTTAAACGATTCGGACCGCAGCATGTTTCTCAATGGTCGATCTCTCGTAGAAAGATCTGGAATAAAAGAGCTATAATAAGTTGCCTTACCCAAAAATAGTTGCAGTTCTTCGAAGGTGCTTTTTTTTACTGCTTCTGTGTGTTTGTCTGACTTTTGAATCCCATTAGCAACTATTTTGTGTCCCATAAATTCTACGCATGACGTCGCAAACACACATTTCTCTCGATTTAAGTGAAATCCATGTTCTCTTACTCTTTCCAAGACCAGATTAAGAATTTCCAACATTTCATCAAATTTCTTGGCATGAATAAGGATGTCGTCAAAGAAGATTCTTACATTTCGAATGCCTTGGAACACAATTTCGATTCGCCGCTGCCAAATGGCCGGAATGTTTGCAGCTCCGTATACAGCACGATTTGAACGAACTAATTTTTTTTTTTTTTTGTTAAATTCATTTTTATTTTTCATTTTTCTTATAACTATCTTAAAGCTAGACAAAAATTCATGAAAAACTAGCCTACTTATCAATATCTTAAAAATAACTTACTGGCCCTAAGCGGGCGCTCTAAATTAAACAATAACTTAATGCTAATGCCTTTCGGCCTACGAACTACTTAAAATAATATCTTGTCCTGGTTTTATTTTTCCCAAGAAAGATTCAAAAAAAACTTGGAAACTAATTGGACGAATTAATCCATGGGTTGTAGTGTTCAATGTCATAGCATGGCTGAAATGCTCGTCGATGGGTAGATGTGAGTAGGCATCTGTGACGTCTAAGTGGCAGAATACAGTTGCATCCTTCAATTGATTAAATATATCCTCGACTTTTGGAATTGGATGTTCATCAATGATTATTCGTGGGTTAAGTGTTGGCTTGTAGTTCCCAGTAATACGAATTCTACCATTTTTCTTGGATACAATATGTGTTGTTAATGCCCATTCAGGGTATTCTACTTTTTTATAGAATCCTGAGGAAACTTTCAAGTCGATCTCTTTGGCATACGCATCCCGCAATGCCAAAGGAGTTTTCCTCGCTTTCATAAAAACTGGTGACACGTGAGGCTTAAAATGAAGTGAGGCAGTAGGTCCCTTCAGTCTGCCAGCTATGTCACTGAATACCTCTTCATATTGGTTTAGAAGGGAGTTCATCTGATTTTGTTGTTCCTCTGACAGATTAGGAGTTGTTGATGTGAGAGAGTTGACGTGACCTGAAGAGTTAAAGAACTTAGAGAAATTTACTTCACTGGCGAATTGAGCGATCCATTCCCTTCCAAAGAGAGTGTCAAAGTGGCCTTCTACCACATAGAGATTCAAACTACGAAAGGTTCTGCCAATAGTTACAGTGACTGGAATACGACCAATGCAATTAAGTCGGTGGTGGGTGTAACTTGCAAACTGCCTGTCTGACTTTATCAAAGAAAATTTGGGTTTAATTGTGCGAAGAACCCGTGCACTAATGATGGCACATGGTGAACCCGTATCTAGCTCCATCATAAGATCACGGCCATCAATTTTCACTTTAATTTTTAGGGTGCCTGATGTGGATGGAGGCTTTATGGAGTTAACCATGTTAATAATTTTGAGACATTGTACTATTTCATCAGAATCACTCGGCTCCTCGTCGACCTCGATGATTTGTGCGGTTTTCGATCGGCACATTCGTGCAATATGTCCTTTTTTGCTGCAGGCATGGCACTATCTGCTTCTCGAAATTTGCATTGATTCCCAAAGTGTCTACCTCCGCACCCATTACAAGTTTGATTTGGGTGTTGTCCTTGTTTTGATGGTAGTAATGCTTCGTTTTGGCTTCGCTTGAATCGTGGGGGGGCATATCCCAGTTTGTTTGTGGCTTCGCCTGCCGGTGTTATTTCTGATTTTACCTCAACTACTGTGTTGCGACTAGGTTCGATTGATTGTGCGGCTTCGTATGCAATTGCGAATGTGTCGGGTTGTTTGATTATTATAGCTTTGCACATCTCACGACAAGCAAGTCCATGAAGAAATTGTTCTATGAACATCCTGTCCAAAAAATTGGCGTAATCACAATTCACAGCACCTTGCCTCAGACGGAGTGTAAAGTTGGCAACTGATTCATCAGCTTGCTGAACAATATGCCTGAATTTAATGCTTTCAGCGTATTTGTTCTTTGTCGTGTCAAAATGGGTTACAAGTAATGTTTTTATTTGTTCATATGAAAGGACTTCTGGATTCTTCGGACTTGCCAGCGTTTTAAGGGCATTGTTCAGCTCTGTTCCCATGTGACCACGTGCATAATGCGGGTAATCGG
This sequence comes from Melangyna quadrimaculata, assembly GCA_949320155.1. Taxonomy (NCBI): domain Eukaryota; kingdom Metazoa; phylum Arthropoda; class Insecta; order Diptera; family Syrphidae; genus Melangyna; species Melangyna quadrimaculata. Next base: position 350,456,485 of record OX439483.1, on the reverse strand, counting down.
TTGCTGGAATCTTGCTGAGTTGGAGCGCCCATTCAAATCTTCTAAAATAATCTGCGACTGATTCGGATTCAGATGATTTGTACTCACCAATGGAAAATGTTGGTAACTTTGGAGAGAGTTGGTGTGGGGTTGCGCCGTTACTAGTGGCAGTAGATATCGCCGCTTGTATGGCATCCAAAACTGCTTTTTTGATTGCTTCAGAGAAGACTGATGGAAGCGATTGCAGGGTTTCTTCTGACAATGACATGTTGTTTTTCTCAATTCCTCTTTTGACACCACTGTTGTACATGCAAAAATGATTGTTTTATTCTTAAACTTAAATTCTTTTATTAATATTAAAGAGATGCTTTTACATAAAAAGTTTAATCGCATTGATATACAATTTCAATTTTTAGATACATATTTAAGTACATTAAAAGATAGATAGATATTAATCAGAAAGAGAAAGATGGATAGACAATTAAAGGTGAGCACACACCACAACAAATATAGACTTTCTCAAATAAGGTAAAAACACAACATTTCTTCCCACCCTTCGTGGCTAAGGTGAAAATAAGATTCGAAGCTTCCTTGGTCTGGGGGATCTTTGTTGAGCTGCTAGAGGTGTTATTAATTAACTTCCAAATCTAGGTGTTTGCGTCTCTTGTGGAGTAAATGACTGCTGCTTGGGTACTTAAACTGCAGGACTAGTTTCACTTACTGGCTTATAATGAAATGATTGCAGAGATGTACTAGCAGCATTGGAGTTTTCGTCACGAAAATGTTGTTGTTGTGGAACAGGCGTTTGTGGTGGTCTTATGTATTGATCGTTGACTGGAACATCTATTTGCTCTGCATATTGCGTTCCATGAGTTTTATCTTGATTATTCAAATAATTATCTTTATGACATTTGATCTGGTCAGTATGGCGTTTAAACTGTTTGTCGCGGTAGGTCATTTCATAATGAAGGTCTCCCAAAGGGTTTTTGATAATTCCCGGAACCCATTTGTCCATACGAGGATTGTTTGATAGGAAAAACACCGATTGTCCTGGTTGAAGAATGCGGAATGTTGGACTGAATTGCGAGTTTTGTTTTTCTGTTACTTTTGTAAATAAATCATAAGGTCTGAGAAGATCCAGACTAGTCCGAAGTGCGATGGTAATTGGCCTGTGGTGGTATGAGGTGCTTTTCTATATTGCCGGAGCAATTTGTTAAGGTTTAGCTGAAGTGAGTTCTTAGTAGTTTCCATGGTTCTTAAAGCATCTTTTACTGTTTTTACGCCCCGCTTGGCTTTCCCATTCGTTGATGGATGGTACGGTGCTGTCAGTTTATGATATTTTACGCCAACTGTCTGCAGATATGTTATAAATTCAGCTGAAGTAAAATTTGTGCCATTATCGGACACCACCATTACTGGGACACCATATGAAGCAAATAGTTCATGCAGAATAGATATGGTAGCACCAGCCGTCATCGTTCCAGTGAGGGGTCCCACGTAGTTTATATGGACTCGTTCCCACGGTCCTTTTGGATACTCCCAATGGTGTTCTCGAAACTTGGGAGTGGCTGTTGATGAATTTGATGAATTCAAAATTTATGGAATGGGTCATATTCTAGTTCTGAATCCAAAACTTGTTGCAAGTGGTGAATTTTATTGACATCTGTTTCTAATGAAGCTCATGAGAAGTAATCAGCATTTGCGCTTTCCTTGGTTGTTTTGAATTTGACATCATAATCGAAGTTGGTCAAGAACTCCGCATAATTTGCCATTCTGCTGATACAAAGAACAGGCAAAGACTTTTCTGAGTGTAGGATTTGAGACAACGGTTTGTGATCGGTGATGAGGGTCCAATGACGAGCGTATAAATATATGAAAAACTTTTGCACAGCCCAGACAATAGCTAATGCCTCCTTATCGATTTGTGGGTATCGCTGTTCTGTTGCGCTCATGGTGCGGCTTGCATACGCTATTGGCCTTTCCTGCCCATTACTTAAGATATGTGAGAGGACGGCTCCAAGTTCAGTTTTACTCGCGTTGGTGGCTCAGATAAGCGGGAGTGACGGGTCATAAGGCATAAGGACTTGTGGCGATATTAAAATATTTTTGATGTTCATATATGCTTCGTGTGCTTCTGGTGTCCACTTAAACGATTCGGACCGCAGCATGTTTCTCAATGGTCGATCTCTCGTAGAAAGATCTGGAATAAAAGAGCTATAATAAGTTGCCTTACCCAAAAATAGTTGCAGTTCTTCGAAGGTGCTTTTTTTTACTGCTTCTGTGTGTTTGTCTGACTTTTGAATCCCATTAGCATCTATTTTGTGTCCCATAAATTCTACGCATGACGTCGCAAACACACATTTCTCTCGATTTAAGTGAAATCCATGTTCTCTTACTCTTTCCAAGACCAGATTAAGAATTTCCAACATTTCATCAACATTTTTGGCATGAATAAGGATGTCGTCAAAGAAGATTCTTACATTTCGAATGCCTTGGAACACAATTTCAATTCGCCGCTGCCAAATGGCCGGAATGTTTGCAGCTCCATATACAGCACGAGTTGGACGAACTAATTTTTTTGTTAAATTCATTTCTATTTTTCATCTTTCTTATAACTATCTTAAAGCTAGACAAAAATTCATGAAAAACTAGCCTACTTATCAATATCTTAAAAATAACTTACTGGCCCTAAGCGGGCGCTCTAAATTAAACAATAACTTAATGCTAATGCCTTTCGGCCTACGAACTACTTAAAATAATATCTTGTCCTGGTTTTATTTTTCCCAAGAAAGATTCAAAAAAACTTGGAAACTAATTGGACCAATTAATCCATGGGTTGTAGTGTTCAATGTCAGAGCATGGCTGAACTGCTCGTCGACGGGTAGATGTGAGTAGGCATCTGTGACGTCTAAGTGGCAGAATACAGTTGCATCCTTCATTTGATTAAATATATCCTCGACTTTTGGAATTGGATGTTCATCAATGATTATTCGTGGGTTAAGTGTTGGCTTGTAGTTCCCAGTAATACGAATTCTACCATTTTTCTTGGATACTATATATGTTGTTGATGCCCATTCAGGGTATTCTACTTTTGTATAGAATCCTGAGGAAACTTTCAAGTCGATCTCTTTGGCATACGCATCCCGCAATGCCAAAGGAGTTTCCCTCGCTTTCATAAAAACTGGTGACACGTGAGGCTTAAAATGTAGTGAAGCAGCAGGTCCCTTCAGCCTGCCAGCTATGTCACTGAATACCTCTTCATATTGGTTTAGAAGGGAGTTCATCTGATTTTGTTGTTCCTCTGACAGATTAGGAGTTGTTGATGTGAGAGAGTTGACGTGACCTGAAGAGTTAAAGAACTTAGAGAAATTTATTTAACTGGCGAATTGAGCGATCCATTCCCTTCCAAAGAGAGTGTCAAAGTGGCCTTCTACCACATAGAGATTCAAACTACGAAAGGTTCTACCAATAGTTACAGTGACTGGAATACGACCAATGCAGTTAAGTCGGTGGCGGGTGTAACTTGCAAACTACCTGTCTGACTTTATCAAAGAAAATTTGGGTTTAATTGTGCGAAGAACCCGTGCACTAATGATGGCACATGGTGAACCCGCATCTAGCTCCATCATAAGATCATGGCCATCAATTTTCACTTTAATTTTTAGGGTGCCTGATGTGGATGGAGGCTTTATGGAGTTAACCATGTTAATAATTTTGAGACATTGTACTATTTCATCAGAATCACTCGGCTCCTCGTCGACATCGATGATTTGTGCAGTTTTCGATCGGCACATTCGTGCAATATGTCCTTTTTTGCTGCAGGCATGGCACTCTGCTTCTCGAAATTTGCATTGATTCCCAAAGTGTCTACCTCCGCACCCATTACAAGTTTGATTTGGGTGTTGTCCTTGTTTTGATGGTAGTAATGCTTCTTTTTGGCTTCGCTTGAATCGTGGGGGGGCATATCCCAGTTTGTTTGTGGCTTCGCCTGCCGGTGTTATTTCTGATTTTACCTCAACTACTGTGTTGCGACTAGGTTCGATTGATTGTGCGGCTTCGTATGCAATTGCGAATGTGTCGGGTTGTTTGATTATTATAGCTTTGCACATTTCACGACAAGCAAGTCCATGAAGAAATTGTTCTATCAACATCCTGTCCAAAAAATTGCCGTAATCACAATTCACAGCGCCTTGCCTCAGACGGAGTGTAAAGTTGGCAACTGATTCATCAGCTTGCTGAACAATATGCCTGAATTTAATGCTTTTAGCGTATTTGTTCTTTGTCGTGTCAAAATGTGTTACAAGTAATGTTTTTATTTGTTCATATGAAAGGACTTCTGGATTCTTCGGACTTGCCAGCGTTTTAAGGGCATTGTTCAGCTCTGTTCCCATGTGAACACGTGCATAATGCGGGTAATGGGTTGCTGGAATCTTGCTGAGTTGGAGCGCCCATTCAAATCGTCTAAAATAATCTGCGACTGATTCGGATTTAGATGATTTGTACTCACCAATGGAAAATGTTGGTAACTTTGGAGAGGGTTGGTGTGGGGTTGCGCCGTTACTAGTGGCAGTAGATATCGCCGCCTGTATGGCATCCAAAACTGCTTTTTTGATTGCTTCAGAGAAGACTGATGTAAGCGATTGCAGGGTTTCTTCTGACAATGACATGTTGTTTTTCTCAATTCCACTTTTGACACCACTGTTGTACACGCAAGAATAATTGTTTTATTCTTAAACTTAAATTCTTTTATTAATATTAAAGAGATGCTTTTACATAAAAAGTTTAATCGCAATGAGATACAATTTCAATTTTTAGATACATATTTAAGTACATTAAAAGATAGATAGATATTAATCAGAAAGAGAAAGATGGATAGACAATTAAAGGTGAACACACACCACAACAAATATAGACTTTCTCAAATAAGGTTAAAACACAATATTTCTTCCCACCCTTCGTGGCTAAGGTGAGAATAAGATTCGAAGCTTCCTTGGTCTGGGGGATCTTTGTTGAGCTGCTAGAGGTGTTATTAATTAACTTCCAAATCTAGGTGTTTGCGTCTCTTGTGGAGTAAATGACTGCTGCTTGGGTACTTAAACTGCAGGACTAGTTTCACTTACTGGCTTATAATGAAATGATTGCAGAGATGTACTAGCAGCATTGGAGTTTTCGTCACGAAAATGTTGTTGTTGTGGAACAGGCGTTTGTGGTGGTCTTATGTATTGATCGTTGACTGGAACATCTATTTGCTCTGCATATTGCGTTCCATGAGTTTTATCTTGATTATTCAAATAATTATCTTTATGACATTTGATCTGGTCAGTATGGCGTTTAAACTGTTTGTCGCGGTAGGTCATTTCATAATGAAGGTCTCCCAAAGGGTTTTTGATAATTCCCGGAACCCATTTGTCCATACGAGGATTGTTTGATAGGAAAAACACCGATTGTCCTGGTTGAAGAATGCGGAATGTTGGACTGAATTGCGAGTTTTGTTTTTCTGTTACTTTTGTAAATAAATCATCAGGTCTGAGAAGATCCAGAGTAGTCCGAAGTGAATGACCCAAAAATAACTGCGATGGTGATTGGCCTGTGGTGGTATGAGGTGCTTTTCTATATTGCCGGAGCAATTTTTTAAGGTTTAGCTGAAGTGAGTTCTTAGTAGTTTCCATGGTTCTTAAGGCATCTTTTACTGTTTCTACGCCCCGCTCGGCTTTCCCATTCGTTGATGGATGGTACGGTGCTGTCAGTTTATGATATTTTACGCCAACTGTCTGCAGATATGTTATAAATTCAGCTGAAGTAAAATTTGTGCCATTATCGGACACCACCATTACTGGGACACCATATGAAGCAAATAGTTCATACAGAATAGATATGGTAGCACCAGCCGTCATCGTTCCAGTGAGGGGTCCCACGTAGTTTATATGGACTCGTTCCCACGGTCCTTTTGGATACTCCCAATGGTGTTCTCAAAACTTGGGAGGTAAGTGTGCATTTTTTGAACAGCTGCTACAATTCCTTGCCACACGCATAGAGAAAATACTACCTAGAGAACCGATTTAAGGTGTCCATGCTCTTTCACCCTACAAGCTGAATTGAGAGGATTTATGCCCTATTCAGTAAGGATGTGTGCAGTTGCAATGCATTTTAAATGGGACAAAACGAGCTTTGTATGTATGCAATAGGGCATTTGCTCAAACGTGGTCATGTGCTCAATTTGGTGAACCAGATATTCAAAAAAGGGAATCCGTTAAATTTAAAAATCGAAAAATAAAATATTTTGTCAATAAAATTGATGTTTCTAAACGTTTATGAACAAAAACTTTATTTGATATAGCCTTTTATTGCTTCTGGCATATAAATCCAGTAATATTTATGGCTATTTATGTTGAAAACAAAGAAAATGTAATCAAAAAGTAAAAGCGAACCCTTGAAATTTAATGCGTACGTACCTTTAACTGCCATTTCCACCACAGCAGCTGCAGAGCAAAACTGAGAACCGAGTGGTGGATTTTTTGACATTTGTTGTTGCTGTAATTAAATTACAGCGACAACAAAATAATTTTATAAATTCTAGTTACGGTCGGTATTTTTTATTTATTTCTAGCCTGAAAATTTTTTTTTGTTGACAAAGTTATAATCTCTAGACGTACTACCAACACTATTTGTTTTATTTATTTTGTTATTGAGGTGTACTCCGCCCCCGCTTTTAGTATCTTTCCCAATATTCTATCTTTCATGGTACTAATGTTCAGTGCAATCATAGTTAATCGACTGTTATTTAGTTACATTATTGGTTAATTTGCGCGTATTTAATGAGCTTCAATCCGAAATAGAAATAGACACAATTTAAAAAAAGCAGGCAGTAACACAACGGGAAATGAGTTGGCTGCGTTCCAGCCCTTTGCGACAGAGTCTAACACGAAATGGGAGCAGTTCATCTGCAACAACAGCCACAGCATCGATATCCAGCAGTGGCAGTAATGGTGGCAGCCTCTCCACAACATCACTTTCTAGCCAAAATAAGCAACGACCCATCGACTCGGCAACAGACTGCGATCCAAGAGCGTGCTATGATAGTTTTTGCAAGCATTGGCAGCAGGCGTACGAGATAATACAAAGGGCGGACGTAAGTTTAAATGTTTTTCGATGTATGTATATATGAAACTCATTTGCCTTTAAATAAAGAGCGGAAGTTGCAAGTTTTTTCTTCAAATTTTGCGTTAACAGTCGAGCGACGACATTCTGTTCATGAGATGAGGTCGATCTGATTGCTAATCTTTAATCTTTGAGCTATTTATAGTAAAAGAACTTCATATGCATATAGTTGCAATTGCATACAATAATTAGCTACTTATACAATCAAAATATAATAAACAAAAAACTATAAAATATTCAAATGAGAATGTGGAAACAAACTCTGTATTTGCTTATAAATTCGAAGATAACACCTATTACGATCAGGCAGTCCACGCGTATCAAAAGTTCACAGTTTTATCACTATAAAGTATGAGTTTGGATACATTTTGTTTGGATAAATTTTGCGATTAGACATATACTACATTTAAAGGAAGAAGTAAAACCTGACTATAATCAATGAGTAAAACTTTTTGACATTGATGTGCTCCTTCCATTTGTATTTATCATAATTCAAAATTTTTGGATGTCATATTAAAGTATCAGGGAACGGGTGTTAAGGTTCCTATATAAGGTAGCCGACAGTGCACACACAAATTAATCTTGTTCTCGTACCAACGTTTATTTCCTAAAACTTTTCAAAATGCAAACACTTCGATAAAAAAAAAACAAACTATGTAGTCACTAACAAATTAGAAGGGAATTCATAAAAAAACCTTGGGTGAAGAAAGAAATAATTTATAAATTATCTTTAAAAAAAAGAAATGTATACATTTTTTCGTCATTCACTTCGATAAGTCGAACACAAGGCTTTTTAAAAAGTTTTTGCTGAGCCCCTCAAAATATTTAATTAGCTTAAAAGCCGAAAGCTTCAGGCAGGACTTATATTTTGCAAAGATAAAACTTAGTTTTTGAGGATTTACAGGTCAACAAAGTATATCGGGTTTCTGACCCAAAGAAATGTGTTGTCCTGTCTTTTGGATTAACTATTTTAAAAATATTATATTTTATCTTGGTACCTATACAAAATTTGAACATGTATTTTTTTGTATTTTTATTCAGAATCCAAAAGCACCGACACACGATGATGTTCTTGGGGTTACAAGGTAACACTGCTTCTTGTGGAACTCCATCACTGCAATAAAATTTCGCTGCCAAATTCTAATTCAAGCCCTCCAGCGCCATGTCTGGAGTTTTTGCTAAGTGAAAATCTATTTGACAAACTATACCAGTGGGGTATAATCACGGGACGTTATTCCAATGCAGTTCGATTAGAACAACTTAAGCTCTACGAACTACAGGTCAGCCATTCTAGGCATCAACTTTTATGTCACGAACCGTTTTTGCGACCACTCTTGAAAATTCTTGACTCAAGCCAAGGGAAAATTTTCCCATCAGATCTTGAAGAAAGATTAGTCATTCTATTGAATCAATTGTGTGTTGTACTTATGCAAAATGTTCGTCTCTTAGATTTGTTCTTTTTCTCTTCAGAACAGCACAAACAGGGGCAATACAGTACAAAGTAAGAATTTTTGTTAGTTACACGCAAAGATAGATTAATAAATGATTTTTTTTATTTTTGCAGCTTCATTATATTTTCACTTCTTATACCGTATGTACACAGAGAATGTAGTCTTGGCCATCAGGCGCGTGAACTTTTGCCGTACTGGAGCTTTAAGGACGAAATAATTTCTCAAAGAGGAATTTTAATGAAAAGCAATCGAATCATAATTCCTACAAGTTTACGGAAATAAACGAAAAACGAAAGCAAATTCATATAGGACATCCTGGAAGAGAACAATGCTACAGAAGAGCCAGAGATACAGTGTTTTGGCCCGGAATAAACGATCAAATCAAGCAAGAGATTTCCTTATGTGAAACATGTGCTGAAAATGCAAGCAACCAACAGAAACAACCATTACAAACAACAGAAATTCCGAAATTGCCATTCGAGAGAGTAGCAATCGACATTTGCGAAGTTCAAGGACAACAGCAAAAGAAACACAACCTGTTGGTAATCGTGGACTACTATTCGGACTATATTGAAGTTGATTTTCTTCATTCTATGACAGCAACAAACATCATAAATTGTTGTAAAAGGAATTTCAGCAGATACGGTATACCGAAAATAGTCGTATCAGACTGCGGAGCACAATTTACCAGCCGAGAGTATCAAAAATTTGCGAAAGATTGGAACTTCAAGCTTTCTATGTCATCACCATATCACCACCAAGCAAATGGAAAGGCAGAGTCGGCTGTGAAAATTATAAAAAAGATCTACAAGCGCAGCATCAAATCAAACGAAGACTTTTGGAAAGCACTATGTGAGCATCGTAACACATCAAAAGCAGATTTACCAAGTCCAGCGCAAAGACTTTTTTCAAGAAGATTAAGGTCCTCAATTCCAACAGTCAAATCTAATCTTATACCAGAAGTATAAAAAGATATTCCAGCTAAAATTTCAGAGAAGCGTGTGAAGATGAAACACTATTTTGACCGAGCAACCGACCATTGCCACTAATTGAAACTGGACGAGATGTTTACTTTCAAAAACAGCCAGAAACCAACTCAAACTGGACACCAGGACGAATGGTCCAAAATCTTTCATCACGATCAAGCATTGTGGAAAATAATAGCACGCAATATCGAAGAAATAATATCCACATTAAGCCACGAAATGAAGCTAAGGAAATCACAAATCCAAACGAAACGAGACCGAGTACTTCTAAAACTTCTAAACAAATCGACATACAAATTCCTGAGATAGTGAGCGACAACAATGAAAACGAAAAAAACAATAGCTATAAACGAAATGAAGCAACGCGACATCGAAACGGAGAAATAATATCGACAGAAAACTCTGAGGTAAGCAGATTAGATAAAAATGATTTAACTTCATCAACAACAACATCGACAAATCAAGAACCAGAGCAAACAGCTGATGCATCTGTCACTCCAGAAACTACTTCAAGAAGAAATCAAAGAAGAAAAGTATTGCCGAGTAGGTACAAAGATTTTGAATTGTATAATTTTGAATTATCGAACTAATTACACCTGGATTACACTTAGATACTTTCGAAAATATCAATTTATTAATAAAAAATATTAATGTTATGAATTTCAAGTTTAATGAATTCTAATCACTATACACTGTAAATGATTTAATTTCTAATTAAATTTGTAACGATTACAGAAATCCACTAACTATAATTTAAAATATTTTGTATTAATCTTACATTATAAAAATAAGTATGTTATTTTTTGAAATTATATAAAGTTTTGAACAAATATTTATAACTATATGAAGTTATTGTTAAATCGAACAACGTAAAGATTTAACTAGTTTTATTTTTAAGAACATAAATTTTGATATTAATTTGATTGCATAAACAAAATGAATTAATGTTATTACAATGAATTAATAGTTTTATTCTCTTTTTTTAAATACATAAAGAATGTTTATTAATTTCAAAAGAAGAAGGATGTTGTGGAACATACCTTATGAATACTTGATGGCAATGCTTTATTTTAAAAATAAACGACCCAAGCGCATCTTACTTCACTTGAGTCGCATCCATGAAATGATACGCGTCTTTTATTACACAAAACTAAATATTATTTTTACAGAAAAAGACATAAATTAACATTTCGTGCTGTGTTAAAAACATTTAAAGGGTAGCCATAACCCCTTTTGCGCACGTGAAATAAAAAAAAAATATTTTGGTGAAAAAAAAAAAACAAATTTATAACGGTTATTAACGGTACCTGTCATACAACTGATTTTTTTGGTTTTCAAATTTCTCGTAAACTACTACACCAATTACAAACAAAATCTTTGTACAAAAGGTCGTTTACAATTTTAACAATTTTGCATATCAAAATTTTCGCAAAAATAATTTTTGGGTTTTTAAAAAAATATTTAATTTTTTTAATTTTGTGAAAAATTGTATTTTATTAAATACTAAAAGTTGGCAAACCAAATTTATAAGAAGATGAAGAAATTTAATTATTAAAATATTGAAATTACTTTTGTTTTAAATAGAGTTTTTATATATAAAAAAATTGATTTAAAAAAAGCCGCTCTAACGATTTTTGAGTTTTTTTTCTCATAAATTCATATTTATTAATGTCGAATTCCTTACAGCCATTTGAAGTCGATTTCATTAAAAAATTTTTCTTGGTAGAAGGAATTTAAAAAAAAAATCGACTTTTTTTTGTGAGTGTATGAGTGCAATTTGACAGGAATTTTGTTGCCGCACAAAAACAAAGAAGTGGTGCGCGCTAAACAAATATTAAAGTGTATTTTATTTTTCGCGTTGTTTTGATAATTTAAAACCAAATATATTTCGTCTGATAATTGAAAAACACCAAAAGCAATTGTGCGCGTAATCAAGTAAAAAAATTATAATCCAAAATTAATCCACACACAGCAGCGAGGATCTATTCTGAATATTTCACTAGGGGATGAAGAAAAATAATTTTGCAACGTGTTTTCCTCGCGAATTGTATGTTATTTTAATGGGATTTTTTGTTTCTTGAAGATACGCACAATTATCTTTACTTTTTTTCATCATTCACTGAAATATTAATCAATTAATAACACTTAAACATTTGTTTTCTTTTTTAACTTCGTCACAAAATTGTAATGAGAACATTTAATTCCATCTTGATGCATGAGAAATGTCAAATCTTGATAGTGTGTGTGCGATTTGATGTGAAATCTAGCTAAAAACGCAAGATTTGTTTGACAGCATTAAAATCGATTTTGTTTAGAAAAAATTCGATTTGTTCAGAAAAATTCGAATTTTTTTTGGTTGTAAGGAATTCGACATAAGCAAAGCAGATAACATTCTTTTTTTTTGAGCTCTATCTGTTTTAGCTATTAAAATAACTAATTTATAATAATTCATAATAATCATTTAGGCTGAACTTTCCTTTAAGGGCGCACGAATTTTAACACGCGAATACTTTTATTTAATAGATTTATGACTAAAAGTAATAAATATCACAATTTTAAAGTGAGGAAACTTTTATTTATATTTTTAATTAATTTTTAAAGTTTCAATTTTTCATACAAAATGTATGCAATTGACGACCACGAAGCACTGTTTTTTTTTTCTTTTGACAGTTCTTTACCATCAGGGTATATACATGTGTAGTCCACACAAGTAAGAGTATGTTACTGTGCTATGGTAAGTGTTGGGATATGTGGTTTTTTTTGGGATTTGTTTGGGAGCCACCCAAGGTATTGTTTACTACAAAAAACTTTGATAATAGATCGACTGACAACATAGGCGCCTGCCAGACGACTGAGCATACCCTAAGCGGAGCGACGGGGTCGCGTGAGCGGGACTGAGGACCCGAAAAGGGGGTTAAAATCCTTAACCCGCGAAGCGGGCCACCCAAGGTACTGTTTACTACAAAAAACTTTGATAATAGATCGACTGACAACATAGGCGCCTGCCAGACGACTGAGCATACCCTAAGCGGAGCGACGGAGTCACGTGAGCGGGACTGAGGACCCGAAAAGGGGGTTAAAATCCTTAAACCCGCGAAGCGGGCCACCCAAGGTACTGTTTACTACAAAAAACTTTGATAATAGATCGACTGACAACATAGGCGCCTGCCAGACGACTGAGCATACCCTAAGCGGAGCGACGGGGTCGCGTGAGTGGGACTGAGGACCCGAAAAGAGAGTTAAAATCTCTAAACCACCCAAACCTTCTTTTTATCGAACAAAAATATCCTAATTCGCAAAAAACTTCCCAACAAAAAATCCCAAAATAAAATCCCACACGCCATTCAACACTTATCATAGCAAAGTTGATCACAATGGGAGGGGAAAATTGAGCTGGGTAGAGCATTCCACATTCGAGTAGTACGACTTAAGAAAGAATCTCTGTACTTAACAGTACGTCCGAAATTGGGCTCAAGGGTAAACTGATGGTTGAATAGAACTGTCAAAATAATTGTGATTTTTTTTATTTAGTGGCCTCAGATTTCATCAATTTTATAACTTTAAATGTTTATTAAAAACTGAAATAAAAGTTTATTGATATTTAAATTATTGAATTAAATTATTTAATCTACCCAAAAAAATGTATTCGCCTGTGAAAATGTGTGCTATCTTAAGAGAAACTTGAGTAGTGTGAAAAAAAGTGCCAAAATCGAAAAATTTAAACATTTTTTAATCATATTTAGGGGGGTTTCCTCACCGTAATATTTTAAAGCTGTTCTATAGAGACCCCTAGCTCACTGTAAAAAAAAAATCAAAATTCTAGCCGTGCGACCTTAATGGAAAGTCGCCCCATCATTTATATTTTAAATTGTTTTTACAACTTTTTTTTTAATGATATCATAATGTTATGGAACCAATAAATATGTACATTGTCTATTCAATGCTACGAGAGCAAGTTTTGTGCGATCCAGTCGTACCCATTTTTTTAATATTTACCCATTTGGAATTATATAATTATGTGTAAAATAAAATAAGTCTGAAGTGAATATCTTATTCCGTTCTCGAGATATTTCAGATAAATGACATTTTACAGATCCTTTTTAAATTGATGTAGTACAAAAACGGTTGATTGAGTTTGTTAGAAAACCTTTTCAACAACTTATGACAATATTATCTGTAAAATAAAATTCATCCGAGGTCGATATCTTTATGCGTTCCCCAGATTTGGTGGGCGAAAAAAAGTACCCCGAACGTACGTACATACACATACAGAAATCTTGCTAAAAACGACGGATTCTGATTCTAGAGACATCAAAATGTGAAGATATTTCAAAATTTTCAATTCGACAAATCGCAACAATTACAATAACTTCCAACGGGAAGTTAATAACTGTTCTTCTACTGTTTCTGTTGGTTTCACTTCAAAATGAACACCAAGTAAATAACCTTTATAGAGAGCCCGCGACGATCAGACCTTCGTTATCTTATAAAAGCTGAAAGTTTCTCTATGTATGCCCCAATGCAGGTAAGAACGATCCCCGACTATGAACTTTCGATCATGGTGGCTTTGACAGTTAGGAGGTAGCAAAGGTGCATAAAAGGAAATTAAACTTTTGTCATAGTATAAAAGCTGATTTGTATATATGTTACTCGGGAAACTACTAAAAGATGTTTCCTCGCTTGTCAGACCGTTTCGATAGTTCCTGCAGCCTGTAAGACACTTTTAATATAGCGTTACTGTTGTATATGCAAAAATGATTGTTTTATTCTTAAACTTAAATTCTGCTTTTACATAAAAAGGTTAATCGCAATGAGATACAATTTCAATTTTTAGATACATATAAGTACATTAAAAGATAGATAGATATTAATCAGAAAGAGAAAGATGGATAGACAATTAAAGGTGAACACACACCACAACAAATATAGATTTTCTCAAATAAGGTTAAAACACAATATTTCTTCCCACCCTTCGTGTGAGAATAAGATTCGAAGCTTCCTTGGTCTGGTGGATCTTTGTTGAGCTGCTAGAGGTGTTATTAATTGACTTCCAGATCTGGGTGTTTGCGTCTCTTGTGGAGTAAATGACTGCTGCTTGGGTACTACAACTGCAAGACTAGTTTCACTTACTGGCTTATAATGAAATGATTGCAGAGATGTACAAGCAGCATTGGAGTTTTCGTCACGAAAATGTTGTTGTTGTGGAATAGGCGTTTGTGGTGGTCTTATGTATTGATCGTTGACTGGAACATCTATTTGCTCTGCATATTGCATTCCATGAGTTTTATCTTGATTATTCAAATAATTATCTTTATGACATTTGATCTGGTCAGTATGGCGTTTAAACTATTTGTCGCGGTAGGTCATTTCATAATGAAGGTCTCCCAAACGGTTTCTGATAATTCCCGGAACCCATTTGTCCATACGAGGATTGTTTGATAGGAAAAACACCGATTGTCCTGGTTGAAGAATGCGGAATGTTGGACTGAATTGCGAGTTTTGTTTTTCTGTTACTTTTGTAAATAAATCATCAGGTCTGAGAAGATCCAGACTAGTCCGAAGTGAATGACCCAAAAATAACTGCGATGGTAATTGGCCTGTGGTGGTATGAGGTGCTTTTCTATTTTTTTTTTTATATTGAGCACGTGCAAAAGGGGTTGTGACTACCCTTAAGATGATATACACAGCACGAGCGATTAGGTAGATTGGAGGGGATTTAAAAGGAGATACCGATGCACATTGGTTTTGAACGTCTGTAGATCACAATGGGAGGGGAAAATTGAGCTGGGTAGAGCATTCCACATTCGAGTAGTACGACTTAAGAAAGAATCTCTGTACTTAACAGTACGTCCGAAATTGGGCTCAAGGGTAAACTGATGGGCATTCCTAGAAGCGCGAGTATTACGGTTGAATTGTTTAAGGGGAGGAATGCAACTGGCTATTTCACTAGAGCATTGTTTATGGAAATAACGGTAAAATAACGAAAGACATGAAACATTTCGACGGTGCTCAAGAGATGAGAATTTTTCCGTTATAGTTCTTTCACCTATCATTTTAAGAGCTCTCTTTTCAATTCTATCCAATAAACTCAAGTGAGAGTTATACTCAAGTTTTGGACGAATAAAGGCTTTGTAGATCACAGCCAGATCAGAAGGGGAGAAAAATTTCTTGCATCGACGGAGAAAACCTAAACACTTAGCAGAATTTTTGGCGATGTCGAATATGTGGTCGTTCCATAAAAGGTGGTCTGTGACACACATACCGAGGACTGAAAGCTTTTCGGTTTCCTCAATGCAAGTGCCACTCATGGATAGTGGCATGGGGGGTGGGTTTCGTTTTAACGACAGTAGACAGCATTGAGTTTTTGAAGCATTAAATTCTACACGATTTTTTATTCCCCAATGGACAATGCTGTCGAGATCAGAATTTAGTGAGCTTATCATACGCTGCCGTTCAAGTTCCACATCCGAAGGACATGGATGAGAATCTGTAAACGAATATGAGAAGCTGAGGGTACTGTCGTCAGCGAAACAATTTAATGGATTAGAAGTTTCAGATAAAAGATCGTTTATGAATATAAGGAAGAGAGTCGGAGACAGAACGGAGCCCTGGGGCACACCAGCATTTATTTTGTGAATTTCAGACTTGAAACCATCCAATACAACTTGTATTCAACGGTCCGAAAGGTAATTTCTAATCCAACGAAGAAGAGGTTCATCGAAACCAAATTCGCGCATTTTCGATAAGAGAGCTTGGTGCCAAACTCTATCAAACGCTTTTCAAATATCAAGCGCAATAATCTTACTTTCTCCAAAACGATGTTAAGATTTGTTCCACTGTTCGGTGAGATCTACCATCAGATCACCAGTGAATTTATTGCTACGAAAGCCGTACTGCCGGTCATTAAGAAGCTTTTGTTCCTCGAGATATTTCATGAGCTGGAAATTAATCAGCGTTTCCATGACCTTGAAAAGAAAGGACGTAAGTGCAATTGCTCGATAGTTAGAGGGTGAAGAAGATACGCCTTTTTTAGGGACAGGCTGGACAAATGCTGTTTTCCATCCACTCGGAAAGAGACCAGTAGAGTAGGACAGGTGGAAAAGCTTACGCAGTGGTTTTGCCAACGTTGAAGAACGCCTCTTCAGAACAATGGGAGGGATACTATGCGGGCCAGCGGATTTGTGTACATCGAGATCCTTTAGAACTCTAGCAACTGCACGAGTTCGAAAGAAGATTTGTCCCATAAAATCATTTACGCTCTCAAGTACAGGAGGAGTCATAACGCTTTCTGGCAGCATCGAATTAACAGCAAACTTGGCTTTATCTTGCGAGCTGACAAAAGGAGTATCATTGAAGACGAGCGTTGGAACCGAGGACAAGGTGGTATTTCGTATGTTTTTTACAAATGACCAAAAATTTTTACTACCTTTGGGACATTGCAGTATTTTTTGCCGTAATTTTTGATCATGTAAAAATTTGGTTCTTCGAATATGAACGTTACAGGTCTTTCTAGCTTGTTGAAACTTTTTCCGGTTTTCCTCAGTAGGGTTGGCTTTATAACATCGGAAGCTTACTTTTTTAACCCTAATAATCTCTTTACAGCTCAAATGAAACCATGAGTTTTCTTTGGGTTTGATAGATTTCACCCTATTCGGGATGAAATTTCTCATTCCACATAGAATCAAGTTTGTAATCATATCTGCACTGGCGTCAACATCACTATCGAGGAAGCATAGTGACCAGTTAAAGCTCTTGAAGAAATTATTGAGACCGTCCCAGTTGGCTTTCTCATACTGCCAAACGGTTCTCTTGGGAATTTTTTCTTTAACTGTGTTTTGGTGACACGAGAAATTCGCAGATATGACACAATGGTCTGATGTGCCTAGGGGCGATAATACACTTATAGTGTATTTATCAGGGTCAGAGGTAAGAAACAAATCTAGAATGTTGGCGGATTGACCTGCAACGTCAGGAATCCGAGTAGGCTCGTCGACCAGCTGAGTTAGGTTGTTTATCTCAGCAAAAATCTCGACATACCTTCCTTCGGGTGTTGTCTGACCCGAATAGCGTAGCCACGAAGAATTATGTACTTTGAAATCGCCCGTAACAACGATTTCACTGTGCGGAAAATGGGAAATAATTCTCTGGGTGGAGTCGGATAGTGCATCGAATTCGTTGGAAGTCGAATTACTATCCAAACTACATAGGACTACGATAAATAAAACAAGTATGGATGATGCGCTTATGGATGGGGAATTTAAACCACATGAAATTAAAGTTCGTATTCAAACATGAACCATATTGTGGTTGAAGCTGATAAGCTACATCACTGCGAACATACACGGCGAGACCATGATGTGAAAAAAATAGAGGCACTAAGCTATAACCATGTAGGCTGAATTCCGAGTGATCGGTATTTTCCCCTACCTGGGTTTCACTTAGTGCCAAAACAGCTGGCCTGTTTTTCACAGTATGGACATATGCAGCACACAAATTCTGCCTCAGTCCCCGAATGTTGCTGTAGTCAACCCTAAATTCACCCACCATTACAATAAACAGACATAAAAAACCAAATCAGACAGTTATCTATGCTGATATCAAGTTTGGGCCACAAATGACTTCCTGGATACACAAAATCAATAACAGCAATTTATCTGATATGCTTCGGCTTAGTCCATCATAAGAATTGCATGTAATGATACATACATATACTACATATGTATAATAACTAAGCCAAAGCACCGTGAGTGAAGTGGAAAGGAGAGATTAGGAATTACCGCTGTGCTATGCCTGTTTGTGGTTTGAGCATCACAAACGTCGCTACACGGGTGCAGTTTTTTTGTTGTTTTTATGCACTGCCACTTGCACTTTTTTTTTTATTTGTAACTTGTTTAAGTATGTATGTAGTCTATTGATTCTATTGATTTGCGCGGCGCGATTTGTGTTGATTTTGTATATCTAATTTTTTTTTTATTTATTATATTTTAGAGAGAAATGGATATTTTATTTATTTATTTTTTTATAATAAGCGGCAATAGGAGGAAAAAAAAAAACAGAATATTGCAATTGATAGGGTTATTGACTAGGAAGTTCACAACGTGTTTCACACTCCTACACACGTCCACTCACGGTGGGTTGCAGATCTATATTGCCGGAGGAATTTGTTAAGGTTTAGCTGAAGTGAGTTCTTAGTAGTTTCCATGGTTCTTAAAGCATCTTTTTCTGTTTTTACGCCCCGCTCGACTTTCCCATTCGTTGATGGATGGTACGGTGCTGTCAGTTTATGATATTTTACGCCAACTGTCTGCAGATATGTTATAAATTCAGCTGAAGTAAAATTTGTACCATTATCGGACACCACCATTACTGGGACACCATATGAAGCAAATAGTTCATGCAGAATAGATATGGTAGCACCAGCCGTCATCGTTCCAGTGAAGGGTCCCACGTAGTCTATATGGACTCGTTCCCACGGTCCTTTTGGATACTCCCAATGGTGTTCTCGAAACTTGGGAGGTAAGTGTGCATTCTTTGAACAGCTGCTACAATTCCTTGCCACACGTTCAATATCGGCGTCAATTTCCGGCCAAAAAGCGATTGATCGTGCCAAACCTTTCATCTTCACCATTCCCAAATGCGCTAAGTGAAGATCTGCAAGAACTTTTTCACGTACGGCTGATGGGATGACCACTCTGTGTTCAACTTACTTACTTTACTTTTGATGGCGCTCACAGCCCAGGATGGGCTTCGGCCTCAACTAACAAGCCCCTCCAGCCAGCTCTGTCCCTAGCTAGCCGCTTCCAGTTGCGCACACCGAGTGCTTTGATGTCGTCATTCACTTGTTGCGCCACCTGTTACGGGTTCTTCCTCTGCTGCGTACCCCATCGGGGTTGGATTCGAAGACTCGTCGGGCAGGTGCGTTGCTGTCCATACGCTCCACGTGCCCCAGCCATCTCAGCCGCTGTATTTTCAGCTTTTTGACCAGGTCAACGTCGCTGTATAGCCCGTATAGCTCGTCGTTGAATCTTCTCCTCCATACTCCTTCGATACACACCGGACCGAAAATCACACGAAGAATCTTCCTCTCAAAGCACCCTAGCAGATTTTTATCCGAATCTTTCAGTGTCCATGCTTCTGACCCATAAAGCAGGACCGCGATGATTAGGGTTTTGTATAAAGTCTCCTTGGTTCTCTGAGAGAGGGCCTTACTACTTAAATGCCTTCTTAGACCGAAGAAACAGCGGTTGGCAAGAGTAATTCTTCGCTTGATCTCTGCACTGATGTCATTCTGCGATGTAATAGTGGAGCCCAGGTAGACAAAGTCCTTGACAACTTCGAAGTTATATCTGTCCATCGTGATATTTTGCCCGAGTCGACGATGTTGAGATTCCTCTCTCGATGACAGCATATACTTCGTCTTGTCCTCATTAACCGCCAATCCCATTCTAGCCGCCTCCGATTCAATGCTCGCAAATGCCCCTGCCACAGCTCGCTTCGTTCTGCCGACAATGTCTATGTCATCCGCATACGCAAGCAATTGAACGGACTTTTGATAGATTGTACCGCTGGTGTTGACATGTGCGTTGCGTACAATGGCTTCAAGAACGATGTTGAATAGGTTGCATGATAACGCGTCGCCTTGCCTCAATCCTTTCTCAACATCTAAGGAATCGGTGGTGTTCTTACCAATTTTGACGGAGCAGCGAGATTTCTCCATCGTCATCCTGCACAAGCGGACGAGTTTGGCAGGGATGCCGAGACTCGACATGGCTCTGTATAATTCGTCCCTTTTCACGCTATCATACGTGACTTTAAAATCGATAAAAAGGTGGTGTGTATCGATCTGGAATTCCCGGGATTTTTCTAAAATCTGTCGGAGTGTGAACATTTGATCGACGGTTGACTTGCCTGGCCTAAAACCGCACTGATAAGGGCCGATCAGATCGTTGACAAAAGGTTTTAAGCGGTCACACAGGATGGCCGACAAGATTTTATAAGCGACGTTTAGGAGACTAATTCCTCTGTAGTTGGTACATTTCAGAACATCTCCCTTTTTATGGATGGGGCACACTATACCGAGGTTCCATTCATCGGGCATACTTTCCTCCGACCAAATTTTGCAGATGAGCTGGTGTATGTTCCTAGCCAATTCATCTCCCGCTGATTTAAATAGTTCGGCTTGTAAGCCATCCGCACCTGCAGCCTTGTACGACTTAAGTTTGGATATCGCCAGCCGAACTTCGGTTAGGTCGGGTGGACGGAACTCTTGGCCATCATCGTCCAAGTTGAAAGGAGCGTTCTGCCTATTAGCGGCATCTTGGCTGTCTTCGCCATTAAGCAGTCTAGAGAAGTGTTCTTTCCAGATCCTCAACACTGACAACCAAAGAAGCATTCTACGATCTCTTGGAGACAACGTATGATATGTGCCCGAAGTACGACGTGAAGATCATTCTTGGTGACTTCAACGCAAGATTCGGAAAGGAGGGCATCTTTGGTTCGATAGTCGGAGGACACAGCCTACACGACGAAACTTCCGGCAACGGACACAGGCTGGCAGACTTTGCGGCGGGGCGAAATGTCATCATCTCAAGCACCTACTTCCCACACCTCAATATACACAAGGGGACTTGGCGGTCGCGTGATCAAGTAACCGTCAACCAAATCGACCACGTTGCGATAGACGCGAGACATGCTTCTAGTATCTTGGACGTCCGAACGTTCCGAGGGGCCAACATTGACTCGGATCACTACCTGGTGGTAGCTAGACTACGTATGCGGATATCCATGACGCGACAACGCAGAGCAGATGCTGTGAAAAGATTCGATGTCGAGAAGCTTAAATCGCAAGAGACTGCCAGAACTTTTGCAGACCACGTAACTCTTAATCTCTCAGGAGGTCCGCCACCAGCATCAAGTGCAGAGGACCAGTGGGAACACTGTCAACAAGCCATCAGAAGTGCCGCCTCTGATGTGCTGGGTTTCACTAGGCGAATACAACGAAACCCCTGGTTCGATGAAGAGTGCCGGCTAGCGCATGCAGCTAAGGACGAGGCCTACCAGGCAATGCTGCAGACTCGAACAAGAGCTGCTGAGAGAGTGGCCCGGGAGCTCTACGGGCTGAAATGAAAAGAGGAACTCCGACTTCTCAGGAGGAAAAAGAGAGAGCACGAGAAGCGGGCGGTAGAGACTATTGAGGGTTGTAGCGGTAGGGGAGATGTTCGAAAATTTTATCAGAGGGTGAAGCGATCCACCCAAGGATTCAAGGCTAGAACGGAAGCCTGCCGAGATGAGAGTGGGCATATGGTAGAAGACACACAGTCAGTGCTGAGGACTCTGTGTTCAAACACAAGGCAATTAGCTGCTAACCTAGAGCTGGACTCAGGAGATTTGAAACCCGATCGGATAAGACACTGACCTGCTTCTAGTATGGAACACATCCTGCCCAAATGTAGATCTTTTCTAGTTTCTTGAGCAATTTGTTTTGCATTGAGTGGCAGTTGATGAATTAGATGAATTCAAAATTTATCGAATGGGTCATATTCTAGTTCTGAATCCAAAACTTGTTGCAAGTGGTGAATTTTATTGACATCTGTTTCTAATGAAGCTCATGAGAAGTAATCAGCATTTGCGCTTTCCTTGGTTGTTTTGAATTTGACATCATAATCGAAGTTGGTCAAGAACTCCGCATAATTTGCCATTCTGCTGATACAAAGAACAGGCAAAGACTTTTCTGGGTGTAGGATTTGAGACAACGGTTTGTGATCGGTGATGAGGGTCCAATGACGAGCGTATAAATACATGAAAAACTTTTGCACAGCCCAGACAATAGCTAAATGCCTCCTTATCGAGTTGTGGGTATCGCTGTTCTGTTGCGCTCATGGTGCGGCTTGCATACGCTATTGGCCTTTCCTGCCCATTACTTAAGACATGTGAGAGGACGGCTCCAAGTTCAGTTTTACTCGCGTCGGTGGCTCAGATAATCGGGAGTGACGGGTCATAAGGCATAAGGACTTGTGGCGATATTAAAATATTTTTGATGTTCATATATGCTTCGTGTGCTTCTGGTGTCCACTTAAACGATTCGGACCGCAGCATGTTTCTCAATGGTCGATCTCTCGTAGAAAGATCTGGAATAAAAGAGCTATAATAAGTTGCCTTACCCAAAAATAGTTGCAGTTCTTCGAAGGTGCTTTTTTTTACTGCTTCTGTGTGTTTGTCTGACTTTTGAATCCCATTAGCAACTATTTTGTGTCCCATAAATTCTACGCATGACGTCGCAAACACACATTTCTCTCGATTTAAGTGAAATCCATGTTCTCTTACTCTTTCCAAGACCAGATTAAGAATTTCCAACATTTCATCAAATTTCTTGGCATGAATAAGGATGTCGTCAAAGAAGATTCTTACATTTCGAATGCCTTGGAACACAATTTCGATTCGCCGCTGCCAAATGGCCGGAATGTTTGCAGCTCCGTATACAGCACGATTTGAACGAACTAATTTTTTTTTTTTTTTGTTAAATTCATTTTTATTTTTCATTTTTCTTATAACTATCTTAAAGCTAGACAAAAATTCATGAAAAACTAGCCTACTTATCAATATCTTAAAAATAACTTACTGGCCCTAAGCGGGCGCTCTAAATTAAACAATAACTTAATGCTAATGCCTTTCGGCCTACGAACTACTTAAAATAATATCTTGTCCTGGTTTTATTTTTCCCAAGAAAGATTCAAAAAAAACTTGGAAACTAATTGGACGAATTAATCCATGGGTTGTAGTGTTCAATGTCATAGCATGGCTGAAATGCTCGTCGATGGGTAGATGTGAGTAGGCATCTGTGACGTCTAAGTGGCAGAATACAGTTGCATCCTTCAATTGATTAAATATATCCTCGACTTTTGGAATTGGATGTTCATCAATGATTATTCGTGGGTTAAGTGTTGGCTTGTAGTTCCCAGTAATACGAATTCTACCATTTTTCTTGGATACAATATGTGTTGTTAATGCCCATTCAGGGTATTCTACTTTTTTATAGAATCCTGAGGAAACTTTCAAGTCGATCTCTTTGGCATACGCATCCCGCAATGCCAAAGGAGTTTTCCTCGCTTTCATAAAAACTGGTGACACGTGAGGCTTAAAATGAAGTGAGGCAGTAGGTCCCTTCAGTCTGCCAGCTATGTCACTGAATACCTCTTCATATTGGTTTAGAAGGGAGTTCATCTGATTTTGTTGTTCCTCTGACAGATTAGGAGTTGTTGATGTGAGAGAGTTGACGTGACCTGAAGAGTTAAAGAACTTAGAGAAATTTACTTCACTGGCGAATTGAGCGATCCATTCCCTTCCAAAGAGAGTGTCAAAGTGGCCTTCTACCACATAGAGATTCAAACTACGAAAGGTTCTGCCAATAGTTACAGTGACTGGAATACGACCAATGCAATTAAGTCGGTGGTGGGTGTAACTTGCAAACTGCCTGTCTGACTTTATCAAAGAAAATTTGGGTTTAATTGTGCGAAGAACCCGTGCACTAATGATGGCACATGGTGAACCCGTATCTAGCTCCATCATAAGATCACGGCCATCAATTTTCACTTTAATTTTTAGGGTGCCTGATGTGGATGGAGGCTTTATGGAGTTAACCATGTTAATAATTTTGAGACATTGTACTATTTCATCAGAATCACTCGGCTCCTCGTCGACCTCGATGATTTGTGCGGTTTTCGATCGGCACATTCGTGCAATATGTCCTTTTTTGCTGCAGGCATGGCACTATCTGCTTCTCGAAATTTGCATTGATTCCCAAAGTGTCTACCTCCGCACCCATTACAAGTTTGATTTGGGTGTTGTCCTTGTTTTGATGGTAGTAATGCTTCGTTTTGGCTTCGCTTGAATCGTGGGGGGGCATATCCCAGTTTGTTTGTGGCTTCGCCTGCCGGTGTTATTTCTGATTTTACCTCAACTACTGTGTTGCGACTAGGTTCGATTGATTGTGCGGCTTCGTATGCAATTGCGAATGTGTCGGGTTGTTTGATTATTATAGCTTTGCACATCTCACGACAAGCAAGTCCATGAAGAAATTGTTCTATGAACATCCTGTCCAAAAAATTGGCGTAATCACAATTCACAGCACCTTGCCTCAGACGGAGTGTAAAGTTGGCAACTGATTCATCAGCTTGCTGAACAATATGCCTGAATTTAATGCTTTCAGCGTATTTGTTCTTTGTCGTGTCAAAATGGGTTACAAGTAATGTTTTTATTTGTTCATATGAAAGGACTTCTGGATTCTTCGGACTTGCCAGCGTTTTAAGGGCATTGTTCAGCTCTGTTCCCATGTGACCACGTGCATAATGCGGGTAATCGGTTGCTGGAATCTTGCTGAGTTGGAGCGCCCATTCAAATCTTCTAAAATAATCTGCGACTGATTCGGATTCAGATGATTTGTACTCACCAATGGAAAATGTTGGTAACTTTGGAGAGAGTTGGTGTGGGGTTGCGCCGTTACTAGTGGCAGTAGATATCGCCGCTTGTATGGCATCCAAAACTGCTTTTTTGATTGCTTCAGAGAAGACTGATGGAAGCGATTGCAGGGTTTCTTCTGACAATGACATGTTGTTTTTCTCAATTCCTCTTTTGACACCACTGTTGTACATGCAAAAATGATTGTTTTATTCTTAAACTTAAATTCTTTTATTAATATTAAAGAGATGCTTTTACATAAAAAGTTTAATCGCATTGATATACAATTTCAATTTTTAGATACATATTTAAGTACATTAAAAGATAGATAGATATTAATCAGAAAGAGAAAGATGGATAGACAATTAAAGGTGAGCACACACCACAACAAATATAGACTTTCTCAAATAAGGTAAAAACACAACATTTCTTCCCACCCTTCGTGGCTAAGGTGAAAATAAGATTCGAAGCTTCCTTGGTCTGGGGGATCTTTGTTGAGCTGCTAGAGGTGTTATTAATTAACTTCCAAATCTAGGTGTTTGCGTCTCTTGTGGAGTAAATGACTGCTGCTTGGGTACTTAAACTGCAGGACTAGTTTCACTTACTGGCTTATAATGAAATGATTGCAGAGATGTACTAGCAGCATTGGAGTTTTCGTCACGAAAATGTTGTTGTTGTGGAACAGGCGTTTGTGGTGGTCTTATGTATTGATCGTTGACTGGAACATCTATTTGCTCTGCATATTGCGTTCCATGAGTTTTATCTTGATTATTCAAATAATTATCTTTATGACATTTGATCTGGTCAGTATGGCGTTTAAACTGTTTGTCGCGGTAGGTCATTTCATAATGAAGGTCTCCCAAAGGGTTTTTGATAATTCCCGGAACCCATTTGTCCATACGAGGATTGTTTGATAGGAAAAACACCGATTGTCCTGGTTGAAGAATGCGGAATGTTGGACTGAATTGCGAGTTTTGTTTTTCTGTTACTTTTGTAAATAAATCATAAGGTCTGAGAAGATCCAGACTAGTCCGAAGTGCGATGGTAATTGGCCTGTGGTGGTATGAGGTGCTTTTCTATATTGCCGGAGCAATTTGTTAAGGTTTAGCTGAAGTGAGTTCTTAGTAGTTTCCATGGTTCTTAAAGCATCTTTTACTGTTTTTACGCCCCGCTTGGCTTTCCCATTCGTTGATGGATGGTACGGTGCTGTCAGTTTATGATATTTTACGCCAACTGTCTGCAGATATGTTATAAATTCAGCTGAAGTAAAATTTGTGCCATTATCGGACACCACCATTACTGGGACACCATATGAAGCAAATAGTTCATGCAGAATAGATATGGTAGCACCAGCCGTCATCGTTCCAGTGAGGGGTCCCACGTAGTTTATATGGACTCGTTCCCACGGTCCTTTTGGATACTCCCAATGGTGTTCTCGAAACTTGGGAGTGGCTGTTGATGAATTTGATGAATTCAAAATTTATGGAATGGGTCATATTCTAGTTCTGAATCCAAAACTTGTTGCAAGTGGTGAATTTTATTGACATCTGTTTCTAATGAAGCTCATGAGAAGTAATCAGCATTTGCGCTTTCCTTGGTTGTTTTGAATTTGACATCATAATCGAAGTTGGTCAAGAACTCCGCATAATTTGCCATTCTGCTGATACAAAGAACAGGCAAAGACTTTTCTGAGTGTAGGATTTGAGACAACGGTTTGTGATCGGTGATGAGGGTCCAATGACGAGCGTATAAATACATGAAAAACTTTTGCACAGCCCAGACAATAGCTAATGCCTCCTTATCGATTTGTGGGTATCGCTGTTCTGTTGCGCTCATGGTGCGGCTTGCATACGCTATTGGCCTTTCCTGCCCATTACTTAAGATATGTGAGAGGACGGCTCCAAGTTCAGTTTTACTCGCGTTGGTGGCTCAGATAAGCGGGAGTGACGGGTCATAAGGCATAAGGACTTGTGGCGATATTAAAATATTTTTGATGTTCATATATGCTTCGTGTGCTTCTGGTGTCCACTTAAACGATTCGGACCGCAGCATGTTTCTCAATGGTCGATCTCTCGTAGAAAGATCTGGAATAAAAGAGCTATAATAAGTTGCCTTACCCAAAAATAGTTGCAGTTCTTCGAAGGTGCTTTTTTTTACTGCTTCTGTGTGTTTGTCTGACTTTTGAATCCCATTAGCATCTATTTTGTGTCCCATAAATTCTACGCATGACGTCGCAAACACACATTTCTCTCGATTTAAGTGAAATCCATGTTCTCTTACTCTTTCCAAGACCAGATTAAGAATTTCCAACATTTCATCAACATTTTTGGCATGAATAAGGATGTCGTCAAAGAAGATTCTTACATTTCGAATGCCTTGGAACACAATTTCAATTCGCCGCTGCCAAATGGCCGGAATGTTTGCAGCTCCATATACAGCACGAGTTGGACGAACTAATTTTTTTGTTAAATTCATTTCTATTTTTCATCTTTCTTATAACTATCTTAAAGCTAGACAAAAATTCATGAAAAACTAGCCTACTTATCAATATCTTAAAAATAACTTACTGGCCCTAAGCGGGCGCTCTAAATTAAACAATAACTTAATGCTAATGCCTTTCGGCCTACGAACTACTTAAAATAATATCTTGTCCTGGTTTTATTTTTCCCAAGAAAGATTCAAAAAAACTTGGAAACTAATTGGACCAATTAATCCATGGGTTGTAGTGTTCAATGTCAGAGCATGGCTGAACTGCTCGTCGACGGGTAGATGTGAGTAGGCATCTGTGACGTCTAAGTGGCAGAATACAGTTGCATCCTTCATTTGATTAAATATATCCTCGACTTTTGGAATTGGATGTTCATCAATGATTATTCGTGGGTTAAGTGTTGGCTTGTAGTTCCCAGTAATACGAATTCTACCATTTTTCTTGGATACTATATATGTTGTTGATGCCCATTCAGGGTATTCTACTTTTGTATAGAATCCTGAGGAAACTTTCAAGTCGATCTCTTTGGCATACGCATCCCGCAATGCCAAAGGAGTTTCCCTCGCTTTCATAAAAACTGGTGACACGTGAGGCTTAAAATGTAGTGAAGCAGCAGGTCCCTTCAGCCTGCCAGCTATGTCACTGAATACCTCTTCATATTGGTTTAGAAGGGAGTTCATCTGATTTTGTTGTTCCTCTGACAGATTAGGAGTTGTTGATGTGAGAGAGTTGACGTGACCTGAAGAGTTAAAGAACTTAGAGAAATTTATTTAACTGGCGAATTGAGCGATCCATTCCCTTCCAAAGAGAGTGTCAAAGTGGCCTTCTACCACATAGAGATTCAAACTACGAAAGGTTCTACCAATAGTTACAGTGACTGGAATACGACCAATGCAGTTAAGTCGGTGGCGGGTGTAACTTGCAAACTACCTGTCTGACTTTATCAAAGAAAATTTGGGTTTAATTGTGCGAAGAACCCGTGCACTAATGATGGCACATGGTGAACCCGCATCTAGCTCCATCATAAGATCATGGCCATCAATTTTCACTTTAATTTTTAGGGTGCCTGATGTGGATGGAGGCTTTATGGAGTTAACCATGTTAATAATTTTGAGACATTGTACTATTTCATCAGAATCACTCGGCTCCTCGTCGACATCGATGATTTGTGCAGTTTTCGATCGGCACATTCGTGCAATATGTCCTTTTTTGCTGCAGGCATGGCACTCTGCTTCTCGAAATTTGCATTGATTCCCAAAGTGTCTACCTCCGCACCCATTACAAGTTTGATTTGGGTGTTGTCCTTGTTTTGATGGTAGTAATGCTTCTTTTTGGCTTCGCTTGAATCGTGGGGGGGCATATCCCAGTTTGTTTGTGGCTTCGCCTGCCGGTGTTATTTCTGATTTTACCTCAACTACTGTGTTGCGACTAGGTTCGATTGATTGTGCGGCTTCGTATGCAATTGCGAATGTGTCGGGTTCTTTGATTATTATAGCTTTGCACATTTCACGACAAGCAAGTCCATGAAGAAATTGTTCTATCAACATCCTGTCCAAAAAATTGCCATAATCACAATTCACAGCGCCTTGCCTCAGACGGAGTGTAAAGTTGGCAACTGATTCATCAGCTTGCTGAACAATATGCCTGAATTTAATGCTTTTAGCGTATTTGTTCTTTGTCGTGTCAAAATGTGTTACAAGTAATGTTTTTATTTGTTCATATGAAAGGACTTCTGGATTCTTCGGACTTGCCAGCGTTTTAAGGGCATTGTTCAGCTCTGTTCCCATGTGAACACGTGCATAATGCGGGTAATGGGTTGCTGGAATCTTGCTGAGTTGGAGCGCCCATTCAAATCGTCTAAAATAATCTGCGACTGATTCGGATTTAGATGATTTGTACTCACCAATGGAAAATGTTGGTAACTTTGGAGAGGGTTGGTGTGGGGTTGCGCCGTTACTAGTGGCAGTAGATATCGCCGCCTGTATGGCATCCAAAACTGCTTTTTTGATTGCTTCAGAGAAGACTGATGTAAGCGATTGCAGGGTTTCTTCTGACAATGACATGTTGTTTTTCTCAATTCCACTTTTGACACCACTGTTGTACACGCAAGAATAATTGTTTTATTCTTAAACTTAAATTCTTTTATTAATATTAAAGAGATGCTTTTACATAAAAAGTTTAATCGCAATGAGATACAATTTCAATTTTTAGATACATATTTAAGTACATTAAAAGATAGATAGATATTAATCAGAAAGAGAAAGATGGATAGACAATTAAAGGTGAACACACACCACAACAAATATAGACTTTCTCAAATAAGGTTAAAACACAATATTTCTTCCCACCCTTCGTGGCTAAGTTGAGAATAAGATTCGAAGCTTCCTTGGTCTGGGGGATCTTTGTTGAGCTGCTAGAGGTGTTATTAATTAACTTCCATATCTAGGTGTTTGCGTCTCTTGTGGAGTAAATGACTGCTGCTTGGGTACTTAAACTGCAGGACTAGTTTCACTTACTGGCTTATAATGAAATGATTGCAGAGATGTACTAGCAGCATTGGAGTTTTCGTCACGAAAATGTTGTTGTTGTGGAACAGGCGTTTGTGGTGGTCTTATGTATTGATCGTTGACTGGAACATCTATTTGCTCTGCATATTGCGTTCCATGAGTTTTATCTTGATTATTCAAATAATTATCTTTATGACATTTGATCTGGTCAGTATGGCGTTTAAACTGTTTGTCGCGGTAGGTCATTTCATAATGAAGGTCTCCCAAAGGGTTTTTGATAATTCCCGGAACCCATTTGTCCATACGAGGATTGTTTGATAGGAAAAACACCGATTGTCCTGGTTGAAGAATGCGGAATGTTGGACTGAATTGCGAGTTTTGTTTTTCTGTTACTTTTGTAAATAAATCATCAGGTCTGAGAAGATCCAGAGTAGTCCGAAGTGAATGACCCAAAAATAACTGCGATGGTGATTGGCCTGTGGTGGTATGAGGTGCTTTTCTATATTGCCGGAGCAATTTTTTAAGGTTTAGCTGAAGTGAGTTCTTAGTAGTTTCCATGGTTCTTAAGGCATCTTTTACTGTTTCTACGCCCCGCTCGGCTTTCCCATTCGTTGATGGATGGTACGGTGCTGTCAGTTTATGATATTTTACGCCAACTGTCTGCAGATATGTTATAAATTCAGCTGAAGTAAAATTTGTGCCATTATCGGACACCACCATTACTGGGACACCATATGAAGCAAATAGTTCATACAGAATAGATATGGTAGCACCAGCCGTCATCGTTCCAGTGAGGGGTCCCACGTAGTTTATATGGACTCGTTCCCACGGTCCTTTTGGATACTCCCAATGGTGTTCTCAAAACTTGGGAGGTAAGTGTGCATTTTTTGAACAGCTGCTACAATTCCTTGCCACACGCATAGAGAAAATACTACCTAGAGAACCGATTTAAGGTGTCCATGCTCTTTCACCCTACAAGCTGAATTGAGAGGATTTATGCCCTATTCAGTAAGGATGTGTGCAGTTGCAATGCATTTTAAATGGGACAAAACGAGCTTTGTATGTATGCAATAGGGCATTTGCTCAAACGTGGTCATGTGCTCAATTTGGTGAACCAGATATTCAAAAAAGGGAATCCGTTAAATTTAAAAATCGAAAAATAAAATATTTTGTCAATAAAATTGATGTTTCTAAACGTTTATGAACAAAAACTTTATTTGATATAGCCTTTTATTGCTTCTGGCATATAAATCCAGTAATATTTATGGCTATTTATGTTGAAAACAAAGAAAATGTAATCAAAAAGTAAAAGCGAACCCTTGAAATTTAATGCGTACGTACCTTTAACTGCCATTTCCACCACAGCAGCTGCAGAGCAAAACTGAGAACCGAGTGGTGGATTTTTTGACATTTGTTGTTGCTGTAATTAAATTACAGCGACAACAAAATAATTTTATAAATTCTAGTTACGGTCGGTATTTTTTATTTATTTCTAGCCTGAAAATTTTTTTTTGTTGACAAAGTTATAATCTCTAGACGTACTACCAACACTATTTGTTTTATTTATTTTGTTATTGAGGTGTACTCCGCCCCCGCTTTTAGTATCTTTCCCAATATTCTATCTTTCATGGTACTAATGTTCAGTGCAATCATAGTTAATCGACTGTTATTTAGTTACATTATTGGTTAATTTGCGCGTATTTAATGAGCTTCAATCCGAAATAGAAATAGACACAATTTAAAAAAAGCAGGCAGTAACACAACGGGAAATGAGTTGGCTGCGTTCCAGCCCTTTGCGACAGAGTCTAACACGAAATGGGAGCAGTTCATCTGCAACAACAGCCACAGCATCGATATCCAGCAGTGGCAGTAATGGTGGCAGCCTCTCCACAACATCACTTTCTAGCCAAAATAAGCAACGACCCATCGACTCGGCAACAGACTGCGATCCAAGAGCGTGCTATGATAGTTTTTGCAAGCATTGGCAGCAGGCGTACGAGATAATACAAAGGGCGGACGTAAGTTTAAATGTTTTTCGATGTATGTATATATGAAACTCATTTGCCTTTAAATAAAGAGCG
The DNA here is from genome assembly GCA_949320155.1 of Melangyna quadrimaculata. Classification (NCBI taxonomy): domain Eukaryota; kingdom Metazoa; phylum Arthropoda; class Insecta; order Diptera; family Syrphidae; genus Melangyna; species Melangyna quadrimaculata. The sequence continues at coordinate 350,424,382 of OX439483.1, read as the reverse complement.
GAAGTTGCAAGTTTTTTCTTCAAATTTTGCGTTAACAGTCGAGCGACGACATTCTGTTCATGAGATGAGGTCGATCTGATTGCTAATCTTTAATCTTTGAGCTATTTATAGTAAAAGAACTTCATATGCATATAGTTGCAATTGCATACAATAATTAGCTACTTATACAATCAAAATATAATAAACAAAAAACTATAAAATATTCAAATGAGAATGTGGAAACAAACTCTGTATTTGCTTATAAATTCGAAGATAACACCTATTACGATCAGGCAGTCCACGCGTATCAAAAGTTCACAGTTTTATCACTATAAAGTATGAGTTTGGATACATTTTGTTTGGATAAATTTTGCGATTAGACATATACTACATTTAAAGGAAGAAGTAAAACCTGACTATAATCAATGAGTAAAACTTTTTGACATTGATGTGCTCCTTCCATTTGTATTTATCATAATTCAAAATTTTTGGATGTCATATTAAAGTATCAGGGAACGGGTGTTAAGGTTCCTATATAAGGTAGCCGACAGTGCACACACAAATTAATCTTGTTCTCGTACCAACGTTTATTTCCTAAAACTTTTCAAAATGCAAACACTTCGATAAAAAAAAAACAAACTATGTAGTCACTAACAAATTAGAAGGGAATTCATAAAAAAACCTTGGGTGAAGAAAGAAATAATTTATAAATTATCTTTAAAAAAAAGAAATGTATACATTTTTTCGTCATTCACTTCGATAAGTCGAACACAAGGCTTTTTAAAAAGTTTTTGCTGAGCCCCTCAAAATATTTAATTAGCTTAAAAGCCGAAAGCTTCAGGCAGGACTTATATTTTGCAAAGATAAAACTTAGTTTTTGAGGATTTACAGGTCAACAAAGTATATCGGGTTTCTGACCCAAAGAAATGTGTTGTCCTGTCTTTTGGATTAACTATTTTAAAAATATTATATTTTATCTTGGTACCTATACAAAATTTGAACATGTATTTTTTTGTATTTTTATTCAGAATCCAAAAGCACCGACACACGATGATGTTCTTGGGGTTACAAGGTAACACTGCTTCTTGTGGAACTCCATCACTGCAATAAAATTTCGCTGCCAAATTCTAATTCAAGCCCTCCAGCGCCATGTCTGGAGTTTTTGCTAAGTGAAAATCTATTTGACAAACTATACCAGTGGGGTATAATCACGGGACGTTATTCCAATGCAGTTCGATTAGAACAACTTAAGCTCTACGAACTACAGGTCAGCCATTCTAGGCATCAACTTTTATGTCACGAACCGTTTTTGCGACCACTCTTGAAAATTCTTGACTCAAGCCAAGGGAAAATTTTCCCATCAGATCTTGAAGAAAGATTAGTCATTCTATTGAATCAATTGTGTGTTGTACTTATGCAAAATGTTCGTCTCTTAGATTTGTTCTTTTTCTCTTCAGAACAGCACAAACAGGGGCAATACAGTACAAAGTAAGAATTTTTGTTAGTTACACGCAAAGATAGATTAATAAATGATTTTTTTTATTTTTGCAGCTTCATTATATTTTCACTTCTTATACCGTATGTACACAGAGAATGTAGTCTTGGCCATCAGGCGCGTGATGCACTCCTCCTGCGCATGTCACTCCCTCAAAAGAACTCAAACATTGGAACATACATTGCACAATATTCGTCCATGTGTCCATTGCTTGTTACCGGACTTGGAGGTCTCTACTCACGGTTGCCAAATTCAATAGAGATCAACACAAGCGACTGGCATCGCATAACGCCTGATGACGTCACCGAAATACCTGAACTGATACTTTTTATGAATGCATTAGAGTTTTGCAATGCAGTCGTTCAAGTGGCACATGATTTGATTAAAAATCAATTATTAGACTTCATGTATCAAGGGTTCATTGTACCTGTATTAGGACCAGCGATATTGCAGGTAAAGTATTTGGATATACATACATATATTTGGAAACGTGTCTTTCGATTAATTTGTGGTGTGGGAAGTCTAATGTTTTTGTCTTTTTATTTTAATTTATCTGTGGGCGGGCGTGGGATCTATTTAAGCAAAGTATTTTTGTCTACTATCATCATTTATACGTTCAAAGTAAATTTGTTTATTACTGCTTTATATCTCGTCAGTAGTTTTCTATGTTCAACAAAAATACATACTCGTATTTCTGAAGAAAAATATCAAAAATGTACACAACAAGTCAAATACACTCATTTCTTCCGCTCTTTTGTATGCTTTTTTAATTTCAAAAGAAAAGCTATCCTTTTTTCTTGATTTTTGATTCCACTAACCACACCAGGGAAACAATCGAAAATTACACTTTACAGACATTCAAAGGCAAACATTTGCAGATAAACGTCGAGTCACAAATTTCAGCAAAGTCCTATTTGGATTTGATCCTCCGGTCCGTGACGGAACCTGGGCTATTAAGAGCTTTTGTTAAATTTCTTTTGGATGAGGAAAAATTCGATGGTCAACGTATTATAGACAAACTCATTGATCGGCTAAGTGCAAGTGACCCAAATGTAAGAAATGATTCATTGAAAAAAAAACAATAAACTTATCTAATCTTTTTCTTAAAATAGCTATGCATGGTGGCGATGTCATTATTCGAAACTCTGCTGAGCAACACTGCGAAGACATCATGCTAGAATTGTTACTCAAATACTTGCTACCGGGCAAGCATGTTCCAATATCATATCGTCACAAAATCAACAAAATCAATCCGTATACAAACACTGCTCATTTTTTTTCCCGAGGTGATGAAACGAGCCAGAGAACTTAAACATGAGCCAAGCTCGGTGGAAGGAACACCAGCCAATGATTCACCTTCCCGTCAGTCGATGAGCAAAACAATCGGAGCGAATTGGAATTATTATAATCTTCATACGGGCGACACATTGTACTCAAACTATCATGCGTATTTGTTTGACGCACACTATAAAATTGCACAATCTTGGACTGCCTGCAATAGGTGGTCAAATGCGTATAAGTATCAAAAATGGCCACCCAGGCAGAAGGCTAACGGCCAAACAATTGAACGAATCAATGAGATGGTGAGAAATTTTCTCAGTGAATTTAGTTGCAGTCCGCTACAATTTATTGGGGATGCATCGAATGCATTGCTCGATAGTGACAAAAACAAATACGACAGGCTGCAATCGATTGGCGAGTCAAGTGGATATGAATCCCTTAAGTGGAGACCCGATGATGACCATGATAGAAGTGAAGTAGTTGCTGTTGCTTTGGAAGTAGATTCTGAAAGTGGAACAAAGGCGAAATCTAGGTGGAGGTTAACAAGTCGAAGAGATTTGGTAATAACGGATTTGGATTTCTCAGAAGATTTGTTCGCTCAAGGGACAATCACTTTGGGTAAAATTTGTTGTTATCTGCGCAGATCTTTTTAAAATATATATTTATACCTTAAGGTCCCTTTTTAAATGCTGTCTGGGGAAAGTTGCAAACGTTTACCAGCAATACTCTTTACGTTAATCTTCATTTGACGGGACTTATTACTCGTTTGGCTTTATACCCGTTGCCTCTTACACAATCAGTTTTGCTTCGCCCCGATATTGTGACAACCTCTGATACACCTTCTTTTCACCAAGTTTTGCGTATTCTAAAACAGCAAATCGATGCCGAACTTCCAGTTACGGAAGATTCCCTTGAAATAATCGATGTTGCAAGGTCGTATCTGATTGATTGAGAGTTCAATTCAGGTTAATTAACGCTCGAAAAGTAGTCAGTGATATCGGTATAAAAAATGTTCAGCGTAATAGCTTACAGCCGACCTCGACTTTTGCTAACTTATCATCATCATCACCGGTCCAAGTAACACCTTCTTCATCATATGACCCTTTTAGGCGGAATGACAATAAGCGAAAAAGCTTTTCAACATCGATCTCTAGTATTTTTGGTCGCAAACCAAATGGTAACCAATTTGTTTGAAAATTTTGTAGATACCAAAAATATAAATCGCGAGTCGCAAGAAATATTTGTTGAAAAGGACTTAAGGCTTTACTGTTTATTGCTCACCTTACTATATTCGGCTAAAATGTCAGAAATTTGTTTGATTGTTGATTGAGATGTTGCTCTATAGTTGCAAATATGCAAAGTGATCGGCAGTGTACATCAAATTTGACCCACAGTGTATAAGTTCATGTCTCATGTGTGGCCTTCTCACCAGTTACACACTTCTTGAGAAAATGGTACCACAAAAGTTATTTAGGGCTATTTATATAGATTTTGCTTTACACACACAAAATTAAAAAAATGTATTATGTAAATAATTTAAATTTAAAAATATTTTTTTTTTTCAATTTCAGGCAGTGGGATCCATGACAACATACAAGATATTTTTCATTCAATTTATGCCCAAGTTTAAATCGAAGAGGCACATGAGACTGCTTTGCCCGAGGAGGATGAAGATTTGTAAAACCTTCTAGTGTCCATCCCCGCCCAATTTATTAAAAAAAAAAATTATGGACTAAACATCGCAATTAGCATGAAATAAAAAAGTTTTTTCATTTACCAATTATTTTTATAAGCGATTGTATTTAATCAAGAGGAATACCCTCTACACAGTTCCAATTGTAGATTAGGCGATTTTACTTGTGTAAAGCAAAAAAAAATGTTTAAGATAAGAACAAAAATTATTAAAAATCTTTATCTAATAAGTCCTACAAGAATTTCCTTGAAGACTGTGTGTGCTGTTGTTTGTATATGAAAGCTTCTTTATTGCGATTTAAATTAGTACATAATATATATTATACTTCTCTTATTATGATTTTTTTATTGTTTTTTTCTCGCAATTTATTTTTTGTTATTAAATAAAAAAACAAAAACTAAAGTTTCTTCGGTAATAAGTATATAAAAAAAATATGAATTCAGTTAATTTTGCCTTAAAAGCTCCCGATATTTTCGTTACAAGCTTTTTTAAGACAAAATAAACAAATGGAAATTTCTTAAACTAACTAACAATTCTTAAAGAAAAATATTGAGATGTTGAAAGTTGGATATAAATAAGGTTAGGAATGTGGTCAAAAATAGCATTCTAGCTGGACAAGAAATACGTCATTGGAAAGGTATTTTAATGTATTACAATCGTAACTTTAGCAATTCATTTCAAATCATTTCAAAATCGTTAAAATGTCATAAAACAATTTTTTTATTACGAGATTTGTTTAACGATTTGCTAAAAGTATTTTATACCGCTTCATATTTAGTGGATATGCTATTTGTATCAATACAAACTGCATTGCATAACATGTTCGCGATACAGCGGACCAAAATGCATTTTTGAAATGCAGTGTTTTATACAGCTCCAAATTTTGTTCATATGCAATCTGTAGCCGTTTATACTACATGCCATAATCAAAAGAACAATACCATGTCTATACGAGTACGAGTACGACTCATATTTATATGCTAAGTGAACAATTTTCGGAACTTTAAAAATCGCTACCAAAGTGGCTTAGAAAAAGATATAAATATCATATATATATTTTATCATAGGTTCCAAGTACGTGAACAAAAATCAGTGCCAACTTAAGTGTCCCACTTTGACCACAGCAATGATGCAATAATAGCTTGTTGCACTTAGTTGATATGATATTTCTTGCCAAAACTATTTTACCGATTTGGATCGAATTTTTTAATTTCGTCTTGTAATACTCTAGACTATTTGATTCCAAATTTTTAGCAGAGTTGGAAGATTTTTGACCTATTTTTTCAGCGCTTCAAAATTACTTAGTTTTTCAGATTTTTGTTTACCAATGTTTAGATAGCAACTCAAATAAAACATACATGAATTTTAAACTAATGTGGTCTTGTAGAAAATTTTATAACAAACAAGAATGTAGTGGATGGCTTTTTTCTAAGTTGCGTATTTCCAAAGTTATAAAGGAAAATGTCGGAAAAAATGGGGTGATTTTAGCGTTTTTTTGGCTGTTGCATTTTTCCTGCAGCGAGCACAGGTTTTTCGAAGTTGCAAACATAGCTACAGACTAATCTAACATGCCCCAAGAATGAATCAAAAATGCAGAACTACATCGCACACAGCGAATTTATTGTCGAATTTGACTGGGCTAACAGTTTTTGGAAATTCATATAAAACACGTTTGAAAAATTTCAGTCGATTTTTTTTAACGTGTCCCATATGAAATTTTATTGAATTATTTATCTATATTAAAATTGATTGTTGTGTTCACTACCAGGACTTAATTTAAGACTCAGAATCATTTCAATCAATTAAATCAAGATAATGGTTTGGAAATAACAGCATTTTATAAGAACACTTTTAACAATATCAAGAAAAAAACACACAAAGTACTTGTAAGTGCTAGTTATAAAACGCAATTATTTCCAAACCAATATCTTGATTTAGTTGATTGAAATGGTACTCAGTCTTAATTTGAGTACTCGTATTGATCATTATAATAAATTGAAATATGAAATTTTTTTTGAAATGTTTCTCTATATTTAAATTGATTGTAGTTTTTACTACCACGACCTAATTTAAGACTCATACTCAGAATTCAATCAAAACAAAATCTCGGCCGAGAATAAATTGTTTTCTTTGTTTTTTTTTAATGATCTACTAAAACTTTGAGAATCAAATAAAAGCAGATGGAATTAAGATTGATAGATCCGAGGAAGCCTTGATGTAAAAAAGGCCAGTTCAAATTATACTTCCATTCTAAAGGTTTTAAAATCGTATTTAATAGAAATCTAAGAAATATTTTCATAGTATTTTCATTCCATTTATTTAAAAAAGTATTAAATTTACAATTATTAAGTTATAAAATAATAAACTTATGAATATAAGTTACTTGTAACAAAAATAAAAATATATACCCATAAAATACTTATATTTGAATAAAATAGTTTAGATGAGGAGAATCTCGCACTTCTTTTGGAAGGTAAAACATAGAAATTTCACCCTTTCTATAAGAGTTGCACTGGGGAACTTCACAATGACCAGGATTAGCCCGCGGAATTGTCTGCAATAAAACAAAAATGTAGTTACAGCCACATATTGAAAAATTGTAATATTCAATAAATAAATAATGGTAACAAAAGGAAAAAAAAGTATAAACCGAAAAGCTTTTGGACTGTATCTTTGTAACAGGTTGTCGAATAAAGGCTATTGATATCTTTTTGAAATCGGTGCTTGATGCTTTCAAAACTAGCATCAACAGTTTTTACATAAAATGCTTATTGAAAAAAATCACTCTTGAAATACACTTATTTGGAATGTGGTATACGTATTCCAAGAGTTATTTTTGTTAATACTTCTTTTTTGGAAAAATTGTTGATGCTTCTTTTGAGAGTAGGAAGTGCTGATTCAAGAAAGGTATCAACCACCTTTATTGGAGAACCCGTTCCAAAGATATACCTTAAAAGCTTTTCGCTGTCCACTTGGAAAAGTAAAATCTTAAAATGGATTGGGGTGTATCTTTGGAACTGGTTATATAATAGAACCCAAGGATGTATGTGATTCACAATCATTCACAAATCACACAAATCAACTGCCAAAGTTTGGAATATATCCATATGGGCACTGTTTTCGAAGTGTTAGGAACAAAGTCTTTTCTCCTTAAAATATAAGAATACAAATTGATATAAATACTTACTACCTTATATCCGCAAGTCATGCAACAGATTATCCAATCAGATAAGTTATTGACATTAGCTGCTGAATGATGTTCCATAGTACCCATTGAATGCTGGCGAAGTGAAGGAGAAGGAAGGAGAACCTGAAGTTTATTTTGGTCCTACACTTCCATAACCAAGTGTACCTCCATAATTGTCTTAAAAGGTTGTTGATGATGTCGTTGATTGCTGTTTATTTTGGCCGGTTACTCTGTTTTGTAAATCAGCTAATAGAGCATCCAAATCATCCATAATTTCTAGAGTTTTTTCTATTTTCTGTGCGCGTAGGGAGAAGTTATTTTTAAGCTGTGGAACTTTTTATTGCGAAAGATGTGGCGAATCACAAAACACATTTTATTTTTTGCACTTTTGTGGCTTTCCATCACTTAACGGAACACACTTTTTTCAACTAGAATATTAATGTAATTTTCAATTTTTACCAATGAGTTGGATACGGTTTTGTTCAGGAAATTGATTAAAATACAACAGAATTAGTTGAATTTGCAGAGAGTATATTTAGGTGAGTTGTCTATTTGGTTAGCGGTTCTAGCTAATCGGATTCACGGTTGGTGGTTATCATTCAGTATCGTATCTGAAATTATATTAAAAAAAATAATAAAAATTGTAAAAATGTGAAAGCACAAGAAGAAACAAACATAGAATTGTGAAGGATGAAGTTTGCTTTCGACTGGAATTCTTCCTGAGAGTAGGTTCGGCGACTATTTCCAAAACCTGCTCCATTATTGGCTTGATAGGCACCGGTTAATGCAGCGGAACCGCCACTTCGACCACCATCTATGCCTGCATTACCATTTCTACTTGGCCTTGGAATTTTGTTGACCTGATGCATCAGGCCAAGATTTTGCAATTGGTTAACAATGAAATGTTGCCCAGCCAGCCCAGCGGCTGAGAAGGTTAGCACATCCGAAATAGCCTCTCGGTGGGCTTGAGTTAGATTGGGATTTGCCGATGACTAACTAAACCGTGTTTTGATATCTCTCCACTGGCCAACGATAGAAGAAACATAGAATCAATTCTGAAAGAAAAATGAGAAATTTATAAAAAAATGTATGTTTGTTTGAAACGTTCATAAGGTCGAGTTTCTAAATTATTAAAGAGAGTGCATCTGCAAGTTAATGGTTATAAAATACCTAAAGAAACATAGGTATTTTCTTAACAGGCTCACAAAGGCACAGTACATTATATTTTTAAAACTTTTATTAAAATTAAAAGAAAAACTTACACGATTTCACGTAATTTATTTTGAACTGTCACTCTTGACAAAACAACAAAAAAAACGTACCTGTCAGTTTGAGCAAATTAAGCCATTTTGTTTTTTAATCCACCACTCACACGGATTCACGGATATGAAAAAAAGAGTAGATTTAAGAGAGGTTTCTCTTATTCACCACAAATAAATTTTGCGGGTGTTTAAGGCAAGGGGGGTACGAGTCGGGCCTCTAGGTAGTATACTTACTCTATGGCCACACGTTCAATATCGGTGTCAATTTCCGGCCAAAAAGCGAATGATCGTGCCAAACCTTTCATCTTCGCCATTCCCAAATGCGCTAAGTGAAGATCTGCAAGAACTTTTTCACGTACGGTTTATGGGATGACCACTCTGTGTTCAAACACAAGGCAATTAGCAGCTAACCTAGAGCTGGACTCAGGAGATTTGAAACCCGATCGGATAAGACACTGACCTGCTTCTAGTATGGAACACATCCTGCCCAAATGTAGATCTTTTCTAGTTTCTTGAGCAATTTGTTTTGCATTGAGTGGCAGTTGATGAATTTGATGAAGTCAAAATTTATCGAATGGGTCATATTCTAGTTCTGAATCCAAAACTTGTTGCAAGTGGTGAATTTTATTGACATCTGTTTCTAATGAAGCTCATGAGAAGTAATCAGCATTTGCGCTTTCCTTGGTTGTTTTGAATTTGACATCATAATCGAAGTTGGTCAAGAACTCCGCATAATTTGCCATTCTGCTGATACAAAGAGCAGGCAAAGACTTTTCTGGGTGTAGGATTTGAGACAACGGTTTGTGATCGGTGATGAGGGTCCAAAGACGAGCGTATAAATACATGAAAAACTTTTGCACAGCCCAGACAATAGCTAATGCCTCCTTATCGATTTGTGGGTATCGCTGTTCTGTTGCGCTCATGGTGCGGCTTGCATACGCTATTGGCCTTTCCTGCCCATTACTTAAGACATGTGAGAGGACGGCTCCAAGTTCAGTTTTACTCGCGTCGGTGGCTCAGATAAGCGGGAGTGACGGGTCATAAGGCATAAGGACTTGTGGCGATATTAAAATATTTTTGATGTTCATATATGCTTCGTGTGCTTCTGGTGTCCACTTAAACGATTCGGACCGCAGCATGTTTCTCAATGGTCGATCTCTCGTAGAAAGATCTGGAATAAAAGAGCTATAATAAGTTGCCTTACCCAAAAATGGTTGCAGTTCTTAGAAGGTGCTTTTTTTACTGCTTCTGTGTGTTTGTCTGACTTTTGAATCGTCATTCGTTATTCGTGGGTTAAGTGTTGGCTTGTAGTTCCCAGTAATACGAATTCTACCATTTTTCTTGGATAGTATATGTGTTGTTGATGCCCATTCAGGGTATTCTACTTTTTTATAGAATCCTGAGGAAACTTTCAAGTCGATCTCTTTGGCATACGCATCCCGCAATGCCAAAGGAGTTTCCCTCGCTTTCATAAAAACTGGTGACACGTGAGGCTTAAAATGTAGTGAAGCAGCAGGTCCCTTCAGCCTGCCAGCTATGTCACTGAATACCTCTTCATATTGGTTTAGAAGGGAGTTCATCTGATTTTGTTGTTCCTCTGACAGATTAGGAGTTGTTGATGTGAGAGAGTTGACGTGACCTGAAGAGTTAAAGAACTTAGAGAAATTTATTTCACTGGCGAATTGAGCGATCCATTCCCTTCCAAAGAGAGTGTCAAAGTGGCCTTCTACCACATAGAGATTCAAACTACGAAAGGTTCTACCAATAGTTACAGTGACTGGAATACGACCAATGCAGTTAAGTCGGTGGCGGGTGTAACTTGCAAACTGCCTGTCTGACTTTATCAAAGAAAATTTGGGTTTAATTGTGCGAAGAACCCGTGCACTAATGATGGCACATGGTGAACCCGCATCTAGCTCCATCATAAGATCACGGCCATCAATTTTCACTTTAATTTTTAGGGTGCCTGATGTGGATGGAGGCTTTATGGAGTTAACCATGTTAATAATTTTGAGACATTGTACTATTTCATCAGAATCACTTGGCTCCTCGTCGACATCGATGATTTGTGCGGTTTTCGATCGGCATATTCGTGCAATATGTCCTTTTTTGCTGCAGGCATTGCATTGATTCCCAAAGTGTCTACCTCCGCACCCATTACAAGTTTGATTTGGGTGTTGTCCTTGTTTTGATGGTAATGCTTTTTTTTGGCTTCGCTTGAATCGTGGGGGGGCATATCCCAGTTTGTTTGTGGCTTCACCTGCCGGTGTTATTTCTGATTTTACCTCAACTGCTGTGTTGCGACTAGGTTCGATTGATTGTGCGGCTTCGTATGCAATTGCGAATGTGTCGGGTTGTTTGATTATTATAGCTTTCGTCACGAAAATGTTGTTGTTGTGGAACAGGCGTTTGTGGTGGTCTTATGTATTGATCGTTGACTGGAACATCTATTTGCTTTGCATATTGCGTTCCATGAGTCTTATCTTGATTATTCAAATAATTATCTTTATGACATTTGATCTGGTCAGTATGGCGTTTAAACTGTTTGTCGCGGTAGGTCATTTCATAATGAAGGTCTCCTAAACGGTTTTTGATAATTCCCGGAACCCATTTGTCCATACGAGGATTGTTTGATAGGAAAAACACCGATTGTCCTGGTTGAAGAATGCGGAATGTTGGACTGAATTGCGAGTTTTGTTTTTCTGTTACTTTTGTAAATAAATCATCAGGTCTGAGAAGATCCAGACTAGTCCAAACTGAATGACCCAAAAATAACTGCGATGGTGATTGGCCTGTGGTGGTATGAGGTGCTTTTCTATATTGCCGGAGGAATTTGTTAAGGTTTAGCTGAAGTGAGTTCTTAGTAGTTTCCATGGTTCTTAAAGCATCTTTTACTGTTTTTACGCCCCGCTCGGCTTTCCCATTCGTTGATGGATGGTACGGTGCTGTCAGTTTATGATATTTTACGCCAACTGTCTGCAGATATGTTATAAATTCAGCTGAGGTAAAATTTGTGCAATTATCGGACACCACCATTACTGGGACACCATATGAAGCAAATAGTTCATGCAGAATAGATATGGTAGCACCAGCCGTCATCGTTCCAGTGAAGGGTCCCACCTAGTCTATATGGACTCGTTCCCACGGTCCTTTTGGATACTCCCAATGGTGTTCTCGAAACTTGGGAGGTAAGTGTGCATTCTTTGAACAGCTGCTACAATTCCTTGCCACACGTTCAATATCGGCGTCAATTTCCGGCCAAAAAGCGAATGATCGTGCCAAACCTTTCATCTTCACCATTCCCAAATGCGCTAAGTGAAGATCTGCAAGAACTTTTTCACGTACGGTTGATGGGATGACCACTCTGTGTTCAAACACAAGGCAATTAGCAGCTAACCTAGAGCTGGACTCAGGAGATTTGAAACCCGATCGGATAAGACACTGACCTGCTTCTAGTATGGAACACATCCTGCCCAAATGTAGATCTTTTCTAGTTTCTTGAGCAATTTGTTTTGCATTGAGTGGCAGTTGATGAATTTGATGAATTCAAAATTTATCGAATGGGTCATATTCTAGTTCTGAATCCAAAACTTGTTGCAAGTGGTGAATTTTATTGACATCTGATTCTAATGAAGCTCATGAGAAGTAATCAGCATTTGCGCTTTCCTTGGTTGTTTTGAATTTGACATCATAATCGAAGTTGGTCAAGAACTCAGCATAATTTGCCATTCTGCTGATACAAAGAACAGGCAAAGATTTTCTGGGTGTAGGATTTGAGACAACGGTTTGTGATCGGTGATGAGGGTCCAATGACGAGCGTATAAATACATGAAAAACTTTTGCACAGCCCAGACAATAGCTAATGCCTCCTTATCGATTTGTGGGTATCGCTGTTCTGTTGCGCTCATGGTGCGGCTTGCATACGCTATTGGCCTTTCCTGCCCATTACTTAAGACATGTGAGAGGACGGCTCCAAGTTCAGTTTTACTCGCGTCGGTGGCTCAGATAATCGGGAGTGACGGGTCATAAGGCATAAGGACTTGTGGCGATATTAAAATATTTTTGATGTTCATATATGCTTCGTGTGCTTCTGGTGTCCACTTAAACGATTCGGACCGCAGCATGTTTCTCAATGGTCGATCTCTCGTAGAAAGATCTGGAATAAAAAGCTATAATAAGTTGCCTTACCCAAAAATAGTTGCAGTTCTTCGAAGGTGCTTTTTTTTACTGCTTCTGTGTTTTTGTCTGACTTTTGAATCCCATTAGCATCTATTTTGTGTCCCATAAATTCTACGCATGACGTCACAAACACACATTTCTCTCGATTATGTGAAGTCCTTGTTCTCTTACTCTTTCCAAGACCAGATTAAGAATTTCCAACATTTCATCAAAATTCTTGGCATGAATAAGGATGTCGTCAAAGAAGATTCTTACATTTCGAATGCCTTGGAACACAATTTCGATTCGCCGCTGCCAAATGGCCGGAATGTTTGCAGCTCCGTATACAGCACGAGTTGGACGAACTAATTTTTTTTTTTTTTCTTAAATTCATTTTTATTTTTCATTTTTCTTATAACTATCTTAAAGCTAGACAAAAATTCATGAAAAACTAGCCTACTTATCAATATCTTAAAAATAACTTACTGGCCCTAAGCGGGCGCTCTAAATTAAACAATAACTTAATGCTAATGCCTTTCGGCCTACGAACTACTTAAAATAATATCTTGTCCTGAGGAAACTTTCAAGTCGATCTCTTTGGCATACGCATCCCGCTATGCCAAAGGAGTTTCCCTCGCTTTCATAAAAACTGGTGACACGTGAGGCTTAAAATGAAGTGAAGCAGCAGGTCCCTTCAGCCTACCAGCTATTTCACTGAATACCTCTTCATATTGGTTTAGAAGGGAGTTCATCTGATTTTGTTGTTCCTCTGACAGATTAGGAGTTGTTGATGTGAGAGAGTTGACGTGACCTGAAGAGTTAAAGAACTTAGAGAAATTTATTTCACTGGCGAATTGAGCGATCCATTCCCTTCCAAAGAGAGTGTCAAAGTGGCCTTCTACCACATAGAGATTCAAACTACGAAAGGTTCTGCCAATAGTTACAGTGACTGGAATACGACCAATGCAATTAAGTCGGTGGCGGGTGTAACTTGCAAACTGCCTGTCTGACTTTATTAAAGAAAATTTGGGTTTAATTGTGCGAAGAACCCGTGCACTAATGATGGCACATGGTGAACCCGTATCTAGCTCCATCATAAGATCACGTCCATCAATTTTCACTTTAATTTTTAGGGTGCCTGATGTGGATGGAGGCTTTATGGAGTTAACCATGTTAATAATTTTGAGACATTGTACTATTTCATCAGAATCACTCGGCTCCTCGTCGACCTCGATGGTTTTTGCGGTTTTCGATCGGCACATTCGTGCAATATGTCCTTTTTTGCTGCAGGCATGGCACTCTGCTTCTCGAAATTTGCATTGATTCCCAAAGTGTCTACCTCCGCACCCATTACAAGTTTGATTTGGGTGTTGTCCTTGTTTTGATGGTAGTAATGCTTCTTTTTGGCTTCGCTTGAATCGTGGGGGGGCATATCCCAGTTTGTTTGTGGCTTCGCCTGCCGATGTTATTTCTGATTTTACCTCAACTGCTGTGTTGCGACTAGGTTCGATTGATTGTGCGGCTTCGTATGCAATTGCGAATGTGTCGGGTTGTTTGATTATTATAGCTTTGCACATCTCACGACAAGCAAGTTCATGAAGAAATTGTTCTATCAACATCCTGTCCAAAAAATTGCCGTAATCACAATTCACAGCGCCTTGGCTCAGACGGAGTGTAAAGTTGGCAACTGATTCATCAGCTTGCTGAACAATATGCCTGAATTTAATGCTTTCAGCGTATTTGTTCTTTGTCGTGTCAAAATGGGTTACAAGTAATGTTTTTATTTGTTCATATGAAATGACTTCTGGATTCTTCGGACTTGCCAGCGTTTTAAGGGCATTGTTCAGTTCTGTTTCCATGTGAACACGTGCATAATGCGGGTAATCGGTTGCTGGAATCTTGCTGAGTTGGAGCGCCCATTCAAATCTTCTAAAATATTCTGCGACTGATTCGGATTCAGATGATTTGTACTCACCAATGGAAAATGTTGGTAACTTTGGAGAGGGTTGGTGTGGGGTTGCGCCGTTACTAGTGGCAGTAGATATCCCCGCCTGTATGGCATCCAAAACTGCTTTTTTGATTGCTTCAGAGAAGACTGATGTAAGCGATTGCAGGGTTTCTTCTGACAATGACATGTTGTATTTCTCAATTCCACTTTTGACACCACTGTTGTACATGCAAAAATTATTGTTTTACTCTTAAACTTAAATTCTTTTATTAATATTAAAGAGATGCTTTTACATAAAAAGTTTAATCGCAATGAGATACAATTTCAATTTTTAGATACATATTTAAGTACATTAAAAGATAGAAAGATATTAATCAGAAAGAGAAAGATGGATAGACAATTAAAGGTGAACACACACCACAACAAATATAGACTTTCTTAAATAAGGTTAATACACAATATTTCTTCCCTCCCTTCGTGGCTAAGGTGAGAATAAGATTCGAAGCTTCCTTGGTCTGGTGGATCTTTGTTGAGCTGCTAGAGGTGTTATTAATTAACTTCCAGATCTAGGTGTTTGCGTCTCTTGTGGAGTAAATGACTGCTGCTTGGGTACTACAACTGCAGGACTAGTTTCACTTACTGGCTTATAATGAAATGATTGCAGAGATGTACTAGCACCATTGGAGTTTTCGTCACGGAAATGTTGTTGTTGTGGAATAGGCGTTTGTGGTGGTCTTATGTATTGATCGTTGACTGGAACATCTATTTGCTCTGCATATTGCGTTCCATGAGTTTTATATTGATTATTCAAATAATTATCTTTATGACATTTGATCTGGTCAGTATGGCGTTTAAACTGTTTGTCGCGGTAGGTCATTTCATAATGAAGGTTTCCCAAACGGTTTTTGATAATTCCCGGAACCCATTTGTCCATACGAGGATTGTTTGATAGGAAAAACACCGATTGTCCTGGTTGAAGAATGCGGAATGTTGGACTGAATTGCGAGTTTTGTTTTTCTGTTACTTTTGTAAATAAATCATCAGGTCTGAGAAGATCCAGACTAGTCCGAAGTGAACGACCCAAAAATAACTGCGATGGTGATTGGCCTGTGGTGGTATGAGGTGCTTTTCTATATTGCCGGAGGAATTTGTTAAGGTTTAGCTGAAGTGAGTTCTTAGTAGTTTCCATGGTTCTTAAAGCATCTTTTACTGTTTTTACGCCCCGCTCAGCTTTCCTATTCGTTGATGGATGGTACGGTGCTTTTATGATATTTTACGCCAACTGTCTGCAGATATGTTATAAATTCAGCTGAAGTAAAATTTGTGCCGACCACCATTACTGGGACACCATATGAAGCAAATAGTTCATCCATAATAGATATGGTAGCACCAGCCGTCATCGTTCCAGTGAAGGGTCCCACGTAGACTATATGGACTCGTTCCCACGGTCCTTTTGGATACTCCCAATGGTGTTCTCGAAACGTGGGAGGTAAGTGTGCATTTTTTGTACAGCTGCTACAATTCCTTGCCACACGTTCAATATCGGCATCAATTTCCGGCCAAAAAGCGAATGATCGTTCCAAACCTTTCATCTTCACCATTCCCAAATGCGCTAAGTGTTGATCTGCAAGAACTTTTTCACGTACGGTTTATGGGATGACCACTCTGTGTTCAAACACAAGGCAATTAGCAGCTAACCTAGAGCTGGACTCAGGAGATTTGAAACCCGATCGGATAAGACACTGACCTGCTTCTAGTATGGAACACATACTGCCCAAATGTAGATCTTTTCTAGTTTCTTGAGCAATTTGTTTTGCATTGAGTGGCAGTTGATGAATTTGATGAATTCAAAATTTATCGAATGCGTCATATTCTAGTTCTGAATCCAAAACTTGTTGCAAGTGGTGAATTTTATTGACATCTGTTTCTAATGAAGCTCATGAGAAGTAATCAGCATTTGCGCTTTCCTTGGTTGTTTTGAATTTGACATCATAATCGAAGTTGGTCAAGAACTCCGCATAATTTGCCATTTTGCTGATACAGAGAACAGGCAAAGACTTTTCTGGGTGTAGGATTTGAGACAACGGTTTGTGATCGGTGATGAGGGTCCAATGACGAGCGTATAAATACATGAAAAACTTTTGCACAGCCCAGACAATAGCTAATGCCTCCTTATCGATTTGTGGGTATCGCTGTTCTGTTGCGCTCATGGTGCGGCTTGCATACGCTATTGGCCTTTCCTGCCCATTACTTAAGACATGTGAGAGGACGGATAAGCGGGAGTGACGGGTCATAAGGCATAAGGACTTGTGGCGATATTAAAATATTTTTGATGTTCATATATGCTTCGTGTGCTTCTGGTGTCCACTTAAACGATTCGGACCGCAGCATGTTTCTCAATGGTCGATCTCTCGTAGAAAGATCTGGAATAAAAGAGCTATAATAAATTGCCTTACCCAAAAATAGTTGCAGTTCTTCGAAGGTGCTTTTTTTACTGCTTCTGTGTGTTTGTCTGACTTTTGAATCCTATTAGCATCTATTTTGTGTCCCATAAATTCTACGCATGACGTCGAAAACACACATTTCTCTCGATTCAAGTGAAGGCCATGCTCTCTTACTCTTTCCAAGACCAGATTAAGAATTTCCAACATTTCATTAAAATTCTTGGCATGAATAAGGATGTCGTCAAAGAAGATTCTTACATATCGAATGCCTTGGAACACAATTTCGATTCGCCGCTGCCAAATGGCCGGATTGTTTGCAGCTCCGTATACAGCACCAGTTGGACGAACTAATTTTTTTTTTTTTTGTTAAATTCATTTTTATTTTTCATTTTTCTTATAACTATCTTAAAGCTAGACAAAAATTCATGAAAAACTAGCCTACTTATCAATATCTTAAAAATAACTTACTGGCTCTAAGCGGGTGCTCTAAATTAAACAATAACTTAATGCTAATGCCTTTCGGCCTACGAACTACTTAAAATAATATCCTGTCCTGGTTTTATTTTTCCCAAGAAAGATTCAAAAAAACTTGGAAACTAATTGGACGAATTAATCCATGGGTTGTAGTGTTCAATGTCATAGCATGGCTGAACTGCTCGTCGATGGGTAGATGTGAGTAGGCATCTGTGACGTATAAGTGGCAGAATACAGTTGCATCCTTTATTTGATTAAATATATCTTCGACTTTTGGAATTGGATGTTCATCAATGATTATTCATGGGTTAAGTGTTGGCTTGTAGTTCCCAGTAATACGAATTCTACCATTTTTCTTGGGTACTATATGTGTTGTTGATGCCCATTCAGGGTATTCTACTTTTTTATAGAATCCTGAGGAAACTTTCAAGTTGATCTCTTTGGCATACGCATCCCGCAATGCCAAAGGAGTTTCCCTCGCTTTCATAAAAACTGGTGACACGTGAGGCTTAAAATGAAGTGAAGCAGCAGGTCCCTTAGCTTGCCAGCTATGTCACTGAATACCTCTTCATATTGGTTGAGAAGGGAGTTTATCTGATTTTGTTGTTCCTCTGACAGATTAGGAGTTGTTGATGTGAGAGAGTTGACGTGACCTAAAGAGTTAAAGAACTTAGAGAAATTTATTTCACTGGCGAATTGAGCGATCCATTCCCTTCCAAAGAGAGTGTCAAAGTGGCCTTCTAACACATAGAGATTCAAACTACGAAAGGTTCTGCCAATAGTTACAGTGACTGGAATACGACCAATGCAATTAAGTCGGTGGCGGGTGTAACTTGCAAACTGCCTGTCTGACTTTATAAAAGAAAATTTGGGTTTAATTGTGCGAAGAACCCGTGCACTAATGATGGCACATGGTGAACCCGTATCTAGCTCCATCATAAGATCACGGCCATCAATTTTCACTTTAATTTTTAGGGTGCCTGATGTGGATGGAGGCTTTATGGAGTTAACCATGTTAATAATTTTGAGACATTGTACTATTTCATCAGAATCACTCGGCTCCTCGTCGACCTCGATGATTTGTGCGGTTTTCGATCGGCACATTCGTGCAATATGTCCTTTTTTGCTGCAGGCATGGCACTCTGCTTCTCGAAATTTGCATTGATTCCTAAAGTGTCTACCTCCGCACCCATTACAAGTTTGATTTGGGTGTTGTGCTTGTTTTGATGGTAGTAATGCTTCTTTTTGGCTTCGCTTGAATCGTGGGGGGCATATCCCAGTTTGTTTGTTGCTTTGCCTGCCGGTGTTATTTCTGATTTTACCTCAACTGCTGTGTTGCGACTAGGTTCGATTGATTGTGCGGCTTCGTATGCAATTGCGAATATGTCGGGTTGTTTGATTATTATAGCTTTGCACATCTCACGACAAGCAAGTCCATGAACAAATTGTTCTATCAACATCCTGTCCAAAAAACTGCCGTAATCACAATTCACAGCGCCTTGCCTCAGACGGAGTGTAAAGTTGGCAACTGATTCATCAGCTTGCTGAACAATATGCCTGAATTTAATGCTTTTAGCGTATTTGTTCTTTGTCGTGTCAAAATGGGTTACAAGTAATGTTTTGCCAAGCTCTCTTAAAACAGCAGATGGCTCCTGGACCAAATCCTGTGAGGAATCACTAAATTTGCTACTTGATACTCACTTCCCAGGTAGCTCACAAATTGTCTCAAATACTGAATTCACTCAGTCACATGACTTGGTCAATCAAATACCAGTTCTGATTACAAGGGACAAGCCAATGGGCTATAGACAGCTTCCAACCTTATAAATCCGCGGGACCAGACGGCATTATACCTGCTGAACTTCAGAGATCCTCAGATATCATAATTCCTATACTGGAAACTATACTGAATGGTTGTCTGAATTTCATTCATATTCCTTCAGTATGGAGAGAGGTGAAAGTTGTCTTCATACCCAAAGCTAGAAAATACTCCCAAATTAATCCAAAAGACCTGAGACCAATTAGCTTATCATCATTCATTCTTAAAACTTTCGAACGTCTGATTGATATCTACCTGCGTGACAATATAGAGCTTAACCTTATCTCTAAAGCACAACACGCTTACTGTAAGGGAAAATCGGTGGAAACTGCTCTTCACACCTTAGTAAGATCTATCGAATACTCCCTGCACCATAAAGAGTACACGCTTGCGGCTTTCCTTGATATAGAAGGCGCCTTTAACAACGTCAGCGGACGTGCAATAGTAGGAGCACTGGGAAATTTGAAGGTGGACGGCCTACTGATTAAGTTGATAGACCATATGTTGGGAAGTAGGGTCATCAACTCTGCATTGGGAGGCTATTCCACTAGAAGATCTGTCACTAGAGGCACACCACAAGGTGGGGTCCTTTCACCACTTCTATGGAACTTGGTCATAAATGACTTACTGACTGTCCTGGAGGGTGAAGGATTCAAAGTGATTGCGTATGCCGATGATGTTGCAATAGCTATATCAGGGAAACACCCCCAGGTTCTTACAGAACTTCTTCAAACCGCTCTTAACAAACTAATAAAATGGGCAGAACGCTGTGAGCTAGGTGTAAACCCCCGCAAAACAGAACTTGTCCTCTTCACAAGGAAATATAAAATTCCACAGATAAATCCTCCAACAATTAATGGTGTTCCACTTTCCTTTTCAGATAAAGCCAAATATTTAGGACTCATACTGGATAAAAAACTAAGTTGGAAACCTAATATTCGAGAGAGAATTAAAAAAGCCACTGTTGCTTTATTCTCCTGTAAAAAAGCTATAGGTACTAAATGGGGTCTATCCCCTGCCATAACTCACTGGCTCTACACTGCGGTCGTAAGACCGATTCTCACTTATGGGGTAACAATTTGGTGGACTGCTCTAGATAAAGTTACGTACTGTGACCAGCTGAGCAAGGTCCAGAGATCAGCAAGTATGTGCATAAGTGGAGCTCTCCGCTCGACACCATCAGCTGCACTAGACATACTCCTCAGCCTCACACCCCTCGATATATATGGCAAGCAAATGGCTGCGAACACAGCCGTCCGCCTTAAAGCCATTTCTCAATGGACCAACAACTCTATCGGTCATACTAAAATTCTAGACTTATATGAATCTATTCCTTGTCATTCCGACTACACCACATCCAAACTAAATTTCGACAAAAGTTTCCAGGTCACTATACCCTCAAGAGAATCTTGGGACGTTGGGGACCCTCTCAAAGGTGATTCAGTTCATTTTTATACTGATGGGTCGAAAACTGAGGAAGGAGTGGGTGGCGGAGTGTACCCAGACAGACTTAATTTAAATCTCTCCTTCCGGCTCCCTAACCACTGTAGCGTATTCCAAGCGGAAATCCTGGCAATTAAAGAAGCTCTGTCTTGGCTGAGAGAAAACGTGATATCAACATCGGATATACGCATCTTCTCAGATAGTCAAGCAGCACTTAAATCTCTCAACTCTGTCTCTACCAACTCCGTTACGGCCCAAAACTGTCGATCGTCTCTTGAAGAGATGGCGGAACAGTTTAATATTCACCTTCTTTGGGTGCCGGGCCATAGAGATATTCCGGCAAATTGTAAAGCCGATGAACTTGCCAGAAATGGAACTCTAATGCCCGTTTTGCCTAACAGGTGGAACATAGGTATACCGATCGCTACGTGTAAACTTTTGCTAAAACAAAACTCTGCAAGGAAAGCAAACTCTAGATGGACAAACCTTACTACATGTCTGGCCACAAAAGAAATCTGGCCATCGCTAGACCCTAGGCGCTCTAAAAGTTTGCTATCACTTAGTAGATCACAAATTAGATCCGTAATAGGTGTCATAACAGGACACTGCCTTATAGGAAAACACGCCACAAGACTTGGCGTTTTCTCAAATGACTTCTGTAGAAGTTGCATGGACGAAGAGGAGGAGGAAACAATTCCTCACCTCCTCTGCACATGTCCTGCTCTTTCACAGAGGCGCAGACTCCTTCTTGGGGACTACTTTTTCAATGATCCAAGCGATCTAGCTAATACAGACATACACTGTCTCTCTCGCTTCATAAAAAGCTCCGAATGGTTTTCGTAATGAGGATAATCTCCTCATTCCTATCATGTGGTATCCCAACGGACCTAATTATGGTCTAAGTGTGTCAGCCGTTTTCCTGACAGCCACTTTAACCTAACCTAACCGAACCTAATGTTTTTATTTGTTCATATAAAAGGACTTCTGGATTCTTCGGACTTGCCAGCGTTTTAAGGGCATTGTTCAGCTCTGTTCCCATGTGAACACGTGCATAATGCGGGTAATCGGTTGCTGGAATCTTGCTGAGTTGGAGCGCCCATTCAAATCTTCTAAAATAATCTGCGACTGATTCGAATTCAGATGATTTGTACTCACCAATGGAAAATGTTGGTAACTTTGGAGAGGGTTGGTGTGGGGTTGCGCCGTTACTAGTGGCAGTAGATATCGCCGCCTGTATGGCATCCAAAACTGCTTTTTTGATTGCTTCAGAGAAGACTAATGTAAGCGATTGCAGGGTTTCTTCTGACAATGACATGTTGTTTTTCTCAATTCCACTTTTGACACCACTGTTGTACATGCCAAAATGATTGTTTTATTCTTAAACTTAAATTCTTTTATTAATATTAAAGAGATGCTTTTACATAAAAAGTTTAATCGCAATGAGATACAATTTCAATTTTTAGATACATATTTAAGTACATTAAAAGATAGATAGATATTAATCAGAAAGAGAAAGATGGATAGACAATTAAAGGTGAACACACACCACAACAAATATAGACTTTCTCAAATAAGGTTAATACACAATATTTCCTCCCTCCCTTCGTGGCTAAGGTGAGAATAAGATTCGAAGCTTCCTTGGTCTGGTGGATCTTTGTTGAGCTGCTAGAGGTGTTATTAATTAACTTCCAGATCTAGGTGTTTGCGTCTCTTGTGGAGTAAATGACTGCTGCTTGGGTACTACAACTGCAGGACAAGTTTCACTTACTGGCTTATAATGAAATGATTGCAGAGATGTACTAGCAGCATTGGAGTTTTCGTCACGAAAATGTTGTTGTTGTGGAATAGGCGTTTGTGGTGGTCTTATGTATTGATCGTTGACTGGAACATCTATTTGCTCTGCATATTGCGTTCCATGAGTTTTATCTTGATTATTCAAATAATTATCTTTATGACATTTGATCTGGTCAGTATGGCGTTTAAACTGTTTGTCGCGGTAGGTCATTTCATAATGAAGGTCTCCCAAACGGTTCTTGATAATTCCCGGAACCCATTTGTCCATACGAGGATTGTTTGATAGGAAAACCACCGATTGTCCTGGTTGAAGAATGCGGAATGTTGGACTGAATTGCGAGTTTTGTTTTTCTGTTACTTTTGTAAATAAATCATCAGGTCTGAGAAGATCCAGACTAGTCCGAAGTGAACGACCCAAAAATAACTGGTATGGTGATTGGCCTGTGGTAGTATGAGGTGCTTTTCTATATTGCCGGAGGAATTTGTTAAGGTTTAGCTGAAGTGAGTTCTTAGTAGTTTTCGTCACGAAAATGTTGTTGTTGTGGAACAGGCGTTTGTGGTGGTCTTATGTATTGATCGTTGACTGGAACATCTATTTGCTCTGCATATTGCGTTCCATGAGTTTTATCTTGATTATTCAAATAATTATCTTTATGACATTTGATCTGGTCAGTATGCCGTTTAAACTGTTTGTCACGGTAGGTTATTTCATAATGAAGGTCTCCCAAACGGTTTTTGATAATTCCCGGAACCCCTTTGTCCATACGAGGATTGTTTGATAGGAAAAACACCGATTGTCCTGGTTGAAGAATGCGGAATGTTGGACTGAATTGCGAGTTTTGTTTTTCTGTTACTTTTGTAAATAAATCATCAGGTCTGAGAAGATCCAGACTAGTCCGAAGTGAATGACCCAAAAATAACTGCGATGGTGATTGGCCTGTGGTGGTATGAGGTGCTTTTCTATATTGCCGGAGGAATTTGTTAAGGTTTAGCTGAAGTGAGTTCTTAGTAGTTTCCACGGTTCTTAAAGCATCTTTTACTGTTTTAACGCCCCGCTCGGCTTTCCCATTCGTTGATGGATGGTACGGTGCTGTCAGTTTATGAAGCAAATAGTTCATGCAGAATAGATATGGTAGCACCAGCCGTCATCGTTCCAGTGAAGGGTCCCACGTAGTCTATATGGACTCGTTCCCACGGTCCTTTTGGATACTGCATTTTTTGTGCATTTTGTGTGCATTTTTTGAACAGCTGCTACAATTCCTTGCCACACGTTCAATATCGGCGTCAATTTCCGGCCAAAAAGCGAATGATCGTGCCAAACCTTTCATCTTCACCATTCCCAAATGCGCTAAGTGAAGATCTGCAAGAACTTTTTCACGTACGGTTGATGGGATGACCACTCTGTGTTCAAACACAAAGCAATTAGCAGCTAACCTAGAGCTGGACTCAGGAGATTTGAAACCCGATCGGATAAGACACTGACCTGCTTCTAGTATGGAACACATCCTGCCCAAATGTAGATCTTTTCTAGTTTCTTGAGCAATTTGTTTTGCATTGAGTGGCAGTTGATGAATTTGATGAATTCAAAATTTATCGAATGGGTCATATTCTAGTTCTGAATCCAAAACTTGTTGCAAGTGGTGAATTTTATTGACATCTGTTTCTAATGAAGCTCATGAGAAGTAATCAGCATTTGCGCTTTCCTTGGTTGTTTTGAATTTGACATCATAATCGAAGTTGGTCAAGAACTCCGCATAATTTGCCATTCTGCTGATACAGAGAACAGGCAAAGACTTTTCTGGGTGTAGGATTTGAGACAACGGTTTGTGATCGGTGATGAGGGTCCAATGACGAGCGTATAAATAAATGAAAAACTTTTGCACAGCCCAGACAATAGCTAATGCCTCCTTATCGATTTGTGGGTATCGCTGTTCTGTTGCGCTCATGGTGCGGCTTGCATACGCTATTGGCCTTTCCTGCCCATTACTTAAGACATGTGAGAGGACGGCTCCAAGTTCAGTTTTACTCGCGTCGGTGGCTCAGATAAGCGGGAGTGACGGGTCATAAGGCATAAGGACTTGTGGCGATATTAAAATATTTTTGATGTTCATATATGCTTCGTGTGCTTCTGGTGTCCACTTAAACGATTCGGACCGTAGCATGTTTCTCAATGGTCGATCTCTCGTAGAAAGATCTGGAATAAAAGAGCTATAATAAATTGCCTTACCCAAAAATAGTTGCAGTTCTTCGAAGGTGCTTTTTTTTACTGCTTCTGTGTGTTTGTCTGACTTTTGAATCCCATTAGCATCTATTTTGTGTCCCATAAATTCTACGCATGACGTCGAAAACACACATTTCTCTCGATTCAAGTGAATTCCATGTTGTCTTACTCTTTCCAAGACCAGATTAAGAATTTCCAACATTTCATCAATATTCTTGGCATGAATAAGGATGTCGTCAAAGAAGATTCTTACATTTCGAATGCCTTGGAACACAATTTCGATTCGCCGCTGCCAAATGGCCGGATTGTTTGCAGCTCCGTATACAGCACGAGTTGGACGAACTAATTTTTTTTTTTTTTTGTTAAATTCATTTTTATTTTTCATTTTTCTTATAACTATCTTAAAGCTAGACAAAAATTCATGAAAAACTAGCCTACTTATCAATATCTTAAAAATAACTTACTGGCCCTAAGCGGGTGCTCTAAATTAAACAATAACTTCATGCTAATGCCTTTCGGCCTACGAACTACTTAAAATAATATCTTGTCCTGGTTTTATTTTTCCCAAGAAAGATTCAAAAAAAACTTGGAAACTAATTGGACGAATTAATCCATGGGTTGTAGTGTTCAATGTCATAGCATGGCTGAACTGCTCGTCGATGGGTAGATGTGAGTAGGCATCTGTGACGTATAAGTGGCAGAATATAGTTGCATCCTTCATTTGATTAAATATATCCTCGACTTTTGGAATTGGATGTTCATCAATGATTATTCGTGGGTTAAGTGTTGGCTTGTAGTTCCCAGTAATACGAATTCTACCATTTTTCTTGGATACTATACGTGTTGTTGATGCCCATTCAGGGTATTCTACTTTTTTATAGAATCCTGAGGAAACTTTCAAGTCGATCTCTTCCAAAGTCGATGCCAAAGGAGTTTCCCTCGCTTTCATAAAAACTGGTGACACGTGAGGCTTAAAATGAAGTGAAGCAGCAGGTCCCTTCAGCCTGCCAGCTATGTCACTGAATACCTCTTCATATTGGTTTAGAAGGGAGTTCATCTGATTTTGTTGTTCCTCTGACAGATTAGGAGTTGTTGATGTGAGAGAGTTGACGTGACCTGAAGAGTTAAAGAACTTAGAGAAATTTATTTCACTGGCGAATTGAGCGATCCATTCTCTTCCAAAGAGAGTGTCAAAGTGGCCTTCTACCACATAGAGATTCAAGTTACAGTGACTGGAATACGACCAATGCAATTAAGTCGGTGGCGGGTGTAACTTGCAAACTGCCTGTCTGACTTTATCAAAGAAAATTTGGGTTTAATTGTGCGAAGAACCCGTGCCCTAATGATGGCACATGGTGAACCCGTATCTAGCTCCTCTGACAGATTAGGAGTTGTTGATGTGAGAGAGTTGACGTGACCTGAAGAGTTAAAGAACTTAGAGAAATTTATTTCACTGGCGAATTGAGCGATCCATTCTCTTCCAAAGAGAGTGTCAAAGTGGCCTTCTACCACATAGAGATTCAAGTTACAGTGACTGGAATGCGACCAATGCAATTAAGTCGGTGGCGGGTGTAACTTGCAAACTGCCTGTCTGACTTTATCAAAGAAAATTTGGGTTTAATTGTGCGAAGAACCCGTGCCCTAATGATGGCACATGGTGAACCCGTATCTAGCTCCATCATAAGATCACGGCCATCAATTTTCACTTTAATTTTTAGGGTGCCTGATGTGGATGGAGGCTTTATGGAGTTAACCATGTTAATAATTTTGAGACATTGTACTATTTCATCAGAATCACTCGGCTCCTCGTCGACCTTGATGATTTGTGCGGTTTTCGATCGGCGCATTCGTGCAATATGTCCTTTTTTGCTGCAGGCATGGCACTCTGCTTCTCGAAATTTGCATTGATTCCCAAAGTGTCTACCTCCGCACCCATTACAAGTTTGATTTGGGTGTTGTCCTTGTTTTGATGGTAGTAATGCTTCTTTTTGGCTTCGCTTGAATCGTGGGGGGGCATATCCCAGTTTGTTTGTGGCTTCGCCTGCCGGTGTTATTTCTGATTTTACCTCAACTGCTGTGTTGCGACTAGGTTCGATTGATTGTGCGGCTTCGTATGCAATTGCGAATGTGTCGGGTTGTTTGATTATTATAGCTTTGCACATCTCACGACAAGCAAGTCCATGAAGAAATTGTTCTATCAACATCCTGTCCAAAAAATTGCCGTAATCACAATTCACAGCGCCTTGCCTCAGACGGAGTGTAAAGTTGGCAACTGATTAATCAGCTTGCTGAACAATATGCCTGAATTTAATGCTTTCAGCGTATTTGTTCTTTGTCGTGTCAAAATGGGTTACAAGTAATATTTTTATTTGTTCATATGAAAGGACTTCTGGATTCTTCGGACTTGCCAGCGTTTTAAGGGCATTGTTCAGCTCTGTTCCCATGTGAACACGTGCATAATGCGGGTAATCGGTTGCTGGAATCTTGCTGAGTTGGAGCGCCCATTCAAATCTTCTAAAATAATCTGCGACTGATTCGGATTCAGATGATTTGTACTCACCAATGGAAAATGTTGGTAACTTTGGAGAGGGTTGGTGTGGGGTTGCGCCGTTACTAGTGACAGTAGATATCGCCGCCTGTATGGCATCCAAAACTGCTTTTTTGATTGCTTCAGAGAAGACTGATGTAAGCGATTGCAGGGTTTCTTCTGACAATGACATGTTGTTTTTCTCAATTCCACTTTTGACACCACTGTTGTACATGCAAAAATGATTGTTTTATTCTTAAACTTAAATTCTTTTATTAATATTAAAGAGATGCTTTTACATAAAACGTTTAATCGCAATGAGATACAATTTCAATTTTTAGATACATATTTAAGTACATTAAAAGATAGATAGATATTAATCAGAAAGAGAAAGATGGATAGACAATTAAAGGTGAACACACACCACAACAAATATAGACTTTCTCAAATAAGGTGAATACACAATATTTCTTCCCTCCCTTCGTGGCTAAGGTGAGAATAAGATTCGAAGCTTCCTTGGTCTGGTGGATCTTTGTTGAGCTGCTGCTAGAGGTGTTATTAATTAACTTCCAGATCTAGGTGTTTGCGTCTCTTGTGGAGTAAATGACTGCTGCTTGGGTACTACAACTGCAGGACTAGTTCCACTTACTGGCTTATAATGAAATGATTGCAGCGATGTTCTAGCAGCATTGGAGTTTTCGTCACGAAAATGTTGTTGTTGTGGAACAGGCGTTTGTGGTGGTCTTATGTATTGATCGTTGACTGGAACATCTATTTGCTCTGCATATTGCGTTCCATGAGTTTTATCTTGATTATTCAAATAATTATCTTTATGACATTTGATCTGGTCAGTATGGCGTTTAAACTGTTTGTCGCGGTAGGTCATTTCATAATGAAGGTCTCCCAAACGGTTTTTGATAATTCTCGGAACCCATTTGTCCATACGAGGATTGTTTGATAGGAAAAACACCGATTGTCCTGGTTGAAGAATGCGGAATGTTGGACTGAATTGCGAGTTTTGTTTTTCTGTTACTTTTGTAAATAAATCATCAGGTCTGAGAAGATCCAGACTAGTCCGAAGTGAACGACCCAAAAATAACTGCGATGGTGATTGGCCTGTGGTGGTATGAGGTGCTTTTCTATATTGCCAGAGGAATTTGTTAAGGTTTAGCTGAAGTGAGTTCTTAGTAGTTTCCATGGTTCTTAAGGCATCTTTTACTGTTTTTACGCCCCGCTCGGCTTTCCCATTCGTTGATGGATGGTACGGTGCTGTCAGTCTATGATATTTTACGCCAACTGTCTGCAGATATGTTATAAATTCAGCTGAAGTAAAATTTGTGCCATTATCGGACACCACCATTACTGGGACACCATATGAAGCAAATAGTTCATGCAGAATAGATATGGTAGCACCAGCCGTCATCGTTCCAGTGAAGGGTCCCACGTAGTCTATACGGACTCGTTCCCACGGTCCTTTTGGATACTCCCAATGGTGTTCTCGAAACTTGGGAGGTAAGTGTGCATTTTTTGTACAGCTGCTACAATTCCTTGCCACACGTTCAATATCGGCATCAATTTCCGGCCAAAAAGCGAATGATCGTGCCTAACCTTTCATCTTCGCCATTCCCAAATGCGCTAAGTGAAGATCTGCAAGAACTTTTTCACGTACGGTTGATGGGATGACCACTCTGTGTTCAAACACACGGCAATTAGCAGCTAACCTAGAGCTGGACTCAGGAGATTTGAAACCCGATCGGATAAGACACTGACCTGCTTCTAGTATGGAACACATCCTGCCCAAATGTAGATCTTTTCTAGTTTCTTGAGCAATTTGTTTTGCATTGAGTGGCAGTTGATGAATTTGATGAATTCAAAATTTATCGAATGGGTCATATTCTAGTTCTGAATCCAAAACTTGTTGCAAGTGGTGAATTTTATTGACATCTGTTTCTAATGAAGCTCATGAGAAGTAATCAGCATTTGCGCGATATTAAAATATTTTTGATGTTCATATATGCTTCGTGTGCTTCTGGTGTCCACTTAAACGATTCGGACCGCAGCATGTTTCTCAATGGTCGATCTCTCGTAGAAAGATCTGGAATAAAAGAGCTATAATAAATTGCCTTACCCAAAAATAGTTGCAGTTCTTCGAAGGTGCCTTTTTTTACTGCTTCTGTGTGTTTGTCTGACTTTTGAATCCCATTAGCATCTATTTTGTGTCCCATAAATTCTACGCATGACGTCGAAAACACACATTTCTCCCGATTCAAGTGAAGTCCATGTTGTCTTACTCTTTCCAAGACCAGATTAAGAATTTCCAACATTTCATCAAAATTCTTGGCATGAATAAGGATGTCGTCAAAGAAGATTCTTACATTTCGAATGTGTTGGAACACAATTTCGATTCGCCGCTGCCAAATGGCCGGATTGTTTGCAGCTCCGTATACAGCACGAGTTGGACGAACTAATTTTTTTTTTTTTTTGTTAAGTTCATTTTTATTTTTAATTTTTCTTATAACTATCTTAAAGCTAGACAAACATTCATGAAAAACTAGCCTACCTTTCAATATCTTTAAAGTAACTTACTGGCCCTAAGCGGGTGCTCTAAATTAAACAATAACTTAATGCTAATGCCTTTCGGCCTACGAACTACTTAAAATAATATCTTGTCCTGGTTTTATTTTTCCCAAGAAAGATTCAAAAAAAACTTGGACGAATTAATCCATTGGTTGTAGTGTTCAATGTCATAGCATGGCTGAACTGCTCGTCGATGGGTAGATGTGAGTAGGCATCTGTGACGTATAAGTGGCAGAATACAGTTGCATCCTTCATTGCATCCTTTCATTTGATTTGGATGTTCATCAATGATTATTCGTGGGTTAAGTGTTGGCTTGTAGTTCCCAGTAATACGAATTCTACCATTTTTCTTGGATACTATATGTGTTGTTGATGCCCATTCAGGGTATTCTACTTTTTTATAGAATCCTGAGGAAACTTTCAAGTCGATCTCTTTGGCATACGCATCCCGCAGTGCCAAAGGAGTTTCCCTCGCTTTCATAAAAACTGGTGACACGTGAGGCTTAAAATGAAGTGAAGCAGCAGGTCCCTTAGCTTGCCAGCTATGTCACTGAATACCTCTTCATATTGGTTGAGAAGGGAGTTCATCTGATTTTGTTGTTCCTCTGACAGATTAGGAGTTGTTGATGTGAGAGAGTTGACGTGACCTGAAGAGTTAAAGAACTTAGAGAAATTTATTTCACTGGCGAATTGAGCGATCCATTCCCTTCCAAAGAGAGTGTCAAAGTGGCCTTCTACCACATAGAGATTCAAACTACGAAAGGTTCTGCCAATAGTTACAGTGACTGATATACGACCAATGCAATTAAGTCGGTGGCGGGTGTAACTTGCAAACTGCCTGTCTGACTTTATCAAAGAAAATTTGGGATTAATTGTGCGAAGAACCCGTGCACTAATGATGGCACATGGTGAACCCGTATCTAGCTCCATCATAAGATCACGGCCATCAATTTCCACTTTAATTTTTAGGGTGCCTGATGTGGATGGAGGCTTTATGGAGTTAACCATGTTTATAATTTTGAGACATTGTACTATTTCATCAGAATCACTCGGCTCCTCGTGGACCTCGATGATTTGTGCGGTTTTCGATCGGCACATTCGTGCAATATGTTTTTTTTTGCTGCAGGCATGACACTCTGCTTCTCGAAATTTGCATTGATTCCCAAATTGTCTACCTCCGCACCCATTACAAGTTTGATTTGGGTGTTGTGCTTGTTTTGATGGTAGTAATGCTTCTTTTTGGCTTCGCTTGAATCGTGGGGGGCATATCCCATTTTGTTTGTGGCTTCGCCTGCCGGTGTTATTTCTGATTTTACCTCAACTGCTGTGTTGCGACTAGGTTCGATTGATTGTGCGGCTTCGTATGCAATTGCGAATGTGTCGGGTTGTTTGATTATTATAGCTTTGCACATCTCACGACAAGCAAGTCCATGAAGAAATTGTTCTATCAACATCCTGTCCAAAAAATTGCCGTAATCGCAATTCACAGCGCCTTGCCTCAGACGGAGTGTAAAGTTGGCAACTGATTCATCAGCTTGCTGAACAATATGCCTGAATTTAATGCTTTCAGCGTATTTGTTCTTTGTCGTGTCAGAATGGGTTACAAGTTTTTATTTGTTCATATGAAAGGACTTCTGGATTCTTCGGACTTGCCAGCGTTTGAAGGGCATTGTTCAGCTCTGTTCCCATGTGAACACGTGCATAATGCGGGTAATGGGTTGCTGGAATCTTGCTGAGTTGGAGCGCCCATTCAAATCTTCTAAAATAATCTGCGACTGATTCGGATTCAGATGATTTGTACTCACCAATGGAAAATGTTGGTAACTTTGGAGAGGGTTGCTGTGGGGTTGCGCCATTACTAGTGGCAGTAGATATCGCCGCCTGTATGGCATCCAAAACTGCTTTTTTGATTGCTTCAGAGAAGACTGATGTAAGCGATTGCAGGGTTTCTTCTGACAATGACATGTTGTTTTTCTCAATTCCACTTTTGACACCACTGTTGTACATGCAAAAATGATTGTTTAATTCTTAAACTTAAATTCTTTTATTAATATTAAAGAGATGCTTTTACATAAAAAGTTTAATCGCAATGAGATACAATTTCAATTTTTAGATACATATTTAAGTACATTAAAAGATAGATAGATATTAATCAGAAAGAGAAAGATGGATAGACAACTAAAGGTGAACACACACCACAACAAATATAGACTTTCTCAAATAAGGTTAAAACACAATATTTCTTCCCACCCTTCGTGGCTAAGGTGAAAAAAAGATTCGAAGCTTCCTTGGTCTGGTGGATCTTTGTTGAGCTGCTAGAGGTGTTATTAATTAACTTCCAGATCTAGGTGTTTGCGTCTCTTGTGGAGTAAATGACTGCTGCTTGGGTACTACAACTGCAGGACAAGTTTCACTTACTGGCTTATAATGAAATGATTGCAGAGATGTACTAGCAGCATTGGAGTTTTCGTCACGAAAATGTTGTTGTTGTGGAATAGGCGTTTGTGGTGGTCTTATGTATTGATCGTTGACTGGAACATCTATTTGCTCTGCATATTGCGTTCCATGAGTTTTATCTTGATTATTCAAATAATTATCTTTATGACATTTGATCTGGTCAGTATGGCGAACGACCCAAAAATAACTGCGATGGTGATTGGCCTGTGGTGGTATGAGGTGCTTTTCTATATTGCCGGAGGAATTTGTTAAGGTTTAGCTGAAGTGAGTTCTTAGTAGTTTTCGTCACGAAAATGTTGTTGTTGTGGAACAGGCGTTTGTGGTGGTCTTATGTATTGATCGTTGACTGGAACATCTATTTGCTCTGCATATTGCGTTCCATGAGTTTTATCTTGATTATTCAAATAATTATCTTTATGACATTTGATCTGGTCAGTATGGCGTTTAAACTGTTTGTCGCGGTAGGTCATTTCATAACGAAGGTCTCCCAAACGGTTTTTGATAATTCCCGGAACCCATTTGTCCATACGAGGATTGTTTGATAGGAAAAACACCGATTGTCCTGGTTGAAGAATGCGGAATGTTGGACTGAATTGCGAGTTTTGTTTTTCTGTTACTTTTGTAAATAAATCATCAGGTCTGAGAAGATCCAGACTAGTCCGAAGTGAATGACCCAAAAATAACTGCGATGGTGATTGGCCTGTGGTGGTATGAGGTGCTTTTCTATATTGCCGGAGGAATTTGTTAAGGTTTAGCTGAAGTGAGTTCTTAGTAGTTTCCAAGGTTCTTAAGGCATCTTTTACTGTTTTTACGCCCCGCTCGGCTTTCCCATTCGTTGATGCTGTCAGTTTATGATATTTTACGCCAACTGTCTGCAGATATGTTATAAATTCAGATGAAGTAAAATTTGTGCCATTATCGGACACCACCATTACTGGGACACCATATGAAGCAAATAGTTCATGCAGAATAGATATGGTAGCACCAGCCGTCATCGTTCCAGTGAAGGGTCCCACGTAGTCTATATGGACTCGTTCTCACGGTCCTTTTGGATACTTCCAATGGTGTTCTCGAAACTTGGGAGGTAAGTGTGCATTTTTTGAACAGCTGCTACAATTCCTTGCCACACGTTCAATATCGGCGCCAATTTTCGGCCAAAAAGCGAATGATCGTGCCAAACCTTTCATCTTCACCATTCCCAAATGCGCTAAGTGAAGATCTGCAAGAACTTTTTCACGTACGGTTTATGGGATGACCACTCTGTGTTCAAACACAGGGCAATTAGCAGCTAACCTAGAGCTGGACTCAGGAGATTTGAAACCCGATCGGATAAGACACTGACCTGCTTCTAGTATGGAACACATCTTGCCCAAATGTAGATCTTTTCTAGTTTCTTGAGCAATTTGTTTTGCATTGAGTGGCAGTTGATGAATTTGATGAATTCAAAATTTATCGAATGGGTCATATTCTAGTTCTGAATCCAAAACTTGTTGCAAGTGGTGAATTTTATTGACATCTGTTTCTAATGAAGCTCATGAGAAGTAATCAGCATTTGCGCTCAAGAACTCCGCATAATTTGCCATTCTGCTGATACAGAGAACAGGCAAAGACTTTTCTGGGTGTAGGATTTGAGACAACGGTTTGTGATCGGTGATGAGGGTCCAATGACAAGCGTATACATACATGAAAAACTTTTGCACAGCCCAGACAATAGCTAATGCCTCCTTATCGATTTGTGGGTATCGCTGTTCTGTTGCGCTCATGGTGCGGCTTGCATACGCTATTGGCCTTTCCTGCCCATTACTTAAGACATGTGAGAGGACGGCTCCAAGTTCAGTTTTACTGGCGTCGGTGGCTCAGATAAGCGGGAGTGACGGGTCATAAGGCATAAGGACTTGTGGCGATATTAAAATATTTTTGATGTTCATATATGCTTCGTGTGCTTCTGGTGTCCACTTAAACGATTCGGACCGCAGCATGTTTCTCAATGGTCGATCTCTCGTAGAAAGATCTGGAATAAAAGAGCTATAATAAATTGCCTTACCCAAAAATAGTTGCAGTTCTTCGAAGGTGCTTTTTTTTACTGCTTCTGTGTGTTTGTCTGACTTTTGAATCCCATTAGCATCTATTTTGTGTCCCATAAATTCTACGCATGACGTCGAAAACACACATTTCTCTCGATTCAAGTGAAGTCCATGTTGTCTTACTCTTTCCAAGACCAGATTAAGAATTTCCAACATTTCATCAAAATTCTTGGCATGAATAAGGATGTCGTCAAAGAAGATTCTTACATTTCGAATGCCTTGGAACACAATTTCGATTCGCCGCTGCCAAATGGCCGGATTGTTTGCAGCTCCGTATACAGCACGAGTTGGACAAACTAATTTTTTTTTTTTTGTTAAGTTCATTTTTATTTTTCATTTTTCTTATAACTATCTTAAAGCTAGACAAAAATTCATGAAAAACTAGCCTACTTATCAATATCTTTAAAATAACTTACTGGCCCTAAGCGGGTGCTCTAAATTAAACAATAACTTAATGCTAATGCCTTTCGGCCTACGAACTACTTAAAATAATATCTTGTCCTGGTTTTATTTTTCCCAAGAAAGATTCAAAAAAACTTGGAAACTAATTGGACGAATTAATCCATGGGTTGTAGTGTTCAATGTCATAGCATGGCTGAACTGCTCG
Source organism: Melangyna quadrimaculata (assembly GCA_949320155.1). NCBI lineage: Eukaryota > Metazoa > Arthropoda > Insecta > Diptera > Syrphidae > Melangyna > Melangyna quadrimaculata. The sequence continues at coordinate 350,388,932 of OX439483.1, read as the reverse complement.
TCGATGGGTAGATGTGAGTAGGCATCTGTGACGTATAAGTGGCAGAATACAGTTGCATCCTTCATTGCATCCTTTCATTTGATTTGGATGTTCATCAATGATTATTCGTGGGTTAAGTGTTGGCTTGTAGTTCCCAGTAATACGAATTCTACCATTTTTCTTGGATACTATATGTGTTGTTGATGCCCATTCAGGGTATTCTACTTTTTTATAGAATCCTGAGGAAACTTTCAAGTCGATCACTTTGGCATACGCATCCCGCAATGCCAAAGGAGTTTCCCTCGCTTTCATAAAATCTGGTGACACATGAGGCTTAAAATGAAGTGAAGCAGCAGGTCCCTTAGTTTGCCAGCTATGTCACTGAATACCTCTTCATATTGGTTGAGAAGGGAGTTCATCTGATTTTGTTGTTCCTCTGACAGATTAGGAGTTGTTGATGTGAGAGAGTTGACGTGACCTGAAGAGTTAAAGAACTAAGAGAAATTTATTTCACTGGCGAATTAAGCGATCCATTCCCTTCCAAAGAGAGTGTCAAAGTGGCCTTCTACCACATAGAGATTCAAACTACGAAAGGTTCTGCCAATAGTTACAGTGACTGGAATACGACCAATGCAATTAAGTCGGTGGCGGGTGTAACTTGCAAACTGCCTGTCTGACTTTATCAAAGAAAATTTGGGTTTAATTGTGCGAAGAACCCGTGCACTACTAATGATGGCACACGGTGAACCCGTATCTAGCTCCATCATAAGATCACGGCCATCAATTTTCACTTTAATTTTTAGGGTGCCTGATGTGGATGGAGGCTTTATGGAGTTAACCATGTTAATAATTTTGAGACATTGTACTATTTCATCAGAATCACTCGGCTCCTAGTCGACCTCGATGATTTGTGCGGTTTTCGATCGGCACATTCGTGCAATATGTCCTTTTTTGCTGCACGCATGGCACTCTGCTTCTCGAAATTTGCATTGATTCCCAAAGTGTCAACCTCCGCACCCATTACAAGTTTGATTTGGGTGTTGTCCTTGTTTTGATGCTTCTTTTTGGCTTCGCTTGAATCGTGGGGGGCATATCCCAGTTTGTTTGTGGCTTCGCCTGCCGGTGTTATTTCTGATTTTACCTCAACTGCTGTGTTGCGACTAGGTTCGATTGATTGTGCGGCTTCGTATGCAATTGCGAATGTGTCGGGTTGTTTGACTATTATAGCTTTGCACATCTCACGACAAGCAAGTCCATGAAGAAATTGTTCTATCAACATCCTGTCCAAAAAATTGCCGTAATCACAATTCACAGCGCATTGCCTCAGACGGAGTGTAAAGTTGGCAACTGATTCATCAGCTTGCTGAACAATATGCCTGAATTTAATGCTTTCAGCGTATTTGTTCTTTGTCGTGTCAGAATGGGTTACAAGTTTTTATTTGTTCATATGAAAGGACTTCTGGATTCTTCGGACTTGCCAGCGTTTTAAGGGCATTGTTCAGCTCTGTTCCCATGTGAACACGTGCATAATGCGGGTAATCGGTTGCTGGAATCTTGCTGAGTTGGAGCGCCCATTCAAATCTTCTAAAATAATCTGCGACTGATTCGGATTCAGATGATTTGTACTCACCAATGGAAAATGTTGGTAACTTTGGAGAGGGTTGGTGTGGGGTTGCGCCGTTACTAGTGGCAGTAGATATCGCCGCCTGTATGGCATCCAAAACTGCTTTTTTGATTGCTTCAGAGAAGACTGATGTAAGCGATTGCAGGGTTTCTTCTGACAATGACATGTTGTTTTTCTCAATTCCACTTTTGACACCACTGTTGTACATGCAAAAATGATTGTTTTATTCTTAAACTTAAATTCTTTTATTAATATTAAAGAGATGCTTTTACATAAAAAGTTTAATCGCAATGAGATACAATTTCAATTTTTAGATACATATTTAAGTACATTAAAAGATAGATAGATATTAATCAGAAAGAGAAAGATGGATAGACAATTAAAGGTGAACACACACCACAACAAATATAGACTTTCTCAAATAAGGTTAATACACAATATTTCTTCCCTCCCTTCGTGGCTAAGGTGAGAATAAGATTCGAAGCTTCCTTGGTCTGGTGGATCTTTGTTGAGCTGCTAGAGGTGTTATTAATTAACTTCCAGATCTAGGTGTTTGCGTCTCTTGTGGAGTAAATGACTGCTGCTTGGGTACTACAACTGCAGGACTAGTTTCACTTACTGGCTTATAATGAAATGATTGCAGAGATGTACAAGCAGCATTGGAGTTTTCGTCACGAAAATGTTGTTGTTGTGGAATAGGCGTTTGTGGTGGTCTTATGTATTGATCGTTGACTGGAACATCTATTTGCTCTGCATATTGCATTCCATGAGTTTTATCTTGATTATTCAAATAATTATCTTTATGACATTTGATCTGGTCAGTATGGCGTTTAAACTGTTTGTCGCGGTAGGTCATTTCATAATGAAGGTCTCCCAAACGGTTTCTGATAATTTCCGGAACCCATTTGTCCATACGAGGATTGTTTGATAGGAAAAACACCGATTGTCCTGGTTGAAGAATGCGGAATGTTGGACTGAATTGCGAGTTTTGTTTTTCTGTTACTTTTGTAAATAAATCATAAGGTCTGAGAAGATCCAGACTAGTCCGAAGTGAAAGACCGAAAAATAACTGCGATGGTGATTGGCCTGTGGTGGTATGAGGTGCTGTTCTATATTGCCGGAGGAATTTGTTAAGGTTTAGCTGAAGTGAGTTCTTAGTAGTTTCCAAGGTTCTTAAGGCATCTTTTACTGTTCTTACGCCCTGCTCGGCTTTCCCATTCGTTGATGGATGGTACGGTGCTGTCAGTTTATGATATATTACGCCAACTGTCTGCAGATATGTTATAAATTCAGCTGAAGTAAAATTTGTGCCGACCACCATCACTGGGACACCATATGAAGCAAATAGTTCATGCAGAATAGATATGGTAGCACCAGCCGTCATCGTTCCAGTGAAGGATCCCACGTAGTCTATATGGACTCGTTCCCACGGTCCTTTTGGATACTCCCAATGGTGTTCTCGAAACTTGGGAGGTAAGTGTGCATTTTTTGTACAGCTGCTACAATTCCTTGGCACACGTTCAATATCGGCATCAATTTCCGGCCAAAAAGCGAATGATCGTGCCAAACCTTTCATCTTCACCATTCCCAAATGCGCTAAGTGAAGATCTGCAAGAACTTTTTCACGTACGGTTTATGGGATGACCACTCTGTGTTCAAACACAAAGCATTTAGCAGCTAACCTAGAGCTGGACTCAGGAGATTTGAAACCCGATCGGATAAGACACTGACCTGCTTCTAGTATGGAACACATCCTGCCCAAATGTAGATCTTTTCTAGTTTTTTTTTTTTTTTTTATTTCATTTATTTGGCAAATGTTTTTCTATTTGAAAATTCTTTACAAAAGTTTTACATTAATTCTATATTAAATAAATCTATTTTTAACATAATCAATTAAATTTTTTTTGAATTTCGCTAAATTTCTTTCAATTTTTAAATCATTTGGTAAATTATTATAAATATCTATTCCTCTATGAAGAACCATATTTTTTGTTTTTTCGTTTTTATACCTTGTTAATCTAAAATCCCCAGCATTACGTAAAGCAAAAGGCTGTACATCACTTACATATGTTATATATTCATTTGAATAATTTGGTAATATATTAAATTTAATTTTAAACACAAATACAATAGCATTATACATAATTCTTTGGTTTACACTCATCCAAGACAATTTCAACAACATTTCTCTTATTGGAGTAAATCCATTGCACATTAAAATTATTCTCATTGCCCTATTTTGAAGTTTTTGTAACCTATTCATCATGAGATTATTGCACATAAACAAAATACTTGAACAATATTCAAAGTGTGGTTTTATCATGGTATTATATACTTTAATTAAAGTTGTTTTAGACATTTTTTTCCTTATTCTACTAAAAAAGTAAATTTTCTTTGAAATTTTTTTACATACATAATTAACATGTGCATTAAGATTTAACTTTTCATCAATTACAACACCTAAATGTTTCTATTTGAATATCCATTTAATATCATAGCTTTTGTTTTATCTATATTTAATTTTAACAAGTTACTGTCAAACCATTATTGTAAACTTTTCAAATCTTTTCTTTCTTTCTTATCAATACATTCATCAACAGTATTACCAGATATAAATAATAAAGCATCATCTGCAAACAGCACAATTTTAGAAAAACGAACAGCATTCTCCATATCATTGATATACACCAAAAACAGCAACACACCAAGTAGAGATCCTTGTGGGACACCATGAAGCACAGATACAGGGTTTGAAACATCATCATTTATTTTAGTCTTTTGTGTTCTATTTTCAAGATATGATTTGAACCATTTAAGTTCTGTGTTTCTTACACCATACATTTTTAGTTTATCTATTAAAATTAATTTGTCCACAGTTTCGAAAGCTCGCTTTAAGTCTAAAAATACAGCCACTACCACTTTTTTGACATGAACGTCAATTTTCCACTTAGTGATGACTAGATTCAGAAGGGACTCGCAATTATGATTTTTTCTAAAACCAGATTGATGACATGATATCAAATTGAAGGATTCTAAATAGTTTTGCAGCTGATTATATACAATCTTTTCAATAACTTTGCTTTCAAGCGTCATCATATTAACCGGTCTGAAATCTTCTACTTTTTTAGAGTTTTTTACTTTTTGAATGGGAACAATTAGGGACTCTTTACAGCAATTTGGAAACGTAGCACTTGATAAAGATAAATTAACAATTTTAAGTAACATATCACCACATACATCAAAGGCATCCAAATACATTTTAACATTGATTCCGTTTATATCTTTTTTATTATTCATTGACTTTAACACACTTTGAAGGTCACTCAAATTTATTTCTTTGAATTTAAAATCTAAATAATAATAATCCCGTATTGTATTGACGTAGGATTTTTTTGGAATATTACGCCTTATTTCCTCGATACTATTAACAAAAAAAGAGTTTAACACATTCGACATTTCGTGAGCACTATTATTTTTTTTTCCATTACATATCACTTCATTTATGTTTTTTTGGCTTTCTTTTAAAACAAGGAGTTTTAATGTACTCCACATAGATTTTTGATCACTACAAACTTCAATTTTTCTTTTAATGTACCCGTGCTTAGCACTATCTAGTGAGTTTTTAAATTTATTTCTACAAATTTTATAGTTGCACCAATCCACCATAAGACATGAAATTTTAGCTTTTTCGTATTTTTCAACTTTTTCGTTTTTTAGCATTCTTAGATTTTCATTAAACCAAGGATTAGGGGTATTATTTATATTTTTACATGACATGAAACAGTTAACCGTCTGGAGAATTTTGTCCGAAAATTCTTTTGTCAATGTGTCAACCGATATATTGTCATCATACACAGAAAAATCACAGTTTCATAGTTTGGGGACAAAACTTTCTGCATTATATTTAAATATACGTATAGTCTTCTGTTTTTGTGTTATATTGCTATAAAATGCCTTAATACAAATTATCACAGATTCATGATCACTTATTTTAAATTTACTATCAGACTTGGCTTCAACTCTCTCCGGATTATTTGTCATAACATAGTCAATTAAACTGCGGGAACTACTTGTTATTCTCGTCAGACCTTTAACTAGTTGGGTATATGAATTATCACTTAATATTGCACTTATTTGATTTTTAAGGGAACTATCTACTAGTAGATTAATATTTATATCACCCATTAATATCACAGTTTTAAAATCACAGTTTAAAGTATTTAACCAATTGGAAAATCTATCTAAAAATATCGTCGGAGAATAGCTAGGTGATCTATAAATTCCTCCAAGTATATATACAAGATTGTTTTTATTCACTTTCACCAATAAAAACCATATCTGCTTATCAATCGCAATATTGTTCAATATTTCAAACTCCCAACTATCTTTAATATAAAAAGTAACTCCACCTGTATGTGGAGATATAGAATCGCATCTTACTATTTGAAAGCCTTTTAGGTCAATTTCTGCATCTTCAACGGAATCTGTAGTATGGGTTTCTGTTGCACATAAGAAATCAAACTCACTATCATATACTAACGATTATAACTCACTGAAGTTATTTATGAGACCTTCAATATTTAGACTCAAACATTTTAACTCCAATAGTTGCTAATAGTTTATTTTACTGCGTTCATTAAGGAGCTGCCTCCTATAGATTGGACATTCCAAACTACGGACATCGTGATTTATGTCCATATCCGGAAGGTTAGCTTTGTTCTTAAGCCTCATACAATTAACACATTGAACTTCATTCTTACAGTCTTTAATTTCATGATCCTTTTCACCAAATTTTAAGCAAATTTTATCACTCGTACAGACACCTTGTATATGATTATACCCAAGGCATTTAAAGCAACGACGAACACCAACTTTTTCATATACAACACATCTATCATATTTTATATAAATCTTTTTAGCTTCCAATATTTCATGAAAAGCTTTATTGTCAACTTCTAAAATTGCATTATAGAAAATATTATTTTTAAAAGACTTATAGACTTTGACGCACTTTAGTGTATTAAAAACAATATTGTTTTGATTTCTAACAGCTTCTTCTATAACATCGCTGCTTAAATTTTCACACATACCACTCACTAGAATCGTTGGATTTTTCATAATTGGCATATGCACCTCATACTTATCGCTCATTTTACTCTTTATTTCATCAACAATTTTTTTGACTGCATCTTCACTGTCACAACATATGGCAATCGAACCATTTTTCCTCTCAAACATGTTGTTAACTTTAATAGAAAGGGCGGAGGGGTCTATTTTCATTTTAATTTCAGACTTAGTAACAGCAAAGTGCTGATTCTCTTTAGGTTTCACTAATACAGGGGCAATCCCAATGGGTTTTTTTAGTAAGTCAGCATATGATGGTTTTGACTTTTCTTTCACTCTAACTTCCGATTCTTTATTACGAGAATTTACCACTTCACTCTTTAACTCATCAATCTTGCTAACCAAACACTCGCGCACATTTTCTTCTATCATTTTAAATTGCTCATTTTTCTCACTTGCACTTTCAGATGCTTTTAACAAGTTATTATTTAACTCTTTCACTGTTTCTGAAATCGCTTGCACATCTTGTTTTTCTTTTTCGCTCTTATCAATTAAATCCGTTTTAAATGCAATAGCCATCTCACTGATTTGTGTTGATATATTACTAACTCTTTCATTTAAAATTTCAACCATTTTATCATCTTTTGATTTTTGAGAGTTTAATAAAATCTCATATTGTTTAAGAACATTTTTAGGAAAATTTAAACAATCATTACAAAAGTAACCAAGGTTTTTATTCCCTTTTAGTAGTTTAATGTCATACTCAGACAATTTGCCTTCGCAACACAAACGATAAAACATTTGTTTGCAGAAACCGCTACAAGGAATTACATTCACGTCACCGCGACTAAATCTTGCATCACATTTTCCACAAAATTCATCCATCGTAAGGAATGTCTGTCACGAAAAACCGATTTTCAATAACTCTTTCCGATAAAAGATATTTTTTGTGGTTTTTATTACCAACAATATTAATAAAAAAAAGATTTATTTTTAGCACTTGATTAACACGTCTTATAAAAATAAATACCTCAACCTTGAGCAATTTGTTTTGCATTGAGTGGCAGTTGATGAATTCAAAATTTATCGAATGCGTCATATTCTAGTTCTGAATCCAAAACTTGTTGCAAGTGGTGAATTTTATTGACATCTGTTTCTAATGAAGCTCATGAGAAGTTATCAGCATTTGCGCTTTCCTTGGTTGTTTTGAATTTGACATCATAATCGAAGTTGGTCAAGAACTCCGCATAATTTGCCATTCTGCTGATACAGAGAACAGGCAAAGACTTTTCTGGGTGTAGGATTTGAGACAACGGTTTGTGATCGGTGGTGAGGGTCCAATGACGAGCGTATAAATACATGAAAAACTTTTGCACAGCCCAGACAATAGCTAATGCCTCCTTATCGATTTGTGGGTATCGCTGTTCTGTTGCGCTCATGGTGCGGCTTGCATACGCTATTGGCCTTTCCTGCCCATTACTTAAGACATGTGAGAGGACGGCTCCAAGTTCAGTTTTACTCGCGTCGGTGGCTCAGATAAGCGGGAGTGACGGGTCATAAGGCATAAGGACTTGTGGCGATATTAAAATATTTTTGATGTTCATATATGCTTCGTGTACTTCTGGTGTCCACTTAAACGATTCGGACCGCAGCATGTTTCTCAATGGTCGATCTCTCGTAGAAAGATCTAGAATAAAAAGCTATAATAAGTTGCCTTACCCAAAAATAGTTGCAGTTCTTCGAAGGTGCTTTTTTTACTGCTTCTGTGTGTTTTTCTGACTTTTGAATCCCATTATCATATATTTTGTGTCCCATAAATTCTACGCATGACGTCGAAAACACACATTTCTCTCGATTCAAGTGAAGTCCATGTTGCCTTACTCTTTCCAAGACCAGATTAAGAATTTCCAACATTTCATCAAAATTCTTGGCCTGAATAAGGATGTCGTCAAAGAAGATTCTTACATTTCGAATGCCTTGGAACACAATTTCGATTCGCCGCTGCCAAATGGCCGGATTGTTTGCAGCTCCGTATACAGCACGAGTTGGACGAACTAATTTTTTTTTTTTTTGTTAAATTCATTTTTATTTTTCATTTTTCTTATAACTATCTTAAAGCTAGACAAAAATTCATGAAAAACTAGCCTACTTATCAATATCTTAAAAATAACTTACTGGCCCTAAGCGGGTGCTCTAAATTAAACAATAACTTAATACTAATGCCTTTCGGCCTACGAACTACTTAAAATAATATCTTGTCCTGGTTTTATTTTTCCCAAGAAAGATTCAAAAAAAACTTGGAAACTAATTGGACGAATTAATCCATGGGTTGTAGTGTTCAATGTCATAGCATGGCTGAACTGCTCGTCGATGGGTAGATGTGAGTAGGCATCTGTGACGTATAAGTGGCAGAATATAGTTGCATCCTTCATTTGATTAAATATATCCTCGACTTTTGGAATTGGATGTTCATCAATGATTATTCGTAGGTTAAGTGTTGGCTTGTAGTTCCCAGTAATACGAATTCTACCATTTTTCTTTGATACTATATGTGTTGTTGATGCCCATTCAGGGTATTCTACTTTTTTATAGAATCCTGAGGAAACTTTCAAGTCGATCTCTTTGGCATACGCATCCCGCAATGCCAAAGGAGTTTCCCTCGCTTTCATAAAAACTGGTGACACGTGAGGCTTAAATGAAGTGAACTGAATGAATGAACTGCTTCTGAAGAAGGACACCACTGTTGTACATGCAAAAATGATTGTTTTATTCTTAAACTTGAATTCTTTTATTAATATTAAAGAGATGCTTTTACATAAAAAGTTTAATCGCAATGAGATACAATTTCAATTTTTAGATACATATTTAAGTACATTAAAAGATAGATAGATATTAATCAGAAAGAGAAAGATGGATAGACAATTAAAGGTGAACACACACCACAACAAATATAGACTTTCTCAAATAAGGTTAATACACAATATTTCTTCCATCCCTTCGTGACTAAGGTGAGAATAAGATTCGAAGCTTCCTTGGTCTGGTGGATCTTTGTTGAGCTGCTAGAGGTGTTATTAATTAACTTCCAGATCTAGTTGTTTGCGTCTCTTGTGGAGTAAATGACTGCTGCTTGGGTACTACAACTGCAGGAACCAAGGATTAGGGGTATTATTTATATTTTTACATGACATGAAACAGTTAACCGTCTGGAGAATTTTGTCCGAAAATTCTTTTGTCAATGTGTCAACCGATATATTGTCATCATACACAGAAAAATCACAGTTTCATAGTTTGGGGACAAAACTTTCTGCATTATATTTAAATATACGTATAGTCTTCTGTTTTTGTGTTATATTGCTATAAAATGCCTTAATACAAATTATCACAGATTCATGATCACTTATTTTAAATTTACTATCAGACTTGGCTTCAACTCTCTCCGGATTATTTGTCATAACATAGTCAATTAAACTGCGGGAACTACTTGTTATTCTCGTCAGACCTTTAACTAGTTGGGTATATGAATTATCACTTAATATTGCACTTATTTGATTTTTAAGGGAACTATCTACTAGTAGATTAATATTTATATCACCCATTAATATCACAGTTTTAAAATCACAGTTTAAAGTATTTAACCAATTGGAAAATCTATCTAAAAATATCGTCGGAGAATAGCTAGGTGATCTATAAATTCCTCCAAGTATATATACAAGATTGTTTTTATTCACTTTCACCAATAAAAACCATATCTGCTTATCAATCGCAATATTGTTCAATATTTCAAACTCCCAACTATCTTTAATATAAAAAGTAACTCCACCTGTATGTGGAGCTATAGAATCGCATCTTACTATTTGAAAGCCTTTTAGGTCAATTTCTGCATCTTCAACGGAATCTGTAGTATGGGTTTCTGTTGCACATAAGAAATCAAACTCACTATCATATACTAACGATTATAACTCACTGAAGTTATTTATGAGACCTTCAATATTTAGACTCAAACATTTTAACTCCAATAGTTGCTAATAGTTTATTTTACTGCGTTCATTAAGGAGCTGCCTCCTATAGATTGGACATTCCAAACTACGGACATCGTGATTTATGTCCATATCCGGAAGGTTAGCTTTGTTCTTAAGCCTCATACAATTAACACATTGAACTTCATTCTTACAGTCTTTAATTTCATGATCCTTTTCACCAAATTTTAAGCAAATTTTATCACTCGTACAGACACCTTGTATATGATTATACCCAAGGCATTTAAAGCAACGACGAACACCAACTTTTTCATATACAACACATCTATCATATTTTATATAAATCTTTTTAGCTTCCAATATTTCATGAAAAGCTTTATTGTCAACTTCTAAAATTGCATTATAGAAAATATTATTTTTAAAAGACTTATAGACTTTGACGCACTTTAGTGTATTAAAAACAATATTGTTTTGATTTCTAACAGCTTCTTCTATAACATCGCTGCTTACATTTTCACACATACCACTCACTAGAATCGTTGGATTTTTCATAATTGGCATATGCACCTCATACTTATCGCTCATTTTACTCTTTATTTCATCAACAATTTTTTTGACTGCATCTTCACTGTCACAACATATGGCAATCGAACCATTTTTCCTCTCAAACATGTTGTTAACTTTAATAGAAAGGGCGGAGGGGTCTATTTTCATTTTAATTTCAGACTTAGTAACAGCAAAGTGCTGATTCTCTTTAGGTTTCACTAATACAGGGGCAATCTCAATGGGTTTTTTTAGTAAGTCAGCATATGATGGTTTTGACTCTTCTTTCACTCTAACTTCCGATTCTTTATTACGAGAATTTACCACTTCACTCTTTAACTCATCAATCTTGCTAACCAAACACTCGCGCACATTTTCTTCTATCATTTTAAATTGCTCATTTTTCTCACTTGCACTTTCAGATGCTTTTAACAAGTTATTATTTAACTCTTTCACTGTTTCTGAAATCGCTTGCACATCTTGTTTTTCTTTTTCGCTCTTATCAATTAAATCCGTTTTAAATGCAATAGCCATCTCACTGATTTGTGTTGATATATTACTAACTCTTTCATTTAAAATTTCAACCATTTTATCATCTTTTGATTTTTGAGAGTTTAATAAAATCTCATATTGTTTAAGAACATTTTTAGGAAAATTTAAACAATCATTACAAAAGTAACCAAGGTTTTTATTCCCTTTTAGTAGTTTAATGTCATACTCAGACAATTTGCCTTCGCAACACAAACGATAAAACATTTGTTTGCAGAAACCGCTACAAGGAATTACATTCACGTCACCGCGACTAAATCTTGCATCACATTTTCCACAAAATTCATCCATCGTAAGGAATGTCTGTCACGAAAAACCGATTTTCAATAACTCTTTCCGATAAAAGATATTTTTTGTGGTTTTTATTACCAACAATATTAATAAAAAAAAGATTTATTTTTAGCACTTGATTAACACGTCTTATAAAAATAAATACCTCAACCTTGAGCAATTTGTTTTGCATTGAGTGGCAGTTGATGAATTCAAAATTTATCGAATGCGTCATATTCTAGTTCTGAATCCAAAACTTGTTGCAAGTGGTGAATTTTATTGACATCTGTTTCTAATGAAGCTCATGAGAAGTTATCAGCATTTGCGCTTTCCTTGGTTGTTTTGAATTTGACATCATAATCGAAGTTGGTCAAGAACTCCGCATAATTTGCCATTCTGCTGATACAGAGAACAGGCAAAGACTTTTCTGGGTGTAGGATTTGAGACAACGGTTTGTGATCGGTGGTGAGGGTCCAATGACGAGCGTATAAATACATGAAAAACTTTTGCACAGCCCAGACAATAGCTAATGCCTCCTTATCGATTTGTGGGTATCGCTGTTCTGTTGAGCTCATGGTGCGGCTTGCATACGCTATTGGCCTTTCCTGCCCATTACTTAAGACATGTGAGAGGACGGCTCCAAGTTCAGTTTTACTCGCGTCGGTGGCTCAGATAAGCGGGAGTGACGGGTCATATGGCATAAGGACTTGTGGCGATATTAAAATATTTTTGATGTTCATATATGCTTCGTGTACTTCTGGTGTCCACTTAAACGATTCGGACCGCAGCATGTTTCTCAATGGTCGATCTCTCGTAGAAAGATCTAGAATAAAAAGCTATAATAAGTTGCCTTACCCAAAAATAGTTGCAGTTCTTCGAAGGTGCTTTTTTTACTGCTTCTGTGTGTTTTTCTGACTTTTGAATCCCATTATCATCTATTTTGTGTCCCATAAATTCTACGCATGACGTCGAAAACACACATTTCTCTCGATTCAAGTGAAGTCCATGTTGCCTTACTCTTTCCAAGACCAGATTAAGAATTTCCAACATTTCATCAAAATTCTTGGCCTGAATAAGGATGTCGTCAAAGAAGATTCTTACATTTCGAATGCCTTGGAACACAATTTCGATTCGCCGCTGCCAAATGGCCGGATTGTTTGCAGCTCCGTATACAGCACGAGTTGGACGAACTAATTTTTTTTTTTTTTGTTAAATTCATTTTTATTTTTCATTTTTCTTATAACTATCTTAAAGCTAGACAAAAATTCATGAAAAACTAGCCTACTTATCAATATCTTAAAAATAACTTACTGGCCCTAAGCGGGTGCTCTAAATTAAACAATAACTTAATACTAATGCCTTTCGGCCTACGAACTACTTAAAATAATATCTTGTCCTGGTTTTATTTTTCCCAAGAAAGATTCAAAAAAAACTTGGAAACTAATTGGACGAATTAATCCATGGGTTGTAGTGTTCAATGTCATAGCATGGCTGAACTGCTCGTCGATGGGTAGATGTGAGTAGGCATCTGTGACGTATAAGTGGCAGAATATAGTTGCATCCTTCATTTGATTAAATATATCCTCGACTTTTGGAATTGGATGTTCATCAATGATTATTCGTAGGTTAAGTGTTGGCTTGTAGTTCCCAGTAATACGAATTCTACCATTTTTCTTTGATACTATATGTGTTGTTGATGCCCATTCAGGGTATTCTACTTTTTTATAGAATCCTGATGAAACTTTCAAGTCGATCTCTTTGGCATACGCATCCCGCAATGCCAAAGGAGTTTCCCTCGCTTTCATAAAAACTGGTGACACGTGAGGCTTAAATGAAGTGAACTGAATGAATGAACTGCTTCTGAAGAAGGACACCACTGTTGTACATGCAAAAATGATTGTTTTATTCTTAAACTTGAATTCTTTTATTAATATTAAAGAGATGCTTTTACATAAAAAGTTTAATCGCAATGAGATACAATTTCAATTTTAAGATACATATTTAAGTACATTAAAAGATAGATAGATATTAATCAGAAAGAGAAAGATGGATAGACAATTAAAGGTGAACACACACCACAACAAATATAGACTTTCTCAAATAAGGTTAATACACAATATTTCTTCCATCCCTTCGTGACTAAGGTGAGAATAAGATTCGAAGCTTCCTTGGTCTGGTGGATCTTTGTTGAGCTGCTAGAGGTGTTATTAATTAACTTCCAGATCTAGTTGTTTGCGTCTCTTGTGGAGTAAATGACTGCTGCTTGGGTACTACAACTGCAGGACTAGTTTCACTTACTGGCTTATAATGAAATGATTGCAGAGATGTACTAGCAGCATTGGAGTTTTCGTCACGAAAATGTTGTTGTGGAATAGGCGTTTGTGGTGGTCTTATGTATTGATCGTTGACTGGAACATCTATTTGCTCTGCATATTGCGTTCCATGAGTTTTATCTTGATTATTCAAATAATTATCTTTATGACATTTGATCTGGTCAGTATGGCGTTTAAACTGTTTGTCGCGGTAGGTCATTTCATAATGAAGGTCTCCCAAACGGTTCTTGATAATTCCCGGAACCCATTTGTCCATACGAGGATTGTTTGATAGGAAAACCACCGATTGTCCTGGTTGAAGAATGCTGAATGTTGGACTGAATTGCGAGTTTTGTTTTTCTGTTACTTTTGTAAATAAATCATCAGGTCTGAGAAGATCCAGACTAGTCCGAAGTGAACGACCCAAAAATAACTGGGATGGTGATTGGCCTGTGGTAGTATGAGGTGCTTTTCTATATTGCCGGAGGAATTTTTTAAGGTTTAGCTGAAGTGAGTTCTTAGTAGTTTTCGTCACGAATATGTTGTTGTTGTGGAACAGGCGTTTGTGGTGGTCTTATGTATTGATCGTTGACTGGAACATCTATTTGCTCTGCATATTGCGTTCCATGAGTTTTATCTTGATTATTCCAATAATTATCTTTATGACATTTGATCTGGTCAGTATGGCGCTTAAACTGTTTGTCGCGGTAGGTCATTTCATAATGAAGGTCTCCCAAACGGTTTTTGATAATTCCCGGAACCCATTTGTCCATACGAGGATTGTTTGATAGGAAAAACACCGATTGTCCTGGTTGAAGAATGCGGAATGTTGGACTGAATTGCGAGTTTTGTTTTTCTGTTACTTTTGTAAATAAATCATCAGGTCTGAGAAGATCCAGACTAGTCCGAAGTGAATGACCCAAAAATAACTGCGATGGTGATTGGCCTGTGGTGGTATGAGGTGCTGTTCTATATTGCCGGAGGAATTTGTAAAGGTTTAGCTGAAGTGAGTTCTTAGTAGTTTCCATGGTTCTTAA
Organism: Melangyna quadrimaculata; assembly: GCA_949320155.1. NCBI lineage: Eukaryota > Metazoa > Arthropoda > Insecta > Diptera > Syrphidae > Melangyna > Melangyna quadrimaculata. The sequence continues at coordinate 350,373,577 of OX439483.1, read as the reverse complement.
AGTATCTTTTACTGTTTTTACGCCCCGCTCGGCTTTCCCATTCGTTGATGGATGGTACGGTGCTGTCAGTTTATGATATTTTACGCCAACTGTCTGCAGATATGTTATAAATTCAGCTGAAGTAAAATTTGTGCCATTATCGGACACCACCATTACTGGGACACCATATGAAGCAAATAGTTCATGCAGAATAGATATGGTAGCGAATGATCGTGCCAAACCTTTCATCTTCACCATTCCCAAATGCGCTAAGTGAAGATCTGCAAGAACTTTTTCACGTACGGTTGATGGGATGGCCACTCTGTGTTCAAACATAAAGCAATTAGCAGCTAACCTAGAGCTGGACTCAGGAGATTTGAAACCCGATCGGATAAGACACTGACCTGCTTCTAGTATGGAACACATCCTGCCCAAATGTAGATCTTTTCTAGTTTCTTGAGCAATTTGTTTTGCATTGAGTGGCAGTTGATGAATTCAAAATTTATCGAATGGGTCATATTCTAGTTCTGAATACAAAACTTGTTGCAAGTGGTGAATTTTATTGACATCTGTTTCTAATGAAGTTCATGAGAAGTAATCAGCATTTGCGCTTTCCTTGGTTGTTTTGAATTTGACATCATAATCGAAGTTGGTCAAGAACTCCGCATAATTTGCCATTCTGCTGATACAGAGAACAGGCAAAGACTTTTCTGGGTGTAGGATTTGAGACAACGGTTTGTGATCGGTGATGAGGGTCCAATGACGAGCGTATAAATACATGAAAAACTTTTGCACAGCCCAGACAATAGGTAATGCCTCCTTATCGATTTGTGGGTATCGCTGTTCTGTTGCGCTCATGGTGCGGCTTGCATACGCTATTGGCCTTTCCTGCCCATTACTTAAGACATGTGGGAGGACGGCTCCAAGTTCAGTTTTACTCGCGTCGGTGGCTCAGATAAGCGGGAGTGACGGGTCATAAGGCATAAGGACTTGTGGCGATATTAAAATATTTTTGATGTTCATATATGCTTCGTGTGCTTCTGGTGTCCACTTAAACGATTCGGACCGCAGCATGTTTCTCAATGGTCGATCTCTCGTAGAAAGATCTGGAATAAAAGAGCTATAATAAATTGCCTTACCCAAAAATAGTTGCAGTTCTTCGAAGGTGCTTTTTTTTACTGCTTCTGTGTGTTTGTCTGACTTTTGAATCTCATTAGCATCTATTTTGTGTCCCATAAATTCTACGCATGACGTCGCAAACACACATTTCTCTCGATTCAAGTGAAGTCCATGTTCTCTTACTCTTTCCAGATTAAGAATTTCCAACATTTCATCAAAATTCTTGGCATGAATAAGGATGTCGTCAAAGAAGATTCTTACATTCCGAATGCCTTGGAACACAATTTCGATTCGCCGCTGCCAAATGGCCGGATTGTTTGCAGATCCGTATACAGCACGAGTTGGACGAACTAATTTTTTTTTTTTTTTTTTTGTTAAATTCATTTTTATTTTTCATTTTTCTTATAACTATCTTAAAGCTAGACAAAAATTCATGAAAAACTAGCCCACTTATCAATATCTTAAAAATAACTTACCGGCCCTAAGCGGGCGCTCTAAATTAAACAATAACTTAATGCTAATGCTTTTCGGCCTACGAACTACTTAAAATAATATCTTGTCCTGGTTTTATTTTTCCCAAGAAAGATTCAAAAAAAACTTGGAAACTAATTGGACGAATTAATCCATGGGTTGTAGTGTTCAATGTCATAGCATGGCTGAACTGCTCGTCGACGGGTAGATGTGAGTAGGCATCTGTGACGTCTAAGTGGCAGAATACAGTTGCATCCTTCATTTGATTAAATATATCCTCGACTTTTGGAATTGGATGTTCATCAATGATTATTCGTGGGTTAAGTGTTGGCTTGTAGTTCCCAGTAATACGAATTCTACCATTTTTCTTGGATACTATATGTGTTGTTGATGACCATTCAGGGTATTCTACTTTTTTATAGAATCCTGAGGAAACTTTCAAGTCGATCTCTTTGGCATACGCATCCCGCAATGCCAAAGGAGTTTCCCTCGCTTTCATAAAAACTGGTGACACGTGAGGCTTAAAATGAAGTGAAGCAGCAGGTCCCTTCAGCCTGCCAGCTATGTCACTGAATACCTCTTCATATTGGTTTAGAAGGGAGTTCATCTGATTTTGTTGTTCCTCTGACAGATTAGGAGTTGTTGATGTGAGAGAGTTGACGTGACCTGAAGAGTTAAAGAACTAAGAGAAATTTATTTCACTGGCGAATTGAGCGATCCATTCCCTTCCAAAGAGAGTGTCAAAGTGGCCTTCTACCACATAGAGATTCAAACTACGAAAGGTTCTGCCAATAGTTACAGTGACTGGAATACAACCAATGCAATTAAGTCGGTGGCGGGTGTAACTTGCAAACTGCCTGTCTGACTTTATCAAAGAAAATTTGGGTTTAATTGTGCGAAGAACCCGTGCACTAATGATGGCACATGGTGAACCCGTATCTAGCTCCATCATAAGATCACGGCCATCAATTTTCACTTTAATTTTTAGGGTGCCTGATGTGGATGGAGGCTTTATGGAGTTAACCATGTTAATAATTTTGAGACATTGTACTATTTCATCAGAATCACTCGGCTCCTCGTCGACCTCGATGATTTGTGCGGTTTTCGATCGGCACATTCGTGCAATATGTCCTTTTTTGCTGCAGGCATGGCACTCTGCTTCTCGAAATTTGCATTGATTCCCAAAGTGTCTACCTCCGCACCCATTACAAGTATGATTTGGGTGTTGTCCTTGTTTTGATGGTAGTAATGCTTCTTTTTGGCTTCGCTTGAATCGTGGGGGGCATATCCCAGTTTGTTTGTGGCTTCGCCTGCCGGTGTTATTTCTGATTTTACCTCAACTGCTGTGTTGCGACTAGGTTCGATTGATTGTGCGGCTTCGTATGCAATTGCGAATGTGTCGGGTTGTTTGACTATTATAGCTTTGCACATATCACGACAAACAAGTCCATGAAGAAATTGTTCTATCAACATCCTGTCCAAAAAATTGCCGTAATCACAATTCACAGCGCCTTGCCTCAGACGGAGTGTAAAGTTGGCAACTGATTCATCAGCTTGCTGAACAATATGCCTGAATTTAATGCTTTCAGCGTATTTGTTCTTTGTCGTGTCAAAATGGGTTACAAGCAATGTTTTTATTTGTTCATATGAAAGGACTTCTGGATTCTTCGGACTTGCCAGCGTTTTAAGGGCATTGTTCAGCTCTGTTCCCATGTGAACACGTGCATAATGCGGGTAATCGGTTGCTGGAATCTTGCTGAGTTGGAGCGCCCATTCAAATTTTCTAAAATAATCTGCGACTGATTCGGATTCAGATGATTTGTACTCACCAATGGAAAATGTTGGTAACTTTGGAGAGGGTTGGTGTGGGGTTGCGCCGTTACTAGTGACAGTAGATATCGCCGCCTGTATGGCATCCAAAACTGCTTTTTCGATTGCTTCAGAGAAGACTGATGTAAGCGATTGCAGGGTTTCTTCTGACAATGACATGTTGTTTTTCTCAATTCCACTTTTGACACCACTGTTGTACATGCAAAAATGATTGTTTTATTCTTAAACTTAAATTCTTTTATTAATATTAAAGAGATGCTTTTACATAAAAAGTTTAATCGCAATGAGATACAATTTCAATTTTTAGATACATATTTAAGTACATTAAAAGATAGATAGATTTTAATCAGAAAGAGAAAGATGGATAGACAATTAAAGGTGAACACACACCACAACAAATATAGACTTTCTCAAATAAGGTGAATACACAATATTTCTTCCCTCCCTTCGTGGCTAAGGTGAGAATAAGATTCGAAGCTTCCTTGGTCTGGTGGATCTTTGTTGAGCTGCTAGAGGTGTTATTAATTAACTTCCAGATCTAGGTGTTTGCGTCTCTTGTGGAGTAAATGACTGCTGCTTGGGTACTACAACTGCAGGACTAGTTTCACTTACTGGCTTATAATGAAATGATTGCAGCGATGTTCTAGCAGCATTGGAGTTTTCGTCACGAAAATGTTGTTGTTGTGGAATAGGCGTTTGTGGTGGTCTTATGTATTGATCGTTGACTGGAACATCTATTTGCTCTGCATATTGTCCATGAGTTTTATCTTGATTATTCAAATAATTATCTTTATGAGATTTGATCTGGTCAGTATGGCGTTTAAACTGTTTGTCGCGGTAGGTCATTTCATAATGAAGGTCTCCCAAACGGTTTTTGATAATTCTCGGAACCCATTTGTCCATACGAGGATTGTTTGATAGGAAAAACACCGATTGTCCTGGTTGAAGAATGCGGAATGTTGGACTGAATTGCGAGTTTTGTTTTTCTGTTACTTTTGTAAATAAATCATAAGGTCTGAGAAGATCCAGACTAGTCCGAAGTGAACGACCCAAAAATAACTGCGATGGTGATTGGCCTGTGGTGGTATGAGGTGCTTTTCTATATTGCCGGAGGAATTTGTTAAGGTTTAGCTGAAGTGAGTTCTTAGTAGTTTCTATGGTTCTTAAGGCATCTTTTACTGTTCTTACGCCCCGCTCGGCTTTCCCATTCGTTGATGGATGGTACGGTGCTGTCAGTCTATGATATTTTACGCCAACTGTCTGCAGATATGTTATAAATTCAGCTGAAGTAAAATTTGTGCCATTATCGGACACCACCATTACTGGGACACCATATGAAGCAAATAGTTCATGCAGAATAGATATGGTAGCACCAGCCGTCGTTCCAGTGAAGGGTCCCACGTAGTCTATATGGACTCGTTCCCACGGTCCTTTTGGATACTCCCAATGGTGTTCTCGAAACTTGGGAGGTAAGTGTGCATTTTTTGTACAGCTGCTACAATTCCTTGCCACACGTTCAATATCGGCATCAATTTCCGGCCAAAAAGCGAATGATCGTGCCAAACCTTTCATCTTCACCATTCCCAAATGCGCTAAGTGAAGATCTGCAAGAACTTTTTCACGTACGGTTTATGGGATGACCACTCTGTGTTCAAACACAGGGCAATTAGCAGCTAACCTAGAGCTGGACTCAGGAGATTTGAAACCCGATCGGATAAGACACTGACCTGCTTCTAGTATGGAACACATCCTGCCCAAATGTAGATCTTTTCTAGTTTCTTGAGCAATTTGTTTTGCATTGAGTGGCAGTTGATGAATTCAAAATTTATCGAATGGGTCATATTCTAGTTCTGAATACAAAACTTGTTGCAAGTGGTGAATTTTATTGACATCTGTTTCTAATGAAGTTCATGAGAAGTAATCAGCATTTGCGCTTTCCTTGGTTGTTTTGAATTTGACATCATAATCGAAGTTGGTCAAGAACTCCGCATAATTTGCCATTCTGCTGATACAGAGAACAGGCAAAGACTTTTCTGGGTGTAGGATTTGAGACAACGGTTTGTGATCGGTGATGAGGGTCCAATGACGAGCGTATAAATACATGAAAAACTTTTGCACAGCCCAGACAATAGGTAATGCCTCCTTATCGATTTGTGGGTATCGCTGTTCTGTTGCGCTCATGGTGCGGCTTGCATACGCTATTGGCCTTTCCTGCCCATTACTTAAGACATGTGGGAGGACGGCTCCAAGTTCAGTTTTACTCGCGTCGGTGGCTCAGATAAGCGGGAGTGACGGGTCATAAGGCATAAGGACTTGTGGCGATATTAAAATATTTTTGATGTTCATATATGCTTCGTGTGCTTCTGGTGTCCACTTAAACGATTCGGACCGCAGCATGTTTCTCAATGGTCGATCTCTCGTAGAAAGATCTGGAATAAAAGAGCTATAATAAATTGCCTTACCCAAAAATAGTTGCAGTTCTTCGAAGGTGCTTTTTTTTACTGCTTCTGTGTGTTTGTCTGACTTTTGAATCCCATTAGCATCTATTTTGTGTCCCATAAATTCTACGCATGACGTCGAAAACACACATTTCTCTCGATTCAAGTGAAGTCCATGTTGTCTTACTCTTTCCAAGACCAGATTAAGAATTTCCAACATTTCATCAAAATTCTTGGCATGAATAAGGATGTCGTCAAAGAAGATTCTTACATTTCGAATGCCTTGGAACACAATTTCGATTCGCCGCTGCCAAATGGCCGGATTGTTTGCAGCTCCGTATACAGCACGAATTGGACGAACTAATTTTTTTTTTTTTGTTAAATTCATTTTTATTTTTCATTTTTCTTATAACTATCTTAAAGCTAGACAAAAATTCATGAAAAACTATCCTACTTATCAATATCTTAAAAATAACTTACTGGCTCTAAGCGGGTGCTCTAAATTAAACAATAACTTAATGCTAATGCCTTTCGGCCTACGAACTACTTAAAATAATATCTTGTCCTGGTTTTATTTTTCCCAAGAAAGATTCAAAAAAAACTTGGAAACTAATTGGACGAATTAATCCATGGGTTGTAGTGTTCAATGTCATAGCATGGCTGAACTGCTCGTCGATGGGTAGATGTGAGTAGGCATCTGTGACGTATAAGTGGCAGAATACAGTTGCATCCTTCATTTGATTAAATATATCCTCGACTTTTGGAATTGGATGTTCATCAATGATTATTCGTGGGTTAAGTGTTGGCTTGTAGTTCCCAGTAATACGAATTCTACCATTTTTCTTGGATACTATATGTGTTGTTGATGCCCATTCAGGGTATTCTACTTTTTTATAGAATCCTGAGGAAACTTTCAAGTCGATCTCTTTGGCATACGCATCCCGCAGTGCCAAAGGAGTTTCCCTCGCTTTCATAAAAACTGGTGACACGTGAGGCTTAAAATGAAGTGAAGCAGCAGGTCCCTTAGCTTGCCAGCTATGTCACTGAATACCTCTTCATATTGGTTGAGAAGGGAGTTCATCTGATTTTGTTGTTCCTCTGACAGATTAGGAGTTGTTGATGTGAGAGAGTTGACGTGACCTGAAGAGTTAAAGAACTTAGAGAAATTTATTTCACTGGCGAATTGAGCGATCCATTCCTTTCCAAAGAGAGTGTCAAAGTGGCCTTCTACCACATAGAGATTCAAACTACGAAAGGTTCTGCCAATAGTTACAGTGACTGGAATACGACCAATGCAATTAAGTCGGTGGCGGGTGTAACTTGCAAACTGCCTGTCTGACTTTATCAAAGAAAATTTGGGTTTAATTGTGCGAAGAACCCGTGCACTACTAATGATGGCACACGGTGAACCCGTATCTAGCTCCATCATAAGATCACGGCCATCAATTTTCACTTTAATTTTTAGGGTGCCTGATGTGGATGGAGGCTTTATGGAGTTAACCATGTTAATAATTTTGAGACATTGTACTATTTCATCAGAATCACTCGGCTCCTAGTCGACCTCGATGATTTGTGCGGTTTTCGATCGGCACATTCGTGCAATATGTCCTTTTTTGCTGCACGCATGGCACTCTGCTTCTCGAAATTTGCATTGATTCCCAAAGTGTCAACCTCCGCACCCATTACAAGTTTGATTTGGGTGTTGTCCTTGTTTTGATGGTAGTAATGCTTCTTTTTGGCTTCGCTTGAATCGTGGGGGGCATATCCCAGTTTGTTTGTGGCTTCGCCTGCCGGTGTTATTTCTGATTTTACCTCAACTGCTGTGTTGCGACTAGGTTCGATTGATTGTGCGGCTTCGTATGCAATTGCGAATGTGTCGGGTTGTTTGACTATTATAGCTTTGCACATCTCACGACAAGCAAGTCCATGAAGAAATTGTTCTATCAACATCCTGTCCAAAAAATTGCCGTAATCACAATTCACAGCGCCTTGCCTCAGACGGAGTGTAAAGTTGGCAACTGATTCATCAGCTTGCTGAACTATATGCCTGAATTTAATGCTTTCAGCGTATTTGTTCTTTGTCGTGTCAAAATGGGTTACAAGCAATGTTTTTATTTGTTCATATGAAAGGACTTCTGGATTCTTCGGACTTGCCAGCGTTTTAAGGGCATTGTTCAGCTCTGTTCCCATGTGAACACGTGCATAATGCGGGTAATCGGTTGCTGGAATCTTGCTGAGTTGGAGCGCCCATTCAAATCTTCTAAAATAATCTGCGACTGATTCGGATTCAGATGATTTGTACTCGCCAATGGAAAATGTTGGTAACTTTGGAGAGGGTTGGTGTGGGGTTGCGCCGTTACTAGTGGCAGTAGATATCGCCGCCTGTATGGCATCCAAAACTGCTTTTTTGATTGCTTCAGAGAAGACTGATGTAAGCGATTGTAGGGTTTCTTCTGACAATGACATGTTGTTTTTCTCAATTCCACTTTTGACACCACTGTTGTACATGCAAAAATGATTGTTTTATTCTTAAACTTAAATTCTTTTATTAATATTAAAGAGATGCTTTTACATAAAAAGTTTAATCGCAATGAGATACAATTTCAATTTTTAGATACATATTTAAGTACATTAAAAGATAGATAGATATTAATCAGAAAGAGAAAGATGGATAGACAATTAAAGGTGAACACACACCACAACAAATATAGACTTTCTCAAATAAGGTTAATACATAATATTTCTTCCCTCCCTTCGTGGCTAAGGTGAGAATAAGATTCGAAGCTTCCTTGGTCTGGTGGATCTTTGTTGAGCTGCTAGAGGTGTTATTAATTAACTTCCAGATCTAGGTGTTTGCGTCTCTTGTGGAGTAAATGACTGCTGCTTGGGTACTACAACTGCAAGACTTGTTTCACTTACTGGCTTATAATGAAATGATTGCAGAGATGTACAAGCAGCATTGGAGTTTTCGTCACGAAATTGTTGTTGTTGTGGAATAGGCGTTTGTGGTGGTCTTATGTATTGATCGTTGACTGGAACATCTATTTGCTCTGCATATTGCATTCCATGAGTTTTATCTTGATTATTCAAATAATTATCTTTATGACATTTGATCTGGTCAGTATGGCGTTTAAACTGTTTGTCGCGGTAGGTCATTTCATAATGAAGGTCTCCCAAACGGTTTCTGATAATTTCCGGAACCCATTTGTCCATACGAGGATTGTTTGATAGGAAAAACACCGATTGTCCTGGTTGAAGAATGCGGAATGTTGGACTGAATTGCGAGTTTTGTTTTTCTGTAACTTTTGTAAATAAATCATCAGGTCTGAGAAGATCCAGACTAGTCCGAAGTGAACGACCGAAAAATAACTGCGATGGTGATTGGCCTGTGGTGGTATGAGGTGCTGTTCTATATTGCCGGAGGAATTTGTTAAGGTTTAGCTGAAGTGAGTTCTTAGTAGTTTCCAAGGTTCTTAAGGCATCTTTTACTGTTTTTACGCCCTGCTCGGCTTTCCCATTCGTTGATGGATGGTACGGTGCTGTCAGTTTATGATATTTTACGCCAACTGTCTGCAGATATGTTATAAATTCAGCTGAAGTAAAATTTGTGCCGACCACCATCACTGGGACACCATATGAAGCAAATAGTTCATGCAGAATAGATATGGTAGCACCAGCCGTCATCGTTCCAGTGAAGGATCTCACGTAGTCTATATGGACTCGTTCCCACGGTCCTTTTGGATACTCCCAATGGTGTTCTCAAAACTTGGGAGGTAAGTGTGCATTTTTTGTACAGCTGCTACAATTCCTTGCCACACGTTCAATATCGGCATCAATTTCCGGCCAAAAAGCGAATGATCGTGCCAAACCTTTCATCTTCACCATTCCCAAATGCGCTAAGTGAAGATCTGCAAGAACTTTTTCACGAACGGTTTATGGGATGACCACTCTGTGTTCAAACACAAGGCAATTAGCAGCTAACCTAGAGCTGGACTCAGGAGATTTGAAACCCGATCGGATAAGACACTGACCTGCTTCTAGTATGGAACACATCCTGCCCAAATTTAGATCTTTTCTAGTTTCTTTTTTTTTTTTATTTCATTTATTTGGCAAATGTTTTGCCATTTGAAAATTCTTTACAAAAGTTTTACATTAATTCTATATTAAATAAATCTATTTTTAACATAATCAATTAAATTTTTTTTTTGAATTTCGCTAAATTTCTTTCAATTTTTAAATCATTTGGTAAATTATTATAAATATCTATTCCTCTATGAAGTACCATATTTTTTGTTTTTTCGTTTTTATACCTTGGTAATCTAAAATCCCCAGCATTACGTAAAGCAAAAGGCTGTACATCACTTACATATGTTATATATTCATTTAAATAATTTGGTAATATATTAAATTTAATTTTAAACACAAATACAATAGCATTATACATAATTCTTTGGTTTACACTCATCCAAGACAATTTCAACAACATTTCTCTTATTGGAGTAAATCCATTGCACATTAAAATTATTCTCATTGCCCTATTTTGAAGTTTTTGTAACCTATTCATCATGAGATTATTGCACATAAACAAAATACTTGAACAATATTCAAAGTGTGGTTTTATCATGGTATTATATACTTTAATTAAAGTTGTTTTAGACATTTTTTTCCTTATTCTACTAAAAAAGTAAATTTTCTTTGAAATTTTTTTACATACATAATTAACATGTGCATTAAGATTTAACTTTTCATCAATTACAACACCTAAATGTTTCTATTTGAATATCCATTTAATATCATAGCTTTTGTTTTATCTATATTTAATTTTAACAAGTTACTGTCAAACCATTCTTGTAAACTTTTCAAATCTTTTCTTTCTTTCTTATCAATGCATTCATCAACAGTATTACCAGATATAAATGATAAAGCATCATCCGCAAACAGCACAATTTTAGAAAAACGAACAGCATTCTCCATATCATTGATATACACCAAAAACATCAACACACCAAGTAGAGATCCTTGTGGGACACCATGAAGCACAGATACAGGGTTTGAATGGGAACAATTAGGGACTCTTTACAGCAATTTGGAAACGTAGCACTTGATAAAGATAAATTAACAATTTTAAGTAACATATCACCACATACATCAAAGGCATCCAAATACATTTTAACATTGATTCCGTTTATATCTTTTTTATTATTCATTGACTTTAACACACTTTGAAGGTCACTCAAATTTATTTCTTTGAATTTAAAATCTAAATAATAATAATCCCGTATTGTATTGACGTAGGATTTTTTTGGAATATTACGCCTTATTTCCTCGATACTATTAACAAAAAAAGAGTTTAACACATTCGACATTTCGTGAGCACTATTATTTTTTTTCCATTACATATCACTTCATTTATGTTTTTTTGGCTTTCTTTTAAAACAAGGAGTTTTAATGTTCTCCACATAGATTTTTGATCACTACAAACTTCAATTTTTCTTTTAATGTACCCGTGCTTAGCACTATCTAGTGAGTTTTTAAATTTATTTCTACAAATTTTATAGTTGCACCAATCCACCATAAGACATGAAATTTTAGCTTTTTCGTATTTTTCAACTTTTTCGTTTTTTAGCATTCTTAGATTTTCATTAAACCAAGGATTAGGGGTATTATTTATATTTTTACATGACATGAAACAGTTAACCGTCTGGAGAATTTTGTCCGAAAATTCTTTTGTCAATGTGTCAACCGATATATTGTCATCATACACAGAAAAATCACAGTTTCGTAGTTTGGGGACAAAACTTTCTGCATTATATTTAAATATACGTATAGTCTTCTGTTTTTGTGTTATATTGCTATAAAATGCCTTAATACAAATTATCACAGATTCATGATCACTTATTTTTAATTTACTATCAGACTTGGCTTCAACTCTCTCCGGATTATTTGTCATAACATAGTCAATTAAACTGCGGGAACTACTTGTTATTCTCGTCAGACCTTTAACTAGTTGGGTATATGAATTATCACTTAATATTGCACTTATTTGATTTTTAAGGGAACTATCTACTAGTAGATTAATATTTATATCACCCATTAATATCACAGTTTTAAAATCACAGTTCAAAGTATTTAACCAATTGGAAAATCTATCTAAAAATATCGTCGGAGAATAGCTAGGTGATCTATAAATTACTCCAAGTATATATACAAGATTGTTTTTATTCACTTTCACCAATAAAAACCATATCTGCTTATCAATCGCAATATTGTTCAATATTTCAAACTCCCAACTATCTTTAATATAAAAAGTAACTCCACCTGTATGTGGACATATAGAATCGCATCTTACTATTTGAAAGCCTTTTAGGTCAATTTCTGCATCTTCAACGGAATCTGTAGTATGGGTTTCTGTTGCACATAAGAAATCAAACTCACTATCATATACTAACGATTATAACTCACTGAAGTTATTTATGAGACCTTCAATATTTAGACTCAAACATTTTAACTCCAATAGTTACTAATAGTTTATTTTACTGCGTTCATTAAGGAGCTGCCTCCTATAGATTGGACATTCCAAACTACGGACATCGTGATTTATGTCCATATCCGGAAGGTTAGCTTTGTTCTTAAGCCTCATACAATTAACACATTGAACTTCATTCTTACAGTCTTTAATTTCATGATCCTTTTCACCAAATTTTAAGCAAATTTTATCACTCGTACAGACACCTTGTATATGATTATACCCAAGGCATTTAAAGCAACGACGAACACCAACTTTTTCATATACAACACATCAATCATATTTTATATAAATCTTTTTAGCTTCCAATATTTCATGAAAAGCTTTATTGTCAACTTCTAAAATTGCATTATAGAAAATATTATTTTTAAAAGACTTATAGACTTTGACGCACTTTAGTGTATTAAAAACAATATTGTTTTGATTTCTAACAGCTTCTTCTATAACATCGCTGCTTAAATTTTCACACATACCACTCACTAGAATCGTTGGATTTTTCATAATTGGCATATGCACCTCATACTTATCGCTCATTTTACTCTTTATTTCATCAACAATTTTCTTGACTGCATCTTCACTGTCACAACATATGGCAATCGAACCATTTTTCCTCTCAAACATGTTGTTAACTTTAATAGAAAGGGCGGAGGGGTCTATTTTCATTTTAATTTCAGACTTAGTAACAGCAAAGTGCTGATTCTCTTTAGGTTTCACTAATACAGGGGCAATCCCAATGGGTTTTTTTTAGTAAGTCAGCATATGATGGTTTTGACTTTTCTTTCACTCTAACTTCCGATTCTTTATTACGAGAATTTACCACTTCACTCTTTAACTCATCAATCTTGCTAACCAAACACTCGCGCACATTTTCTTCTATCATTTTAAATTGCTCATTTTTCTCACTTGCACTTTCAGATGCTTTTAACAAGTTATTATTTAACTCTTTCACTGTTTCTGAAATCGCTTGCACATCTTGTTTTTCTTTTTCGCTCTTATCAATTAAATCCGTTTTAAATGCAATAGCCATCTCACTGATTTGTGTTGATATATTACTAACTCTTTCATTTAAAATTTCAACCATTTTATCATCTTTTGATTTTTGAGAGTTTAATAAAATCTCATATTGTTTAAGAACATTTTTAGGAAAATTTAAACAATCATTACAAAAGTAACCAAGGTTTTTATTCCCTTTTAGTAGTTTAATGTCATACTCAGACAATTTGCCTTCGCAACACAAACGATAAAACATTTGTTTGCAGAAACCGCTACAAGGAATTACATTCACGTCACCGCGACTAAATCTTGCATCACATTTTCCACAAAATTCATCCATCGTAAGGAATGTCTGTGACGAAAAACCGATTTTCAATAACTCTTTCCGATAAAAGATATTTTTTGTGGTTTTTATTACCAACAATATTAATAAAAAAAAGATTTATTTTTAGCACGTGATTAACACGTCTTATAAAAATAAATACCTCAACCTTGAGCAATTTGTTTTGCATTGAGTGGCAGTTGATGAAATCAAAATTTATCGAATGCGTCATATTCTAGTTCTGAATCCAAAACTTGTTGCAAGTGGTGAATTTTATTGACATCTGTTTCTAATGAAGCTCATGAGAAGTAATCAGCATTTGCGCTTTCCTTGGTTGTTTTGAATTTGACATCATAATCGAAGTTGGTCAAGAACTCCGCATAATTTGCCATTCTGCTGATACAGAGAACAGGCAAAGACTTTTCTGGGTGTAGGATTTGAGACAACGGTTTGTGATCGGTGGTGAGGGTCCAATGACGAGCGTATAAATACATGAAAAACTTTTGCACAGCCCAGACAATAGCTAATGCCTCCTTATCGATTTGTGGGTATCGCTGTTCTGTTGCGCTCATGGTGCGGCTTGCATACGCTGTTGTAAAGTACGCACTTCACAACCTCCAACGGTCATTTCTCATGCCCTTTCATGACCCCATCCATCCATTCAACTCCACTTCAAATTCCCATGGTCATCATTTCCTTTGATTGACCAATATCAATCCCACTTCAAATTCCCATGGTCATCATTTCTTTTGATTTACCAATATCCGACCTACTTAAAATTCCCATATCATCATTTCCTTTTAATTACTTACAAATTCTATCACACTCCAAAGTCGTCAACCACGCAGTCAACGATCACTCAACTTAAACCCATTCACTTTTCCAATCCGTTAAACTTCTCCAATTTCATTGCCTGCTCCATTGAAATAAAACCCATAATTCCCAGATCATCATTTTTCCATTTTTCTATATCCAACAATCAATGCACTCCCTTTCCAATACACACTCTTCAAACCCATTAAACGTGCATTGATCCCAAATTTAGTATCGCAACTACACACAGGCACACTTGTGCTGATGTTGCATCTTTTTCCTTTTTTCTTCGTGTCGGGTGACGAGCTATCAAGGCGACACTCTGTTTCTTGATATCGAACCAGTCGGACGGTTTCTTTAAAATATTTTATATTCTATTTCTTTACTAAATCTCTTTAATTGTAAAATTAATTGTTAAGAATAACCATAAGACCTAAATATAAGCTTTTCAAAAATAAAATAAAACTTAAAGGTACAATTCAGTTACCGAAAGAAACTATTTACTTTTATTCTTTTTTCACTAGACACTAAAGAAAAATACACGAAAATACAGGTAAAAACCCAACTGAGAATCGTGCTTCTCAGGTAATAAAATATAGCACAACAAAAATTGGTGTCAGATGTGGGGTTTGCCTGAAAAGTGACAAGTGCAAAGTGTTAAAAAAGAAAAACAACAAGAAGTGAAACAAAATAATAACTAGAAGTGGAAACAAAAAAATAACTAATAAATAAATAAGTGATACCTTCCTTCTGCAAATCAAAAAAAAAAAAAAAACAAATCAAGCAAAAGAAACTCAAGACCAAGTGAAAAAAAAAATATATATTACAAACAAAAAAAAAATTACAATCAGTGATAAAAAATCAGTGATAAAAAAAAACCCATAACAAAACAACAATCAGTGAAAAACAAAATCTGAGAGAACTAAGGACTACACATTCATCTGTAACCCTCCGCATCCATCTTTAACCCGCTGCATCCACCAACAACCTATTATCATCATTTTACAAAGCAGAATTTTCAAATACAATTTTTTTTACTAGTAAGCTATCTTTTAATTATTTTTCTTTACTATTTTCTTATCATTAATTTAATTCTTGCGTAGCCCTAAGATTTTTTTTTTATATATATACATATATGTAAGTAATTATTGTATACATGTCTCAAGGTGAAATAAATAAAACCGACGAATCCGAATCAAGGTTAAACTCGTCCGAAACAGATAGTGATACAGAATCCGACACCCCTTACAATACTTCTCCTTCCTCTCATTCTACTCCCAATAAATTACTGAATATGGCTCCTAAGTTAGATAGGTCTTTTGCATTCAAGCTCATCCCGGAGTTTGACGGGGACAGATCGATCCTACATAAATTCATAAATGCCTGCGACTTAATCGCAGAAGAGACCTCTTCTTCAGATCTACCCATTCTTCTTCTTATAATAAAAACGAAATTGTCTGGAAGCGCATATAATGTAGTTAAGTACACTGACTTCGAAGATTGGAAGCCCCTTAAAGAAAAGCTACTCCAGCAATTCCTAGAGTTTAAATCTCTATCTCAATTACAGGTGGATCTCATCCAAATGAAACATCGAACGAACGAATCTGTTCGTCAGTTTTCAAACAGATTAGAAAAAACTTTATCCCATCTGAATGATGCTTGCATTGCAAGTGAAGGCTCAGATAAAGCTGACACAATCATAAGTCTTAATCGTAAGACTGCGTTGAAAGCGTTCGAAAGAGGGCTTAATTATCGAGTAGGTCTTATTATAAAAGCATCAAGATTTAATACATTGACGGATGCCATTGAAGCAGCCGTCCTAGAAGAGAAAACTAGTTCGTCACATCCTACACATTTTTCTACTAGCTCATCACAAAGCAAATCCAGAAATTCAATTTCATGTTATTACTGCCAAAAGTCGGGACATAACATAGAACAATGCTACTTAAGGAAAAATAAGGAACAGCTTCCTTCTTTCAAAAGTGAAGTTAAGAAAGTAACTATTACTTGTAGTTACTGTAAGAACCTAGGGCATCATATAAATGAATGTCGAAAAAGGGAGTATAATAATAATAAAAAAAACAATACTAATTCCCCTTCGACTGTAAATAAACATTCGGAAAACCGTTCAGAGGCCGAAACCAGTGGCAGGCTTCGGACCCAAACCTAATATCTTCTCGCCACATCTTTCATATAAACTTAAATAATAAAATTTCTAGAGTAGATTCTATAAAAATTTCATCCGAAACTTTGCTAAATCCTCAACCTTCGAAATTTCTCATTGATGGTGGCAGTGAAATTAGTCTGATTAAAATAGATAAATTAAAACCAGGACTACCCATTGACTCAAACATTATTCATTCATTATCTGGTATTACTGATTCCGTGATTCGTACTAAGGGTGTTATATACTTACGCATAAATTTACCCAAAAATATTACTATTTCTTATCCCTTTCACGTTGTAGATAAAAACTTCCCTATAAGCACTGACGGAATCATAGGTAACAATTTTCTAGATGATCATAAAGCTCAAATCGACTATAGGACTAAAATGCTAACATTCTCTTTTCAAAAATTCATTATCGAATATGATTTAATCCCTTCACATTTAGTCACTATCCCACCAAGATCGGAAGTCGTAGTCCCTGTTCTTAAAGAAGTTAATGTGGACAGTATATGTCTCTCCCAACAGTTTCCCAATGGATTATATATTGGCAATAGTATTACTCCTGCCAATAGTTCTATCTCTTCTGAAGAATTACTTCAGAATCTCCTATTGAACTTAATACCGAAGACCTTATATTCGATGAAGTCTGCAACTACAACATTTTACGAATTAAAAATTATCTTGAATCATATGATAGAATCCAAGCTATAAAAGACCTAGTGGTGACAGATCACATGTCGAAGAACGAAAAAGAATCGATATTAAATCTGTGTATCTTGTACAGCGAACTCTTCTATCTAAAAGGAGACAAATTAACTCATACCTCTTCTGTACAACATCCAATCCTTACTCCTGATGCTTCACCTACATATATTAAACCCTACAGGTTGCCGGAAGCTCAAAGACAAGAGGTTGACAAACAAATCCATGAGATGATGGACGATAACATAATCCAACCATCGAATAGTCCTTGGAATTTCCCTCTTATCGTTGTTCCAAAAAAACCTGATAAGGACGGTAATAAGAAATGGAGAATCGTCGTCGATTTTCGCAAACTCAACGACAAAACTGTCGGTGATGCATTTCCATTACCCAACATAACTGATATTCTAGACCAGTTAGGAAGCTCTAAATTTTTTTCCACCTTAGATCTCGCCAGTGGATTCCATCAAATCCAAGTTAGACCGGAAGATAGAGAGAAGACCGCCTTTTCCTCACCATTTGGTCATTACGAATTCATTAGAATGCCTTACGGATTAAAAGGTGCCCCAGCCACCTTCCAAAGGTTAATGAATAATGTATTGACTGGTCTTCAGGGTATAAAAACTTTTGTATATATGGATGACATAGTGGTCTATGGTAAGACTTTAGAAGAGCACAATTCAAAACTAAGAGAAATCTTTGAACGCCTTAAAATGCATAACCTAAAATTGCAACCCGATAAATGCCAGTTTTTGCGAACAGAACTCACATACCTAGGACACGTGATAAATGAATCAGGTATCAAACCCGATCCACAAAAAATCGAATGTGTAAAGAATTTCGCTCAACCCAAAAACGCCAAAGACATAAAAAGTTTTCTTGGACTCGCTGGATATTATCGCCGTTTCATAAAAGATTTTGCAAAAATCTCCAAACCTCTTACTAATCTTTTACGCAAGGATGTTCGTTTTGACTGGACTCCTCTTTGTTCAAATTCCTTTCATGGATTAAAAGAAAAACTAATAAATCCACCCCTTCTTCAATATCCTGATTTCACTAAAAATTTTATCTTAACAACAGATGCTAGCGATGTTGCAATTGGAAGCGTCCTTTCCCAAGGTGAAATTGGTAATGACCTTCCTATCTCGTATGCATCAAGAACTCTCAATAAAAGTGAACAAAATTATTCTACTACAGATAAGGAACTTTTGGCTATCGTTTGGTCAGTTAAACATTTCCGACCATATCTGTATGGAAGAAAATTTCAACTTTACACAGATCATAAACCTCTAGTTTATATCCATAATTGTAAAGATACAAATTCTAGAATGATGAGATATCGTTTACAGCTCGAAGAGTTTGAATATGAAATCATTCACAAAAAAGGTGAACAAAATACAAATGCTGATTGCCTAAGCAGAATTGCAAAAATGACTCTTCGTTCAGACACAAAATCTCCTTCTACTTCTTCTCAAAATTCATCTTCTGAATCATCTCCAAAGTCGTCTTCTATCTCAGCTACTACATCGTCAATTACTAATTCTTGTTCTACACCTTCAAATACAAATCCTTGTACTATATCGTCGAATACTAACTCTTGTTCTACATCTTCAAATACAAATCCTTGTACTACATCGTCTAATACTAACCCTTGTCCTACATCTCCAATTCCTAAATCTAGTTCTCATCCTATATCTTCAAATAAAAGTTCTAATTCTTGCTCTACTACTTTGAATACAAACCTTAGTCCTTCATATTCAGACATGAATTCTAATTCTTCTTCTAACCCTTCAACAAGACGAGAACTACCTCAAAATGAAATTAAAACTATACTCAAAGAATTTCATTTAAACCCTATCGGAGGACACTGTGGTGTCAACCGTACTTTTAAACGCATACGACTTTATCATAAGTGGAAAAATATGTTCCAGGATATAAAAAACTTTATAAAAAATTGCGAACTCTGTCAAAAGAACAAAATTACTAAGTACACAATGGAACCAATGGTCATTACTTCTACTGCTAAGGAACCCTTTGAGAAAATTTCTATCGACATCGTTGGTCCATATCCTATCACTAACAATCATAACAAATATCTTTTAACCTTCATTGACGACCTTACAAAATATACTGATGCAATACCTTTACCAAATCAAGAGGCTAATACAATCGCAGAAGCATTTGTCAAAGAAATAATATTTCGTTATGGCACACCCAAATACGTTTTGTCAGATCAAGGACAAAATTTTCTTAGCGACATATTTAAAAATGTATGTAAACTTCTCAGAATAACTAAACTACAAACCACTGCATACCGACCACAGTCAAATGGATCTTGCGAACGAAGCCACAGAAACTTTGTAGAATATTTGCGTTGTTTTATCAATAAATCTCAAGATGATTGGGATAATTGGATAAAATATGCCGTTTTCGTCCATAACACGACCCCGAACACTTCAACGTCATTTACCCCGTTCGAACTCATGTATGGTAGACAGGTTGAACTTCCTTCAAGCGTAACAAAAAATCCAGAAATTTTTTACAATTACGACCTTTATGCCAATGAACTTAAATCAAGACTTCAACACTGCCATCAGATAGCAAGAGATAATCTCATCAAGAGTAAAGAATCCTCAAAACAGCAATACGATAAGAGACAAAACCCTGTTGATTTTCAAATAGGAAACCTAGTTTTACTCAAAAATGAAAGCAATCCCAAAAATACAAATAAAAAATTACTTCCCCTTTGGTCAGGACCATACGAAATCATATCTACGTCAGGAGTAAACTCAAACATTAAAATAAAGAACAAAATAACAAAAGTTCATAACAACAGACTAAAAATTTATTCAACCTAACTAATTTACCCCAACTTTAATATTCTTTCCAGAAATGGATAAACTACTAATCCTCATCTTTATAAGCAACATGGTTTTAACCTCCCAAATGGCTATAAACACCGAAACCCAACTACACGAAATCATCGATCTACATAACAAATCAGGACTATACTACGAAAACGTTGGTAACCTAAAATTATTTTCTAATCAATGGAATTTAGTCATATACACTAATCTCACTGAGTTAGACTCACAATATAAATCTATTTTACTGACCTATGAACAAATTTTATCTACATGCCAAAAACTTCTTTCCTCTAACGAATACCTTAGTCAATGCGAATCCCTTCCTACCCTAACTACCATGTTACTAGATCGAATAAAATCCCAAGATATAATTATTAATAAGTACTTAGGAACTACTATAAAACCGAGGATACAAAAGAGAGGACTAATAAATGCTATTGGCTCTATTTCAAAACAACTATTCGGCACCCTCGACGACGAAGATGCCAAAATCTTTTCACAACATATCGATAAACTTAAGCAACAACAAGATTATGCATCCCATTTACACGATAAACAAATTTCCATATCAAAAAACATTATACATCAATTAAACCTTACAAACGACCAAATTATTAAAATAGAAGACAAAATTAAAGAAACCGATAAAATCATTAATCAGATAAGCAAAAACACAAATAATGACAACATAATAAATAAATCCTTTCTTCAACTAAACGATCTTTTCACGATGTTTAACTCCTTATCAGAATATTATTATTCGACCAAAGATCACCTCCTATTTTACTATTTACTCCGCAGCTCATGGAAAACTTCATCCATACCTTATTGATCCTTCTAAACTCACCGAGGAAATTAAAAAGATACAATTACTTCTTCCAGAAGAAAATCGCCTACCACTACCTTTACAAGAAAAATATATAGATACACTTTTCAATCTCTTAGAAACTCATGTTTACTACATTGACAACCAAATTAATTTTGTATTAAAGATTCCTTTAACTTCTTCTAAAAACTATAACATTTATAAAATGACTAGCATACCAAATCTCCTTGAAAACAAAACCTATACAATCATAATCCCCGAAAAACCTTTTCTTGTAGTAGACTCAGAAAAACAATCATATTTTCTCTTTGATAAACATGACTTGGATAAATGCCAAAGAACAATAAAAAATAACTATCTTTGCGAACGAAACGCGCCAATTTTTTTCACACATTCTAGTAGCGCTTGCGAATTGAATTTACTTTCAATTTTACCAAGTGAAATCAGCAATTGCAATATTCAGTTAATACAAATATACCACCCAATTTTTCTGCAGTTAGCTGACACTAACTCTTGGATTTTTGTTTCTCCAAATCCAGAAAATCTTATGATTAAATGCAAAAACTTTAACTCTCACGTACAAATGAATGCAACTGGTATTCTTAAAATCCAACAAAACTGCGTAGCAAATACAAAATACCAATCCTTAAACTCTAAAACAAACTTCGAAACAAAAACCAATTTGAACTTTATTTCACCAAATCCAAATCTTCCCTTAAATATAACACTGCCACAATTTGAGAAAATTCCTAACTACGCGACAAAGTCCTTTAACATACATGATCAAATTGATGAACTTAATTCTATAAGTAAAGATATAGAAAACATAAAAAAATCACGGTTCATATATTCTAAAGTCGACCAAGAAAATAAAAATATGGTAGTCGTGTTCCTTCTTGCAATGTTCTCCGCCATACTTATGGTTATAATCATATTACTCATGCGACATAAAAGTAAAACCTTCGTAAACACAAACAAAATATCGAATTGCTTACCATTAAAAGAAATAAAAACCTCAGATCCAGTTCAAACCATCAACGTAAAAACTCAAGAACCATTACCAATACCTACACCTCGTCTAGCTCCATCTAATCTTTCTCGTTCACTTCCGATCCCATCTTCTAAAGCCGAAACTCGCACCATTCCAAGGTACAAGTTTCGTTCTTAAGGGGGGAGGTGTTGTAAAGTACGCACTTCACAACCTCCAACGGTCATTTCTCATGCCCTTTCATGACCCCATCCATCCATTCAACTCCACTTCAAGTTCCCATGGTCATCATTTCCTTTGATTGACCAATATCAATCCCACTTCAAATTCCCATGGTCATCATTTCTTTTGATTTACTAATATCCGACCTACTTAAAATTCCCATATCATCATTTCCTTTTAATTACTTACAAATTCTATCACACTCCAAAGTCGTCAACCACGCAGTCAACGATCACTCAACTTAAACCCATTCACTTTTCCAATCCGTTAAACTTCTCCAATTTCATTGCCTGCTCCATTGAAATAAAACCCATAATTCCCAGATCATCATTTTTCCATTTTTCTATATCCAACAATCAATGCACTCCCTTTCCAATACACACTCTTCAAACCCATTAAACGTGCATTGATCCCAAATTTAGTATCGCAACTACACACAGGCACACTTGTGCTGATGTTGCATCTTTTTCCTTTTTTCTTCGTGTCGGGTGACGAGCTATCAAGGCGACACTCTGTTTCTTGATATCGAACCAGTCGGACGGTTTCTTTAAAATATTTTATATTCTATTTCTTTACTAAATCTCTTTAATTGTAAAATTAATTGTTAAGAATAACCATAAGACCTAAATATAAGCTTTTCAAAAATAAAATAAAACTTAAAGGTACAATTCAGTTACCGAAAGAAACTATTTACTTTTATTCTTTTTTCACTAGACACTAAAGAAAAATACATGAAAATACAGGTAAAAACCCAACTGAGAATCGTGCTTCTCAGGTAATAAAATATAGCACAACAACGCTATTGGCCTTTCCTGCCCATTACTTAAGACATGTGAGAGGACGGCTCCAAGTTCAGTTTTACTCGCGTCGGTGGCTCAGATAAGCGGGAGTGACGGGTCATAAGGCATAAGGACTTGTGGCGATATTAAAATATTTTTGATGTTCATATATGCTTCGTGTGCTTCTGGTGTCCACTTAAACGATTCGGACCGCAGCATGTTTCTCAATGGTCGATCTCTCGTAGAAAGATCTAGAATAAAAAGCTATAATAAGTTGCCTTACCCAAAAATAGTTGCAGTTCTTCGAAGGTGCTTTTTTACTGCTTCTGTGTGTTTTTCTGACTTTTGAATCCCATTATCATCTATTTTGTGTCCCATAAATTCTACGCATGACGTCGAAAACACACATTTCTCTCGATTCAAGTGAAGTCCATGTTGCCTTACTCTTTCCAAGACCAGATTAAGAATTTCCAACATTTCATCAAAATTCTTGGCATGAATAAGGATGTCGTCAAAGAAGATTCTTACATTTCGAATGCCTTGGAACACAATTTCGATTCTCCGCTGCCAAATGGCCGGATTGTTTGCAGCTCCGTATACAGCACGAGTTGGACGAACTATTTTTTTTTTTTTTTGTTAAATTCATTTTTATTTTCCATTTTTCTTATAACTATCTTAAAGCTAGACAAAAATTCATGAAAAACTAGCCTACTTATCAATATCTTAAAAATAACTTACTGGCCCTAAGCGGGTGCTCTAAATTAAACAATAACTTAATGCTAATGCCTTTCGGCCTACGAACTACTTAAAATAATATCTTGTCCTGGTTTTATTTTTCCCAAGAAAGATTCAAAAAAAACTTGGAAACTAATTGGACGAATTAATCCATGGGTTGTAGTGTTCAATGTCATAGCATGGCTGAACTGCTCGTCGATGGGTAGATGTGAGTAGGCATCTGTGACGTATAAGTGGCAGAATATAGTTGCATCCTTCATTTGATTAAATATATCCTCGACTTTTGGAATTGGATGTTCATCAATGATTATTCGTGGGTTAAGTGTTGGCTTGTAGTTCCCAGTAATACGAATTCTACCATTTTTCTTTGATACTATATGTGTTGTTGATGCCCATTCAGGGTATTCTACTTTTTTATAGAATCCTGAGGAAACTTTCAAGTCGATCTCTTTGGCATACGCATCCCGCAATGCCAAAGGAGTTTCCCTCGCTTTCATAAAAACTGGTGACAAGTGAGGCTTAAATGAAGTGAAGCAGCAGGTCCCTTAGCTTGCCAGCTATGTCACTGAATACCTCTTCATATTGGTTGAGAAGGGAGTTCATCTGATTTTGTTGTTCCTCTGACAGATTAGGAGTTGTTGATGTGAGAGAGTTGACGTGACCTGAAGAGTTAAAGAACTTAGAGAAATTTATTTCACTGGCGAATTGAGCGATCCATTCCTTTCCAAAGAGAGTGTCAAAGTGGCCTTCTACCACATAGAGATTCAAACTACGAAAGGTTCTGCCAATAGTTACAGTGACTGGAATACGACCAATGCAATTAAGTCGGTGGCGGGTGTAACTTGCAAACTGCCTGTCTGACGTTATCAAAGAAAATTTGGGTTTAATTGTGCAAAGAACCCGTGCACTAATGATGGCACACGGTGAACCCGTATCTAGCTCCATCATAAGATCACGGCCATCAATTTTCACTTTAATTTTTAGGGTGCCTGATGTGGATGGAGGCTTTATGGAGTTAACCATGTTAATCATTTTGAGACATTGTACTATTTCATCAGAATCACTCGGCTCCTCGTCGACCTCGATGATTTGTGCGGTTTTCGATCGGCACATTCGTGCAATATGTTTTTTTTTGCTGCAGGCATGGCACTCTGCTTCTCGAAATTAGCATTGATTCCCAAAGTGTCTACCTCCGCACCCATTACAAGTTTGATTTGGGTGTTGTGCTTGTTTTGATGATAGTAATGCTTCTTTTTGGCTTCGCTTGAATCGTGGGGGCATATCCCAGTTTGTTTGTGGCTTCGCCTGCCGGTATTATTTCTGATTTTACCTCAGTTTTTTTACCTAGTTTCTTTTTTTTTTTTTATTTCATTTATTTGGCAAATGTTTTGCCATTTGAAAATTCTTTACAAAAGTTTTACATTAATTCTATATTAAATAAATCTATTTTTAACATAATCAATTAAATTTTTATTTTGAATTTCGCTAAATTTCTTTCAATTTTTAAATCATTTGGTAAATTATTATAAATATCTATTCCTCTATGAAGAACCATATTTTTTGTTTTTTCGTTTTTATACCTTGGTAATCTAAAATCCCCAGCATTACGTAAAGCAAAAGGCTGTACATCACTTACATATGTTATATATTCATTTAAATAATTTGGTAATATATTAAATTTAATTTTAAACACAAATACAATAGCATTATACATAATTCTTTGGTTTACACTCATCCAAGACAATTTCAACAACATTTCTCTTATTGGGGTTGTGTATTAACCTTATTTGAGAAAGTCTATATTTGTTGTGGTGTGTGTTCACCTTTAATTGTCTATCCATCTTTCTCTTTCTGATTAATATCTATCTATCTCTTAATGTACTTAAATATGTATCTAAAAATTGAAATTGTATCTCATTGCGATTAAACTTTTTATTTAAAAGCATCTCTTTAATATTAATAAAAGAATTTAAGTTTAAGAATAAAACAATCATTTTTGCATGTACAACAGTGGTGTCAAAAGTGGAATTGAGAAAAACAATATGTCATTGTCAGAAGAAACCCTGCAATCGATTACATCAGTCTTCTCTGAAGCAATCAAAAAAGCAGTTTTGGATGCCATACAGGCGGCGATATCTACTGCCACTAGTAACGGCGCAACCCCACACCAACCCTCTCCAAAGTTACCAACATTTTCCATTGGTGAGTACAAATCATCTGAATCCGAATCAGTCGCAGATTATTTTAGAAGATTTGAATGGGCGCTCCAACTCAGCAAGATTCCAGCAACCGATTACCCGCATTATGCACGTGTTCACATGGGAACAGAGCTGAACAATGCCCTTAAAACGCTGGCAAGTCCGAAGAATCCAGAAGTCCTTTCATATGAACAAATAAAAACATTGCTTGTAACCCATTTTGACACGACAAAGAACAAATACGCTGAAAGCATTAAATTCAGGCATATTGTTCAGCAAGCTGATGAATCAGTTGCCAACTTTACACTCCGTCTGAGGCAAGGCGCTGTGAATTGTGATTACGGCAATTTTTTGGACAGGATGTTGATAGAACAATTTCTTCATGGACTTGCTTGTCGTGAGATGTGCAAAGCTATAATAATCAAACAACCCGACACATTCGCAATTGCATACGAAGCCGCACAATCAATCGAACCTAGTCGCACCACAGCAGTTGAGGTAAAATCAGAAATAACACCGGCAGGCGAAGCCACAAACAAACTGGGATATGCCCCCCACGATTCAAGCGAAGCCAAAAAGAAGCATTACTACCATCAAAACAAGCACAACACCCAAATCAAACTTGTAATGGGTGCGGAGGTAGACACTTTGGGAATCAATGCAAATTTCGAGAAGCAGAGTGCCATGCCTGCAGCAAAAAAGGACATATTGCACGAATGTGCCGATCGAAAACCGCACAAATCATCGAGGTCGACGAGGAGCCGAGTGATTCTAATGAAATAGTACAATGTCTCAAAATTATTAACATGGTTAACTCCATAAAGCCTCCATCCACATCAGGCACCCTAAAAATTAAAGTGAAAATTGACGGCCGTGATCTTATGATGGAGCTAGATACGGGTTCACCATGTGCCATCATTAGTGCACGGGTTCTTCGCACAATTAAACCCAAATTTTCTTTGATAAAGTCAGACAGGCAGTTTGCAAGTAACACCCGCCACCGACTTAATTGCATTGGTCGTATTCCAATCACTGTGACTATTGGCAGAACCTTTCGTAGTTTGAATCTCTATGTGGTAGAAGGCCACTTTGACACTCTCTTTGGAAGGGAATGGATCGCTCAATTCGCCAGTGAAATAAATTTCTCTAAGTTATTTAACTCTTCAGGTCACGTCAACTCTCTCACATCAACAACTCCTAATCTGTCGGAGGAACAACAAAATCAGATGAACTCCCTTCTCAACCAATATGAAGAGGTATTCAGTGTCATAGCTGGCAGGCTGAAGGGACCTGCTGCTTCACTTCATTTTAAGCCTCACGTGTCACCAGTTTTTATGAAAGCGAGGGAAACTCCTTTGGCATTGCGGGATGCGTATGCCAAAGAGATCGACTTGAAAGTTTCCTCAGGATTCTATAAAAAAGTAGAATACCCTGAATGGGCATCAACAACACATATAGTATCCAAGAAAAATGGTAGAATTCGTATTACTGGGAACTACAAGCCAACACTTAACCCACGAATAATCATTGATGAACATCCAATTCCAAAAGTCGAGGATATATTTAATTAAATGAAGGATGCAACTGTATTCTGCCACTTATACGTCACAGATGCCTACTGACATCTACCCATCGACGAGCAGTTCAGCCATGCTATGACATTGAACACTACAACCCATGGATTAATTCGTCCAATTAGTTTCCAAGTTTTTTTTTAATCTTTCTTGGGAAAAATAAAACCAGGACAAGATATTATTTTAAGTAGTTCGTAGGCCGAAAGGCATTAGCATTAAGTTATTGTTTAATTTAGAGCGGCCATTTGGCAGCGGCGAATCGAAATTGTGTTCCAAGGCATTCGAAATGTAAGAATCTTCTTTGACGACATCCTTATTCATGCCAAGAATTTTGATGAAATGTTGGAAATTCTTAATCTGGTCTTGGAAAGAGTAAGAGAACATGGACTTCACTTGAATCGAGAGAAATGTGTGGTTGCGACGTCATGCGTAGAATTTATGGGACACAAAATAGATGCTAATGGGATTCAAAAGTCAGACAAACACACAGAAGCAGTAAAAAAAAGCACCTTCGAAGAACTGCAACTATTTTTGGGTAAGGCAATTTATTATAGCTCTTTTATTCCAGATCTTTCTACGAGAGATCGACCATTGAGAAACATGCTGCGGTCCGAATCGTTTAAGTGGACACCAGAAGCACACGAAGCATATATGAACATCAAAAATATTTTAATATCGCCACAAGTCCTTATGCCTTATGACCCGTCACTCCCGCTTATCTGAGCCACCGACGCGAGTAAAACTGAACTTGGAGCCGTCCTCTCACATGTCTTAAGTAATGGGCAGGAAAGGCCAATAGCGTATGCAAGCCGCACCATGAGCGCAACAGAATAGCGATACCCACAAAACGATAAGGAGGCATTAGCTATTGTCTGGGCTGTGCAAAAGTTTTTCATGTATTTATACGCTCTTCATTGGACCCTCATCACCGATTACAAACCGTTGTCTCAAATCCTACACCCAGAAAAATCTTTGCCTGTTCTCTGTATCAGCAGAATGGCAAATTATGCTGAGTTCTTGACCAACTTCGATTATGATGTCAAAATCAAAACAACCAAGGAAAGCGCAAATGCTGATTACTTCTCATGAGCTTCATTAGAAACAGATGTCAATAAAATTCACCACTTGCAACAAGTTTTGGATTCAGAACTAGAATATGACCCATTCGATAAATTTTGAATTCATCAAATTCATCAACTGCCACTCAATGCAAAACAAATTGCTCAAGAAACTAGAAAAGATCTACATTTGGGCAGGATGTGTTCCATACTAGAAGCAGGTCAGTGTCTTATCCGATCGGGTTTCAAATCTCCTGAGTCCAGCTCTAGGTTAGCTGATTATTGCCTTGTGTTTGAACACAGAGTGGTCATCCCATCAACCGTACGTGAAAAAGTTCTTGCAGATCTTCACTTAGCGCATTTGGGAATGGTGAAGATGAAAGGTTTGGCACGATCATTCGCTTTTGGGCCGGAAATTGACGCCGATATTGAACGTGTGGCAAGGAATTGTAGCAGCTGTTCAAAAAATGCACACTTACTTCCCAAGTTTCGAGAACACCATTGGGAGTATCCAAAAGGACCGTGGGAACGAGTCCATATAGACTACGTGGGACCCTTCAGTGGAACGATGACGGCTGGTGCTACCATATCTATTCTGCATGAACTATTTGCTTCATATGGTGTCCCAGTAATGGTGGTGTCCGATAATGGCACAAATTTTACTTCAGCTGAATTTATAACATATCTGCAGACAGTTGGCGTAAAATATCATAAACTGACAGCACCGTACCATCCATCAACGAATGGGAAAGCCGAGCGGGGCGTAAAAACAGTAAAAGATGCCTTAAGAACCTTGATAACTACTAAGAACTCACTTCAGCTAAACCTTAACAAATTCCTCCGGCAATATAGAAAAGCACCTAATACCACCACAGGCCAATCACCATCGCAGTTATTTTTGGGTCGTTCACTTCGGACTAGTCTGGATCTTCTCAGACCTGATGATTTATTTACAAAAGTAACAGAAAAACAAAACTCGCAATTCAGTCCAACATTCCGCATTCTCCAACCAGGACAATCGGTGTTTTTCCTATCAAACAATCCTCGTATGGACAAATGGGTTCCGGGAATTATCAAAAACCGTTTGGGAGACCTTCATTATGAAATGACCTACCGCGACAAACAGTTTAAACGCCATACAGACCAGATCAACTGTCATAAAGATAATTATTTGAATAATCAAGATAAAACTCATGGAACGCAATATGCAGAGCAAATAGATGTTCCAGTCAACGATCAATACATAAGACCACCACAAACGTCTATTCCACAACAACAACATTTTCGTGACGAAAACTACTAAGATCTCACTTCAGCTAAACCTTAACAAATTCCTCCGGCAATATAAAAAAGCACCTCATACTACCACAGGCCAATCACCATCGCAGTTATTTTTGGGTCGTTCACTTCGGACTAGTCTGGATCTTCTCAGACCTGATGATTTATTTACAAAAGTAACAGAAAAACAAAACTCGCAATTCAGTCCAACATTCCGCATTCTTCAACCAGGACAATCGGTGTTTTTCCTATCAAACAATCCTCGTATGGACATGATGTTCAAATGGGTAGTTATGTGCATTCAAGAGGACACAAGCGTCCACAGGTTTTTCTCAAAACCCACCTCTGTCTACCAACTCCTACTCTCACCTCCACGTGGTGAACATCGGTTGTCTAGTACCTCAGCTGGAGACGGGGTTTAAATCCCCGTGGAAAGCTGTTGGGGACAGCCAACGAGAGAGGGGGGGAGGAGTGTTCCCACTAAGGCACTTCTCCTTTCATCGAGGCGGCAGCGGACGAATTCTCTAGATGGAATCAACGGTGGCGTCTACAGTTCCAGTTAGGTTGAACTACTTAGTGAACACCTTATATGGGCTACTACGACATATTTGTAGCTCAGGCCTATAAGGAGCGGTTTATCCGGCTCCCTACCCTTGGAGTTATACGAAGGGTCTGGTCCTCCCGGTCAGGGGTTGTGCGTCGGGGTAACTTCCCTACCACGTAAAAAAAAGTTGTTCCGAAACAACAACAAGCCTCGGATATGGATGATTTTAAAGTTGACGACCCCAGCAAACGAAACAAGGACAATGAATTTCGGATCTGCACGTGGAACGTCCTGTCCTTATACAGAACACGTGCAGCCGAACAATTAGTAGAGAACCTGGACGTAATAGCCATCCAGGAAGTGCGATGGGATGGAGAGGGCGTACGGAGACTGAAAACGTGTGACATCTACTACGGCGGGTGCTTGAAGGAACAGGGTCAGCGGCTCTTTGGTTGTGGTTTTGTGATAAGGGGAAGACTTAGGCAAGAATTCTTAGGCTTCCGAAGTGTAAGCGAGCGCCGCATCAAAGGCAAATTTAAGAACATTTCGCTGATTTCTGTTCACGCCCCCCCATGAAAGGAGAGAAGACTCAACCAAAGAAGCATTCTACGATCTCTTGGAGACAACGTATGATATGTGCCCGAAGTACGACGTGAAGATCATTCTTGGTGACTTCAACGAAGATTCGGAAAGGAGGGCATCACGAAACTTCTGGCAACGGACACAGGCTGGCAGACTTTGCGGCGGGGCGAAATGTCATCATCTCAAGCACCTACTTCCCACACCTCAATAACTTGGCGGTCGCGTGATCAAGTAACCGTCAACCAAATCGACCACGTTGCGATAGACGCGAGACATGCTTCCAGTATCTTGGACGTCCGAACGTTCCGAGGGGCCAACATTGACTCGGATCACTACCTGGTGGTAGCTAGACTACGTATGCGGATATCCATGACGCGACAACGCAGAGCAGATGCTGTGAAAAGATTCGATGTCGAGAAGCTTAAATCGCAAGAGACTGCCAGAACTTTTGCAGACCACGTAACTCTTAATCTCTCAGGAGGTCCGCCACCAGCATCAAGTGCAGAGGACCAGTGGGAAAACTGTCAACAAGCCATCAGAAGTGCCGCCTCTGATGTGCTGGGTTTCACTAGGCGAATACAACGAAACCCCTGGTTCGATGAAGAGTGCCGGCTAGCACATGCAGCTAAGGACGAGGCCTACCAGGCAATGCTGCAGACTCGAACAAGAGCTGCTGAGAGAGTGGCCCGGGAGCTCTACGGGCTGAAACGAAAAGAGGAACTCCGACTTCTCAGGAGGAAAAAGAGAGAGCACGAGAAGCGGGCGGTAGAGTCTATTGAGGGTTGTAGCGGTAGGGGAGATGTTCGAAAATTTTATTAGAGGGTGAAGCGATCCACCCAAGGATTCAAGGCTAGAACGGAAGCCTGCCGAGATGAGAGCGGGAATATGGTAGAAGACACACAGTCAGTGCTGAGGACTCTGTGTTCAAACACAAGGCAATTAGCTGCTAACCTAGAGCTGGACTCAGGAGATTTGAAACCCGATCGGATAAGACACTGACCTGCTTCTAGTATGGAACACATCCTGCCCAAATGTAGATCTTTTCTAGTTTCTTGAGCAATTTGTTTTGCATTGAGTGGCAGTTGATGAATTCAAAATTTATCGAAT
This sequence comes from Melangyna quadrimaculata, assembly GCA_949320155.1. NCBI lineage: Eukaryota > Metazoa > Arthropoda > Insecta > Diptera > Syrphidae > Melangyna > Melangyna quadrimaculata. Next base: position 350,341,457 of record OX439483.1, on the reverse strand, counting down.
GGGTCATATTCTAGTGGTGAATTTTATTGACATCTGTTTCTAATGAAGCTCATGAGAAGTAATCAGCATTTGCGCTTTCCTTGGTTGTTTTGAATTTGACATCATAATCGAAGTTGGTCAAGAACTCCGCATAATTTGCCATTCTGCTGATACAGAGAACAGGCAAAGATTTTTCTGGGTGTAGGATTTGAGACAACGGTTTGTGATCGGTGATGAGGGTCCAATGAAGAGCGTATAGATACATGAAAAACTTTTGCACAGCCCAGACAATAGCTAACGCCTCCTTATCGATTTGTGGGTATCGCTATTCTGTTGCGCTCATGGTGCGGCTTGCATACGCTATTGGCCTCTCCTGCCCATTACTTAAGACATGTGAGAGGACGGCTCCAAGTTCAGTTTTACTCGCGTCGGTGGCTCAGATAAGCGGGAGTGACGGGTCATAAGGCATAATGACTTGTGGCGATATTAAAATATTTTTAATGTTCATATATGCTTCGTGTGCTTCTGGTGTCCACTTAAACGATTCGGACCGCAGCATGTTTCTCAATGGTCGATCTCTCGTAGAAAGATCTGGAATAAAAGAGCTTTAATAAGTTGCCTTACCCAAAAATAGTTGCAGTTCTTCGAAGGTGCTTTTTTGTACTGCTTCTGTGTGTTTGTCCGACTTTTGAATCCCATTAGCATCTATTTTGTGTCCCATAAATTCTACGCATGACTTCGCAAACACACATCTCTCTCGATTCAAGTGAAGTCCATGTTCTCTTACTCTTTCCAAGACCAGATTAAGAATTTCCAACATTTCATCAAAATTCTTGGCATGAATAAGGATGTTGTCAAAGAAGATTCTTACATTTCGAATGCCTTGGAACACAATTACGATTCGCCGCTGCCAAATGGCCGGATTGTTTGCAGCTCCGTATACAGCACGAGTTGGACGAACTAATTTTTTTTTTTTTTGTTAAATTCATTTTTATTTTTCAGTTTTCTTATAACTATCTTAAAGCTAGACAAAAATTCATGAAAAACTAGCCTACTTATCAATATCTTAAAAATAACTTACTGGCCCTAAGCGGGTGCTCTAAATTAAACAATAACTTAATGCTAATTCCTTTCGGCCTACGAATTACTTAAAATAATATCTTGTTCTGGTTTTATTTTTCCCAAGAAAGATTAAAAAAAAACTTGGAAACTAATTGGACGAATTAATCCATGGGTTGTAGTGTTCAATGTCTTAGCATGGCTGAACTGCTCGTCGATGGGTAGATGTGAGTAGGCATCTGTGACGTATAAGTGGCAGAATACAGTTGCATCCTTCATTTGATTAAATATATCCTCGACTTTTGGAATTGGATGTTCATCAATGATTATTCGTGGGTTAAGTGTTGGCTTGTAGTTCCCAGAAATACGAATTCTACCATTTTTCTTGGATACTATATGTGTTGTTGATGCCCATTCAGGGTATTCTACTTTTTTATAGAATCCTGAGGAAACTTTCAAGTCGATCTCTTTGGCATACGCATCCCGCAATGCCAAAGGAGTTTCCCTCGCTTTCATAAAAACTGGTGACACGTGAGGCTTAAATTGAAGTGAAGCAGCAGGTCCCTTCAGCCTGCCAGCTATGTCACTGAATACCTCCTCATATTGGTTGAGAAGGGAGCTCATCTGATTTTGTTGTTCCTCCGACAGATTAGGAGTTGTTGATGTGAGAGAGTTGACGTGACCTGAAGAGTTAAAGAATTTAGAGAAATTTATTTCACTGGCGAATTGAGCGATCCATTCCCTTCCAAAGAGAGTGTCAAAGTGGCCTTCTACCACATAGAGATTCAAACTACGAAAGGTTCTGCCAATAGTTACAGTGACTGGAATACGACCAATGCAATTAAGTCGGTGGCGGGTGTAACTTGCAAACTGCCTGTCTGACTTTATCAAAGAAAATTTGGGTTTAATTGTGCGAAGAACCCATGCACTAATGGTGGCACATTGTGAACATGTATCTAGCTCCATCATAAGATCACGGTCATCAATTTTCACTTTAATTTTTAGGGTGCCTGATGTGGATGGAGGCTTTATGGAGTTAACCATGTTAATCATTTTGAGACATTGTACTATTTCATCAGAATCACTCGGCTCCTCGTCGACCTCGATGATTTGTGCGGTTTTCGATCGGCACATTCGTGCAATATGTCCTTTTTTGCTGCAGGCATGGCACTCTGCTTCTCGAAATTTGCATTGATTCCCAAAGTGTCTACTTCCCCACCCATTATAAGTTTGATTTGGGTGTTGTGCTTGTTTTGATGGTAGTAATGCTTCTTTTTGGCTTCGCTTGAATCGTGGGGGGGATATCCCAGTTTGTTTGTGGCTTCGCCTGCCGGTGTTATTTCTGATTTTATCTCAACTGCTGTGTTGCGACTAGGTTCGATTGATTGTGCGGCTTCGTATGCAATTGCGAATGTGTCGGGTTGTTTGATTATTATAGCTTTGCACATCTCACGACAAGCAAGTCCATGAAGAAATTGTTCTATCAACATCCTGTCCAAAAAATTGCCGTAATCACAATTCACAGCGCCTTGCCTCAGACGGAGTGTAAAGTTGGCAACTGATTCATCAGCTTGCTGAACAATATGCCTGAATTTAATGCTTTCAGCGTACTTGGTCTTTGTCGTGTCAAAATGGGCTACAAGTAATGTTTTTATTTGTTCATATGAAAGGACTTCTGGATTCTTCGGACTTGCCAGCGTTTTAAGCTCTGTTCCCATGTGAACACGTGCATAATGCGGGTAATCGGTTGCTGGAATCTTGCTGAGTTGGAGCGCCCATTCAAATCGTCTAAAATAATCTGCGACTGATTCGGATTCAGATGATTTGTACTCACCAATGGAAAATGTTGGTAACTTTGGAGAGGGTTGGTGTGGGGTTGCGCCGTTACTAGTGGCAGTAGATATCGCCGCCTGTATGGCATCCAAAACTGCTTTTTTGATTGCTTCAGAGAAGACTGATGTAAGCGATTGCAGGGTTTCTTCTGACAATGACATGTTGTTTTTCTCAATTCCACTTTTGACACCACTGTTGTACATGCAAAAATGATTGTTTTATTCTTAAACTTGAATTCTTTTATTAATATTAAAGAGATGCTTTTACCAGTGGCGATTCCTCTCAGTTAGCAGGTTTATCGCCGCTAAACCAAGAATTTAAATGAATAAATTATACAATGTTATGTTGAAATAATGATAGTGATTAGGCAGGCGCGAACGCAGGAGGGGTTTTGGGGGTTCAAACCCTCCCCCGAAATGTATGAATTAACTTCCTCGCCATACAATTTCACTCTTAATTTTTAGTTTTCACTTTAACCCCCCCCCCCCCCCGAAATTTGTTCCTGCGTTCGCGCCTGTCATTAGGTAATGGTAATTATCAATACCATAAATAGAAAAAAAAACTACCCACGTAACTACCTATTTTCAAATCATATTTTCCTTCACACAACACAAAACTCCCATCTTCCTATCTGCCTCAGCGTTGCGCGATACCAAAACCAAATTCCCTACAAATAGCAAATAGCATTGATATGATAATAAAAGAAAATAGATACCTACCTAACCCAAGGTACATAAATATTTGTACTGTGTACACAACCTACCCACATTGTTCTAACACAGTACACAACACGAAACTCTCATACAACAAGTCTTCCTTAAAAGCTTACAACATCCGCGCTACCAAGTTACATACCATTTTTAATAATATCTATTCAAAATACAAATACAAACACAAATACCATACAATCTATAATACAAGAGCGTTTTACTACACGTGTCCTAAGCAAAGCCCAGCTAAATAAATGAAATCGTAAGCGTAAGTATGATGCGATAAAGCACGATACGTAAGGTATGCAAGCAGCTCCAGGTACCTACTTACTTCCAAAAAAAGTGCTCAATTGGCAAAGCGCGGTGTAGCTCTGCATTTTTGATATGTTGTTGGGGCATGTTAGAGTAGTCTGTATCTAAGTTTGCAACTTCGAAAAACCTGTGCTCGCTGCAGGAAAAATGCAAGAGAGAACAAAACGCTAAGTTCATCCTATTTTTCCGACATTTTCCTTTATGACTTGAAACTTGTTTGTTATAAAATTTTCTACAAGACCACATCAGTTTTAAATTCATGCATGTTATATTTGTCTTGCTATCTAACCAAGAATTAAGAAAAGCTTAGTAATTTTGAAGCAATCAAAAACTAGGTCAAAAATTGTCCAATTATGCTAAAAATTTGTAATCAAATATTCTAGAGTAAATTCGATTCAAATTGGTCAAATAGTTTTGCCAAGAAACGTGATGTAAATTAAGTGCAACAAGCAATGTTTGCATCACTGCTGTGGTCAAAGTAGGACACTTAAGTTTTGGCACTGATTTTTTTGTTCATGTACTTGAAACCCTTAAGTATGATAAAATAAAGTTATGATATTTATATCATTGAAACTTTGATATCAATTTTAAAACTTCCGAAAATTGTACACTTGGCATGCACAGTAGAGGAAATACCCATAAAAACACTGCAACTTTCCATGCATAACTCATTGCACCGACTGCAAACCTGGCAGCACTTTTTTATTTTGCATACAAAATAATCTGTCAAACCAAAATGAAGGCAGCCGTTATTTTTCTCACATTTTTTTATCACCTTGAAACATTATTCGTGTTTGATTGCGGAATAAAATAAAAAAATCGAAATTTAAAGGCGGAAATTCGTATAAAAACTGACTAATTAAAAGTGTTTATTTCATAAAGTTGTTTGAATTCATTATTGAAAGTGGTAGGGAATCATTTTGCGTGCCTTTTAAGTGCGGAAGAAAGGTCAAAAATCACTGCATACAAAGATTGTGGCCTTTCTGATCGTGAAATCGCAAGAAAAATAGGGAGATCCAATACAGTTATTCATAACTTTTTCAAGTTAGGTGAAAGTTATGGAAAAATTGCCAACCACGCGCAAAATAAAAAGCTAACAACACGTCATGTTCGAATGATATCACGTGAAGCCATCAGAAACAAGCTGTTTGCTTCACAAATTAAGGCCAAACTTGACTTGCCTGTTTCAACCCGACGCGTTAGACAAATTTTAAAAGCCAACTCCAACCTTGTTTACAAAAAAAGATCCAAGAAGACACCTTTAGATGCAGCCCATAATGGCTTAAACAGATGTGCATCGCGTCTGCACGCATCTCTACATGCAGAGCTGCACACGAAACACATGTGCATAGTTTCTGACATTCATGATGCATATTTATGTCAAACAAATACATGAAAGCACAGCGTTGCCGATGTCACACAATAGTGTTGGAATGAGATTTTCTTCGTTAGACGATGGTAGGGTGGCAACGCCGGCTTCATGGATTCTTAAACAAAAATCACCAACACAAACACATTTTTTGAAAAAATGGCAGGTGATGTCAATATGAGTAATGCCAAATAGCAATTATTTAGAAATTTTCGTTTTTCAGTTGTGGCTGCAATGCAACTAGGCAGCAAATTTAGAAATAGAGACATCGTGCAGCGCTGCGGTGCATGCAGACTTTGAGTGAATCTGCTCCCATAAGAACCTGTGTAATTTAATTTCGCTGCATGGAAAAAGCTGCACATCTGTTTTAGGCATAAGTCAGTAAGGCTGCATTTAGCTGAAAGTCACATAAGCTGGACCCAAGAGTGGAGAAATGTTCTGTTTAGTGATGAAAAAAAAATTCAATTTGGATGGTCCAGACGGTTCAGTCATATTGGCATGACAAACGTCTTCAAACAGAAGTGAGAATGAGTCGCAACTTCGGTGGCGGCAGCGTAATGATTTGGGCAGCTTTTTCTTCAAATGGAAAGACTGAAATTGCATTTGTGCCTGGAAGGATGAACTCAGAAATTTATGCTGAGTTGTTAGAAGAAGTTATGGTTGAGAGAGCTGAAGAGTTATGCGGTACTGATTTCATATTTCAGCAGGATAACGCTCCTATCCACGTCTCTCGAAGGATGAGAGACTGGTTTGAGGAAAAACAAATAACATTTCTCGATTGGCCGTCTCGAAGTCCCGATTTAAATCCGATAGAGAATCTCTGGGGAATACTAGCCAGGCGTATTTATGCCAACGGGCGCCAATTTAACAACTTTCAAGAGCTTCGAGATGCAATAATTGAACAATGGGCCGCATTTACAACCGCGGAACTGGAAAAGCTTGTGGAACCCATGCCAAGACGAATGATATCGGTCGTAAGAGCAAGTGGTGGCTCTACAAAATATTGATTTAATCAATTACAAATTTTTGATGACCAATTCACCGTTGCTTTTAATAAAAATTAAGTGTTTTTATGGGAATTTCCTCTTTTTTTTGGGTATTTTTTGTTTTTTGTTAATAATTTTTATTTAATTTTGTAAAAATGAATAAATTTATATTATTCTTAACAACTTTGAGTACATTGTCTTATTTCGTATAAATGTATGGCTATATTAAATGCAGCAAACAAAACATGCCTCAAAACCATGTGTTTTTATGGGAATTCCCTCTACTGTAAATATGTAATTTCGTGAACATTTTCGAAACTTTTAAATTCGCTACCAAAGTTGCTTAAAAAAATATATAAATATTATAACTTTATTTTATGATGCAAACATTGCGTGTTGCACTTAATTAACATCATGTTTCTTGCCATAACTATTTGATCGATTTGGATCGAATTTTCAAATTTCGTCTTGATAATAATAAGATAATTTTTGACTTATTTTTTGATTGCTTCAAAATTACTTAGTTTTTAAATTTATTTGTTTTTTTATTCATGGTTAGATATCAACACAAATATAACATGCATGAATTTAAAACTGATGTGGTCTTGTAGAACATTTTATAAAAAACAAGTTAATAGTGGACGTTTTTTTCCTTAGTTGCATATTTCCAATGTTATAAAGTAAAATGTCGCAAAAAATGGGGTGATTTTAGCGTTTTTTTCACTGTTGCATTTTTTCTGCAGCGAGCACAGGTTTTACGAAGTTGCAAACTAAGCTACAGACTACTCTAACATGCCCAACAACATATCAAAAATGCAGAAATACATTGCGCTTTGCGAATTTATTGTCGAATTGACTGGGCTATTTGCGAAATAAACATAAACAGTTGTTTCGTATCGAATCCTAAAAGTGCGAAATTAATTAATTATTTTGTATTTGCTTGGATTTTAAATGTGAGTAAATATATTTTTGGGTTGTGGTGCTTTGAAATATGAGAGTGCGACATTGTTTTTTTTTTTTTTGAGAAGTAAGATGGAAGTAAATGCATATATGCTAGAACCTAGAAATAATATTATTATAATAAAATAGATCATAGTTAAATAATTGTCAATTTATTTTGGCATAAAGTCGCTAGAAGTATCTTTTATCGGCTGACAGCTAACGTGAAATTTGTTAACATAGCTTTGAACGTGAACCAAATTGTTTAAAGATAGGTACATACATACCTTTATACATTAATGTGGGTAGATAAGTTTAAATTTAAGATTTTTTGCAACGAAAAATCATATAAATATAGGATGTACCTAGATATTTATATTTATATAATTGTTATATAATTGTTATAGAAAGTGACGATTTTTATGATAAAGTCATCGAAAATGTTGTGTCCGTCGAACAACAAAGCGAATTTATGTATCGATAAATTTTTAAACTTTTATTTTATATCATTTATTAATGTTTTTTATTAATTGTCGTTATCAATAGAATTAAAAAATAAAATATAATTTTTTTTTTATTTTAACCTTCCCTAGACCACGTAGCTAAACCAATACTAAGGACCAGGAATCGCCACTGGCTTTTACATAAAAAGTTTAATCGCAATGAGATACAATTTCAATTTTTAGATACATATTTAAGTACATTAAAAGATAGATAAATAATAATCAGAAAGAGAAAGATGGATAGACAATTAAAGGTGAACACACACTACAACAAATATAGACTTTCTCAAATAAGGTTAAAACACAATATTTCTTCCCACCCTTCGTGGCTAAGGTGAGAATAAGATTCGAAGCTTCCTTGGTCTGGTGGATCTTTGTTGAGCTGCTAGAGGTGTTATTAATTGACTTCCAGATCTAGGTGTTTGCGTCTCTTGTGGAGTAAATGACTGCTGCTTGGGTACTACAACTGCAGGACTAGTGTCACTTACTGGCTTATAATGAAATGATTGCAGAGATGTACTAGCAGCATTGGAGTTTTCGTCACGAAAATGTTGTTGTTGTGGAATAGGCGTTTGTGGTGGTCTTATGTATTGATCGTTGACTGGAACATCTATTTGCTCTGCATATTGCGTTCCATGAGTTTTATCTTGATTATTCAAATAATTATCTTTATGACATTTGATCTGGTCAGTATGGCGTTTAAACTGTTTGTCGCGGTAGGTCATTTCATAATGAAGGTCTCCCAAACGGTTTTTGATAATTCCCGGAACCCATTTGTCCATACGAGGATTGTTTGATAGGAAAAACACCGATTGTCCTGGTTGAAGAATGCGGAATGTTGGACTGAATTGCGAGTTTTGTTTTTCTGTTACTTTTGTAAATAAATCATCAGGTCTGAGAAGATCCAGACAAGTCCGAAGTTAATGACCAAAAAATAACTGCGATGGTGATTGGCCTGTGGTAGTATGAGGTGCTTTTCTATATTGCCGGAGGAATTTGTTAAGGTTTAGCTGAAGTGAGTTCTTAGTAGTTTCCATGGTTCTTAAGGCATCTTTTACTGTTTCTACGCCCCGCTCGGCTTTCTAATTCGTTGATGGATGGTACGGTGCTGTCAGTTTATGATATTTTACGCCAACTGTCTGCAGATATGTTATAAATTCAGCTGAAGTAAAATTTGTGCCATTATCGGACACCACCATTACTGAAACACCATATGAAGCAAATAGTTCATACAGAATAGATATGGTAGCACCAGCCGTCATCGTTCCAGTGAAGGGTCCCACGTAGTCTATATGGACTCGTTCCCACGGTCCTTTTGGATACTCCCAATGGTGTTCTCGAAACTTGGGAGGTAAGTGTGCATTTTTTGAACAGCTGCTACAATTCCTTGCCACACGTTCAATATCGGTGTCAATTTCCGGCCAAAAAGCGAATGATCGTGCCAAACCTTTCATCTTCACCATTCCCAAATGCGCTAAGTGAAGATCTGCAAGAACTTTTTCACGTACGGTTTATGGGATTACCACTCTGTGTTCAAACATAAGGCAATTAGCAGCTAACCTAGAGCTGGACTCAGAAGATTTGAAACCCGATCGGATAAGACACTGACCTGCTTCTAGTATGGAACACATCCTGCCTAAATGTAGATCTTTTCTAGTTTCTTGAGCAATTTGTTTTGCATTGAGTGGCAGTTGATGAATTTGATGAATTCAAAATTTATCGAATGGGTCATATTCTAGTTCTGAATCCAAAACTTGTTGCAAGTGGTGAATTTTATTGACATCTGTTTCTAATGAAGCTCATGAGAAGTAATCAGCATTTGCGCTTTCCTTGGTTGTTTTGAATTTGACATCATAATCGAAGTTGGTCAAGAACTCTGCATAATTTGCCATTCTGCTGATACAGAGAACAGGCAAAGACTTTTCTGGGTGTAGGATTTGAGACAACGGTTTGTGATCGGTGATGAGGGTCCAATGACGAGCGTATAAATACATGAAAAACTTTTGCACAGCCCAGACAATAGCTAATGCCTCCTTATCGATTTGTGGGTATCGCTGTTCTGTTGCGCTCATGGTGCGGCTTACATACGCTATTGGCCTTTCCCATCCATTACTTAAGACATGTGAGAGGACGGCTCCAAGTTCAGTTTTACTCGCGTCGGTGGCTCAGATAAGCGGGAGTGACGGGTCATAAGGCATAAGGACTTGTGGCGATATTAAAATATTTTTGATGTTCATATATGCTTCGTGTGCTTCTGGTGTCCACTTAAACGATTCGGACCGCAGCATGTTTCTCAATGGTCGATCTCTCGTAGAAAGATCTGGAATAAAAGAGCTTTAATAAGTTGCCTTACCCAAAAATAGTTGCAGTTCTTCGAAGGTGCTTTTTTGTACTGCTTCTGTGCGTTTGTCCGACTTTTGAATCCCATTAGCATCTATTTTGTGTCCCATAAATTCTACGCATGACTTCGCAAACACACATCTCTCTCGATTCAAGTGAAGTCCATGTTCTCTTACTCTTTCCAAGACCAGATTAAGAATTTCCAACATTTCATCAAAATTCTTGGCATGAATAAGGATGTTGTCAAAGAAGATTCTTACATATCGAATGCCTTGGAACACAATTACGATTCGCCGCTGCCAAATGGCCGGATTGTTTGCAGCTCCGTATACAGCACGAGTTGGACGAACTAATTTTTTTTTTTTTTTTGTTAAATTCATTTTTATTTTTCAGTTTTCTTATAACTATCTTAAAGCTAGACAAAAATTCATGAAAAACTAGCCTACTTATCAATATCTTAAAAATAACTTACTGGCCCTAAGCGGGTGCTCTAAATTAAACAATAACTTAATGCTAATTCCTTTCGGCCTACGAACTACTTAAAATAATATCTTGTTCTGGTTTTATTTTTCCCAAGAAAGATTCAAAAAAAACTTGGAAACTAATTGGACGAATTAATCCATGGGTTGTAGTATTCAATGTCATAGCATGGCTGAACTGCTCGTCGACGGGTAGATGTGAGTAGGCATCTGTGACGTATAAGTGGCAGAATACAGTTGCATCCTTCATTTGATTAAATATATCCTCGACTTTTGGAATTGGATGTTCATCAATGATTATTCGTGGGTTAAGTGTTGGCTTGTAGTTCCCAGTAATACGAATTCTACCATTTTTCTTGGATACTATATGTGTTGTTGATGCCCATTCAGGGTATTCTACTTTTTTATAGAATCCTGAGGAAACTTTCAAGTCGATCTCTTTGGCATACGCATCCCGCTATGCCAAAGGAGTTTACCTCGCTTTCATAAAAACTGGTGACACGTGAGGCTTAAAATGAAGTGAAGCAGCAGGTCCCTTCAGCCTGCCAGCTATGTCACTGAATACCTCTTCATATTGGTTTAGAAGGGAGTTCATCTGATTTTGTTGTTCCTCTGACAGATTAGGAGTTGTTGATGTGAGAGAGTTGACGTGACCTGAAGAGTTAAAGAACTTAGAGAAATTTATTTCACTGGCGAATTGAGCGATCCATTCCCTTCCAAAGAGAGTGTCAAAGTGGCCTTCTACCACATAGAGATTCAAACTACGAAAGGTTCTGCCAATAGTTACAGTGACTGGAATACGACCAATGCAATTAAGTCGGTGGCGGGTGTAACTTGCAAACTGCCTGTCTGACTTTATTAAAGAAAATTTGGGTTTAATTGTGCGAAGAACCCGTGCACTAATGATGGCACATGGTGAACCCGTATCTAGCTCCATCATAAGATCACGGCCATCAATTTTCACTTTAATTTTTAGGGTGCCTGATGTGGATGGAGGCTTTATGGAGTTAACCATGTTAATCATTTTGAGACATTGTACTATTTCATCAGAATCACTCGGCTCCTCGTCGACCTCGATGATTTGTGCGGTTTTCGATCGGCACATTCGTGCAATATGTCCTTTTTTGCTGCAGGCATGGCACTCTGCTTCTCGAAATTAGCATTGATTCCCAAAGTGTCTACCTCCGCACCCATTACAAGTTTGATTTGGGTGTTGTCCTTGTTTTGATGGTAGTAATGCTTCTTTTTGGCTTCGCTTGAATCGTGGGGGGGCATATCCCAGTTTGTTTGTGGCTTCGCCTGCCGATGTTATTTCTGATTTTACCTCAACTGCTGTGTTGCGACTAGGTTCGATTGATTGTGCGGCTTCGTATGCAATTGCGAATGTGTCGGGTTGTTTGATTATTATAGCTTTGCACATCTCACGACAAGCAAGTCCATGAAGAAATTGTTCTATCAACATCCTGTCCAAAAAATTGCCGTAATCAAAATTCACAGCGCCTTGCCTCAGACGGAGTGTAAAGTTGGCAACTGATTCATCAGCTTGCTGAACAATATGCCTGAATTTAATGCTTTCAGCGTATTTGTTCTTTGTCGTGTCAAAATGGGTTACAAGTAATGTTTTTATTTGTTCATATGCAAGGACTTCTGGATTCTTCGGACTTGCCAGCGTTTTAAGGGCATTGTTCAGCTCTGTTTCCATGTGAACACGTGCATAATGCGGGTAATGGGTTGCTGGAATCTTGCTGAGTTGGAGCGCCCATTCAAATCTTCTAAAATAATCTGCGACTGATTCGGATTCAGATGATTTGTACTCACCAATGGAAAATGTTGGTAACTTTGGAGAGGGTTGGTGTGGGGTTGCGCCGTTACTAGTGGTAGTAGATATCGCCGCCTGAATGGCATCCAAAACTGCTTTTTTGATTGCTTCAGAGAAGACTGATGTAAGCGATTGCAGGGTTTCTTCTGACAATGACATGTTGTTTTTCTCAATTCCACTTTTGACACCACTGTTGTACATGCAAAAATGATTGTTTTATTCTTAAACTTGAATTCTTTTATTAATATTAAAGAGATGCTTTTACATAAAAAGTTTAATCGCACTGAGATACAATTTCAATTTTTAGATACATTTTTAAGTACATTAAAAGATATATAGATATTAATCAGAAAGAGAAAGATGGATAGACAATTAAAGGTCAACACACACCACAACAGATATAGACTTTCTCAAATAAGGTTTGTTGAGAAATTTATATTATTGTCCATCCTTGCCTACTTGTTTTTGAACTCTCTTACTATTCTGAACATTTGTATTACAAAACTATATGAACTAAACTGTAACTATCCTCCTTTAATTTTATCTTTAAATAAAACTTCAGTCATTGTTGAGCACTCAAAGGAAGCTGTTAGTTTTATTTAACAGGTTATGGGCCCAGTTATATATATAAAAAAAATTATAACTTGGGCAGTATAAGTTTTTTTTTATCGCGAAAAATGTTGTTTGCAATAATAACGGGGAAAGTAGAAAAACTTTGTTTTTTGCAAGGTAGTTGTTAGAGTGCTGGAATACTCAATTGATTCGGTGCGCAAATTTTTTGATGCTCGCTTTAAATAAAATGGCGGAATCTGATTATACTAATAAGATTGAAAAATTAACCGGCAAAAGCAGTGGAATTTGTGAAATTCCGGATCAAAATTGTTCTTAATGATGCTGATTTGCTTAAATATATAAATGGGGAAGCCAGTTATCCTGTTGTTGGTGGCACTATAAAGCAGGAAAATTTGGCTGCAGCTGAGTTTCTTTGGCAGCGTGGTGATAGTAAGGCACAAAAGATTATTGTGACTGCCATGGACACGCAAGCACTTTTGCATATAATAAATTGCAAGACTTCGAGGGCCATGTGGGAAAAACTCGAGACAGTCTACGAGGCGAAATCAAAAGAGAGTTCTCGATGGATCCTGCTGATGATGTGGCGACACATGTTTCAAAATTGCAAGGGCTTATTTAGCAATTAGCTGATGTTGGCGAAAAGATTTCCGAATCCATGATTATCACAAAGATTCAAATGACTGCCAGAAAATTGTAGCCATTTTTATACGGCTTGGGAGTCTACCGCAAAGGCTGAGCAAACATTGAATAACCTCAATTAAAGTCAGGTAGATAACGGAGTATATGGGAGCAATGCGTTAGTGGCCAGAAAGTTTAGTAAAAATTCCAAGGGAGCTTTTGAAAAAGGGTCGAGGCAGAACAAACCTGGTAGATGCTTTGTGTGCAAAAAGGTAGGGCACTGGAAACGAGATTGTCCAGATAGAGTAAAAAAGGAGGGTCAAGGTTCAAAGAAAGGTGAAGCATTTATTTGCGAAGCAGAAGTAGCGGAACAAATTTGCAAAGATGATGAGTGGTTTTTAGGTTCTGGCGCGAGTGACCATATGACAAATAGGAGGGAGTGGCTTGTTAACTATAAGTTGTTTAAAGTGCCGCATAAAGTACGCATCGGAAATGGAACCACGATTTGTGCATTGGTAAGGGTGATGTTAATGTGCTCTCTTTCGTGGATTGAAGCTGGAAGCAAAACCATATGCTTGACGTTCTGTATGTTTCAGATATACATGTAAACTTGTTTTCTTTGAACACTGCTTTAGACAAAGGTCTTCGTTTTCTTTCTGACAACAACAAATGTATATTAACAAAGAATAATACAACTGTTGCAGTGGGAGTGCGTGAGTCGAAGCTCTTTAAACTTTTATTCAAGGTTATGGTAGATGAGCCTCACCAGGTTTCTGCAAACATTGCTGTTGACTCACTGCAGAACTGGCATGAGAAATTAGCGCACCAAAACCTATGGCAAGTACGACAAATATTAAGGGATTTAGACATACCATTTGTCGAAAAAGGTGAATTCGTATGTGATGGTTGTATGTTTGGGAAGCTTCATCGCACGGGTTTCAGTCAATACAAAAGCAAGAGTACATCCGTCTTACAACTGGTACATACTGATGTTTGTGGACCCATACAGGAGCAGTCAATTGGAGGGTCGAAATATTTTCTCCTGTTCAAGGATGACTTTTCTCACTATCGCAAGTTTTATTTTATGAAAGAAAAGTCGGAGGTCTTTCGGTTCCTTCAAGTGTATTTGAAAGAAGTAGACGCTGAGACGGAAAAACGTGTAAGAGTTTTAAGAAGTGATAATGGCCTAGAGTTTATTAACAAACATGTTGAACTGTTATTGAATATTCAATGCGTCATGCACCACAAAACTGTACCTTATACACCAGAACAGAATGGTTCTACTGAATGCGAAATGAGGGCGATAGTGGAAGCAGCTAGGTCGATGCTTCATCCCAAAAACTTAAGCTATAAGTTATGGGCCGAAGCAGTTAGTACTGCAGTGCACGTTTTGAAGAAAACAGGTACGAGCACAGTGAAGGAAAAACACCACACGAACTTTGGATTGGCTCAAAGCCTAAAATTGGGTATTTATGCGTGTTTGGTACACAGGTGTTCGTGCATGTACTAGATCAGAAGAGGAGAAAGCTTGCCGACATGTTATGAGGATGCCATTTGCTGTCAGGATTCTAAACATTGGAAAGCAGCAATGGATAAAGAAATATCATCGTTATCGAAAAATGATACCTGGTATTTGACGTCTCTGCCTAAAAATCGAAAGTTAGTGGACTCAAAATGGGTATATCAAAAGAAAAACGCAACAGAAAATGAAGAGATGCGGTTCAAAGCGAGGCTTGTTGCTCGAGGTTTTAGTCAGCAGTATGGAATTGACTATTTAGAGACTTTTAGTCCAGTGGCGCAGTTTCCTTCAGTTAGTGCTATTCTAAGTATTGCGGCAGCCGAAAGTTTGAAAATTTGCAGTTTGATCGTAAAAACAGCATTTTTAAATGGAAACATTAATGAAGAAGTTTACGTGCAGCAACCAAAAGGCTATGATGACAGCAGTGGAAGAGTGTGTAGGCTAAAAAAGAGTTTGTACGGTTTAAATCAATCATCTCGATGTTGGAACCAGATGTTCACAAAGCTCTTAAAGGATTTTAATCTCAGGCCTACCGATGCTGATTCATGTGTTTTCGTCAGCCATCTTAACAAAAAAAAATTGTTCTTAGCAATTTATATCGACCATGGTCTCATGGCAGCTACGGACGAGAAGGATATTTAGATCCTGTGCAACTATCTAACAAGAAACTTTGTGATAAAAGTTTTTCCGGCTTAACATTTCTTGGGTCTAGAGATAAGGCGTTTTCAAGATGGTTCTCTTCATTTAAATCAGTCACAGTATGCAGCAAGGGCACTGCAAAAATTCAATATGGCTGATGCGGCTTTGGTATCAACTCCAGCAGATCCATCAATCTACGCAGCGGAGTATGCAGAAACTACGAATGAGAAGATCCATTTTCCGTTCAGGCAGACTGTTGGAATGGTGGCAACGCGTCCAGATTTATCGTTTGCCGTTGGGTGCGTTAGCCGTTACTTAGAGAACCCATCTAAAATTCATGTCAACATGATTAAGCGGATTTTGCGCTATTTAAAGGAGACTCAAGATCATGGTATATTTTTTGAAAATAAATTAAATTTATCAATAAACTGTTTCAGTGATGCTGATTATGCTGAAGATATAAGTACTAGGCGATCCACTTGTGGCTTGGTTATACTTATGGGGTCGAATTGCATCACGTGGGCATAGCAGCGTCAAAAATGCGTTGCGCTTTCAACAACCGAATCCGAATATGTCACAGCAGCAAAGGGAGTAAAAGAGTTGGTCTTGATTAAGCAACTTCTTGGGGATCTACTTCCAGATCAGAACATCAAACCAGTTTTATACGTCGACAATCAAGGTGCCATCCGGTTAATTAGAAATCCAGAGTTTCATAAGAGGACCAAGCACATTGACGTCCGTTTTCATGTGCAATCGGAAAATCAACTAAGCGATATTTTTACAAACTATTAGCCAATGATAGGTTTTTTCGCCTGAGATATCTTCTAAATATCATTCAATTAAAAAACAAAATTAGTTAAATTATATTTAGTTATTTAAAGAACAATAATTCAAAGTTTCACAAATAATGTATTTTCTTGAATTTTTATATATATTCATACATATATACAATCATATAAAAGTGGGAGTGTTGAGAAATTTATATTATTGTCCATCCCTGCTTACTTGTTTTTGAACTCTCTTACTATTCTGAACATTTGTATTACAAAACTATATGAACTAAACTGTAATTATCGTCTCTTAATTTTATCTTTAAATAAAACTTCAGTCATTGTTGAGCACTCAAAGGAAGCGGTTAGTTTTATTTAACAAGGTTAAAACACAATAGTTACGAATTATTGAATTTAGACTTTCGTCATAGTATATGTTGAGAGCAAGGAATTACACTACTTATATACTTAGTATATGTTGAGAGCAAGGAATTACACTACTTAGACAGCACTGCAAAACACTATTTAATTGCCGTCCCTGGCAATGACCATCTACAACTACGGCAATAAAAGATAGATACATTGTGTGAGTTACATATTCTATCTGATCTACTCTAGGGCCTCTCACTTGTAAATTTGCTTCTATTTAATAAAATACGACTATTCTTGTGTTAACAGCCGTATTCAATAGAATTCGCTAAACAGCTCTAAACGGGTGAATAGTTATGCAGTGTATAAGGATTTATGAAGCCTGTATACAACGTTTCATAAATAGTGATTTATAAAACATTTCCCCACCCAGTATAGTTATACAAGCTTTGTGTCAAATAAAGTACCAAAAAGTAGAAATCTATTACGTTTTGCTTCCAAAACTGACAACGAGACTGAGCTGTTTGTGAAAAATCAATAAAATTATTTTCCTTACGACATTGTATATGAAAACTATAGTAATATCATCAGAAGCGCCGACTACTGAGTCACGTAGTGTCGAAATCCACCAACTTCTCTCAACACTTTTTGTTGAGGAAACAAATTTGAAAGTCGAGATCTAACTCCCTTACTCCCTTACAATATAACAAGACTTACTCCTCCTTAAAATTAATGTCTACGCTGTCAAAATCATAGAACATGTTGCAAACACATGCGCCACCAGCCGTACAAATCCAGCGAAAATAAAAACGACTCCATGAGAATACTATAGTTTTCATATACAATGCTAACGATAGGATTCTTTTTGATTTTTTCTTAATTTCTTTTGATGTTATTATAGTTATCGAGTTGTTTTGTTTGTTTTTTTGTGTTTACAAATATAATAAAATGTATTCAAAAGAAAAGAATGTGTATTTGTTGATTTTTTGAATGAATTATTCAATTCACTCACAGTGTGATGTTTTTGTTGAGAAAAATATAAGGGTGGTTCTTTTTTGGCAATGCTTAAATTTTATTTGTATTTATCCGTCAAGTGATAAACATGATTCTGTGTAAAATTTTATTGAAACTGCTTACCTAACGTTAACATATAAGTCATTGTAGATGGAAGAGTTGTGAAATCTTGAAAGAAGTTCTTTAAATTTTGCACGTATATTATGCAGAATCTATAAAATAAAGAGTGTACAAAAGATATTCCTTTTTTTAAAAAATATCCCAATAAAATTAACAATAAATACACAAAAACATATTAATCTATTGTTATATTGATTTATATTAAAATTATGTTAGTGAGATTTCAACACAAACATTGCACAAATAAGCTACCCCCTAATATATATCCACATTATTGATGTTGTGTGTTAGTCAAAGTGACATTTCGATACTAAACAGCCTTTATGTAGGCTCTAAACAACCTCCAAACGCGTTTAGCTTATATTGCCTCTACACAACGTTGCATAAGTTTTATAAATCACGTTTTTGCTTTCAGAGGCATTTTAAATCGTGCATAGCTCTATGAAAGCGTTCAACTGTGTTTATAAATAACACTGTTAGATTTTAATAAAGTTATTTATAAAGAATAAATTATTTGTTTTCTTGAATGACCTAAAGTCATAACAATTGGCGACGAGGATAGCGACCACCAAAAATAATTAAAGAGGAGAAACCGAACGCATATTTTTTTTCTTTCAATAAAACTATCTCGGTAAGAGTCGTAATATCTAATTTCATTGTTCGACACCATTTTGTTTTAATCAAAAATGTCGACTTCAAACGAGACCAAAATTCTCGAACTGTTGGAAGTGCAATCCAAACTTTTGCAAGCAATAGTCGACAAAATGAAAAACCAGAGTTTCTCATGGATACGTTAGCAAACAGCATCTCATAGTTTTGCTACGACCCAGTAAATGGAATTGTCTTTGAATCATGGTATTGTCGACACGAGGACATTTTCAAAGTTGACGGCAAGCACCTGGACGACGCCTCAAAAGTTAGATTGTTGATGCGAAAATTAAATTTAATCGCTCACGAGAAATATGCGTCATTCATTCTTCCGAAAAATTCAAGAGACATTCTATTTACAGAACAGTCGAAACCCTCAAGACATTGTTTGGTGCTCCAGAGTCACTCTTCAATGCTCACTTCCGCTGCTTCCAAACAATCAATAATCCATCGGAAGATTTTACAACATATGCAGCTAGGGTAAACAAGTCATGCGAAGATTTCAGGCTAAATGACATAGAGAAAATACTACTTAAACTATACTTACTCTATGCTAAATGAATTGAAGGCCAATCAATTCAAGTGTTTGGTTTTCGTCGTCAGTCATCTGCAGACGCATACATTCGAACTAAACTCCTTGCAGCACTGGAAGACAACGTAAACTTGGATTTGAGCAACCTGTTATCGGATGTGCAAAAATTAAAAAATCTTAAAAAGGACACAGCTCTCATTGAAAATACGTCGACTCCAAATATGGCAATCAATGCTGTTAAAAAGGAAAAGCATTTTCAAAGTTTCCCAAAGCCTCAACACCAGCAGCAAGGTATGCAACAAATCAGTCAACCCAGAACACCATGTTGGAGTTGTGGAAAAATGCATTTCGCAAAAAAAGATTGCGAATTTAAAAACCACAAACGCACCCAATGTGGCCAAACTGGACACAAGGAAGGATACTGCAACTGTTTTTCGAAGAAGGAAAAACAAACCGGTAGTAACTTCTAAGAAAATAAGTCGGGTCAAAAGAAATTTAGACCTCGCAACAAGTCAATTCAAGTCAACACCATCAATCATGCCCAGAGAAAGAAGTTTGTAGCAGTCGAAATTCGCTTTAATCAACAACGCGAGATATACCCACTCGAACTTCAAATCGATACCGACCAGACATTAGTATGATAGACTTCACCACATGGCAGAAGCTTGGTCAGCCGGGTAAATCTGGAGTGGAGTTCAAGCAAAAAATGCCTCTTTGGACAACATCAAACTGATTGCTGAATTTCAATGCAATGTTCAGCTTAATGGGGAAGTTAAAACTTGTACACTGTCCCCCATATTAATAAACGAAGCTTTCTTTAACTCGTGGATTAGGAGTAAGATTTCTGCCACTTACGAGCTAGCTAAACCACCAAGGAAGGTATATTTATTTGTTCTTGTTAATCCTTCGCTAAACTACCTTCCTTGGTGGATTAGCTAGCTCGCAAGTGGCAGTAATCTTACTCCTAATCCGCGAGTTAAAGATTACTCGCCGCTAGCTTCTTTTATTAATATGGTAATCAATGTTCTAGGTACAGATATGTGCGAGATTTTCGGTTTGTGGAATCAACCAATGAACGTAGTATGCAGTCGGATCACTCCCGACTATTGACGAGAAAAATGCAGCCATTGCCAGCATTCAGCAAAAATACGTCAAATTGTTCAAATCCAAATCTTCTGTCTGTACCAAAACAGAAATAGAACTTCATCTCAAGCCTGATACAAGCCCAATATTCAGAGCAAAACGTCCAGTGTCATAATCAGTACTCCTACTCATCGAAGCAGAATTGAAACGTCTCCAAAATCGCAACATCATCACTCCAGTAGACTACTCTGATTGGGCAGCACCCATTGTCGTCGTCAGAAAGGCATCAGGGAGAGTGCGTATTTGTGGAGACTACTTTTCAGGCCTAAACCAATCATTAGAGCCTCATCAATATCCGCTTCCACTACCTGAAGACATCTTCGCAAAAATAGCAAATAGTCCATTTTATACGCACATCGATTTGGCAGACGAGTATCTTCAAGTTGCAGTCGCACCAGAATCCAGAAAGCTCCTCACAATCAACACGCACAAAGGATTGTTTACGTTCAACAGACTTGCACCATGCGTTAAGTCTGCACCAGGAGTCTTCCAGCAGCTAATGGATGCAATGCTTGCAGGTGTCGACGGTGTTGCAGCATATCTCGATGACATTATCGTGAGTGGAAAGGATTGGCAGGATCATTTAAACAACCTGAATAAAGTCATGCAACGTCTCATGGAGTACAACTTTCAAATTTAAATTTACTTACGACCAGACCCAGCGAAAATTGATACAATAATCACGATACCAGCACCAACCACCATTACCGAGCTCAGATCCTTCCTCGGGGCTGTGAACTATTAATTATGGTTAGATGTTAAGCAAATACGAGCCATCCGAGCACCATTGGACAATTTGCTCCGGAAAAATGCTAAATTAGAATGGTCGTTTCCGAAATTTAAAAGCATTCTCACAACAGACCTTTTGCTTACACACTTCAATCCAAACTTACCGATAAAAGTAGCAGCTAATGCATCCAACGTTGGGCTAGGTGCCTGTATCCTGCATATTTTTCCAGATGGAACGGAAGAAATTTCAACGAATGATTTTCGGTCGAAAATTTCTTCTTTTCACTGACCACAAGCCGCTCCTATCCATCTTTGGTAGCAGAAAAGGAGTTCCAGTGTACACAGCAAACAGACTTCAGCGGTGGGCACTAATCTTAATGATGTACGATTTTGAAATCCAGTATATTTCAACAAAGGATTTTGGTTTCACTGATGTTCTATCACGTCTGATTGACAGTAAATCAAAATTGGATGAAGAAACAGAGTGATAGCCTGCCTGAGATTCGAAAAAGATTTTTCATCTCATTTGCTCGAAACAATCAAAGTGCTTCCTGTCAATTTCAAAATGGTGCAGCACGCTACAAAGAGCAACAAAATTCTTCAATTAGTAATCAAGTCTATGAACTCCGGATGGAAGGATCCCTTTTCCCCGGAATCGTCCTCATACCACAGCAGAAGGGAAGGCTTAGCAGTAATCGATGGTGTGGTGTTGTTTAACGATCGCATCGTAGTTCCAGAGTGTTTTAAAAAACGAATTCTGCAGCAGCTCCATCGAGGTCATCCGGCCATAGACAGGATGAAAACAATTGCCAGATGCCACGTTTATTGATGAAGACATTTCAAGTTTTGTCAAACAATGTCATGCTTGCGCTCTCGCAGCAAAATCTCCAGTCAAAACTACACTACAGTCATGGCCAATAACAACATCTGCGATGGAACGGGTTCATATTGACATCGCAGGACCCTGTGAGGGTATTTTCTATTTTGTCATTGTGGACTCCTTCTCAAAATGGTTGGAAGTCTTGCAACTTCCCAACGCGTCATCATCTACTATAATCAACAAACTTACTGTTTTCTTTTCTCGCTACTGTGATTGTCAAAAGCTTGTCTCAGATAATGGGACAAAATTCACAAGTTCGAAATTTCAACGTTTCTTGGAGAGTCGAGGTATCCAGCACCTGCGAACAGCCCCATACCACCCACAATCCAACGGAAAGGCAGAGCGTTTTGTAGATACCCTTAAAAGATCTCTTAAAAAACCTAAGCAGGAGGGAACTAGTTCAGAAAACTTACAAACTTTTCTACAAACATATCGACCTACACCAAACCGCAATGTTTCCGAGTTCAAGTCACCAGCAGAAGTATTCATCGGCAGAAAGTTAAGAATATCACTGGACTTACTAAAACCAAATCAACCAAAACCGATTTATAAAAAATGAAAAGCAGAATCTTCAGTTCAACAGACAACACGGTGCAAAGGAACGGAATTTTATAGTTGGTGAGTTGGTATATGCCAAAATTTATCGAAGAAACAAGAACTAATAGGTTCCAGGCAAAATAATCGAGAAAGTAGGAACCGTCAACTACAACATTCTTGTCAACGATGTATATAAGAGCAGACTTATTCGTTCACATACGAACCAAATAAGGTCAAGATTCTCTGAAGCTAACGAGCCGCCAACTTCCAACAAATTCCTGGATTTTAATAGATCTATTTCAAGACCAAATGTTACCGACTCAACATGATCCAGAACGACGAACTGAAAATGAGCGCTTCCTTGATTTATCAGACAATTTGGAGGATGCATTGGAATCAAGTTCTGAAACTTCAGAATTTCTCGGTTTTCCTTCACCAAGTCCAACTTCAGAGGTTCAGAGGATGTCTTCGCGACGAAGAAATATTCAGACTCCTAGTTGGATGAAGGATTATCACCTCTTTTAAGTGGGGGAGGTGTTGAGAGCAAGGAATTACACTACTTAGACAGCACTGCAAAACGCTATTTAATTGCCATCCCTGGCAATGACCATCTACAACTACGGCAATAAAAGATAGATACATTGTGTGAGATACATATTCTATCTGATCTACTCTAGGGCCTCTCACTTGTAAATCGGCTTCTATTTAATAAAGTACGACTATTCTTGTGTTCTTAGATTTTAATAAAGTTATTTATAAAGAATAAATTATTTGTTTTCTTGTATGACCTAAAGTCATAACACTATAAAAGCTGATTTTTATATATGTTAACCAGGCGACTACCAAAAGATGTTTCCTAGCTAGTCAGACAGTTTCGATAGTTCCTACAGCCTGTCAGACACATTAAAAGTAGCGCTAGTAATGTAAAATGCAAGTGGGTTCGATTGAAATATAGCCCAGGCAAAGTGTACTTTTTCTGCCAAAAAAAAAATCCAAGTGAAGATTTTTAAACGCAATTGTCTCTACTTTAGCAAAAGAAATACTGTCGTGAAAGTCTATTGCCAAATCGTGTGCGTGTCAATAGTTATCCAAGGTTAAATGTCAAAAATGTCAGCTTTTCGCATAATACTCGGAAACGGTAAATGCAATTGAAAAGTGTTTCATACAGAACTTGTAGATTGTGTCATTTTCCAATAAAATGTTATGACTATTTTTTGCTTACGACCCACTGTTAAGAAGATATCGACATTTCTAAAAACGTAAAGTGTCGAAAATGGTCGTTTTTCACATATAACTCCTAATAGTTAGGGCGTTAGGGCCATTTTTTAGGTCAAACCTTGCACCCCATTCTGACGGGATGAGCTTTGGTACACTAATAGTCCACATTCTAAGTTTACTTTTAAGAAGTGTTGCCACGGTGGCAACACTGGCGGTCCGGAGATATAGATAGATTTAGATAGATTTAGAATACTTGAAGCCATAGGAATATGATAATTTTTTGACACCCCCCACCCTTGTAAGCGAGGTGAGCAAAATACCCTCGGCAAATAAGGATTTTTATTTGTCAGAAAATAATGGTTATAAAGTGAATATTCATAAAATTTTAAGATGAGCATCGACGCATAATTTCATACTCTACAGCATATCCGAAGTATATTTTTATCCATGTATTAGTTTTTTGTATAATCGCTTTCAAAATGGGGGAGGGGAAAGTGGGAGTATATCGAACCACTATATATTTGTCTTGGTATAATCTAAACATATGGCACATGACCTTAGAGTAATTTGTAATGCCCAATCTAATGCAATCAAAATAATTTCAATATAATTTCTCTAGAAAAAGTTATAACCTTTGTATAAAATGATGCCTAAATTTTCAGTGAAACGAGCATAACTTTACCAAATTTCAATTGAATGGTGATGAAACTTGGTCTCATTGGTCGTAAGAAATTAGAATCAAAAGAATCCATAAAAATATCTGAGCGAAAGGGTGTTTTTTTGAGTGAAAGGGAAAAGTGAATTACTATTACCAGTAAACCCCTCCCAAAACTGGTATGTTGATGAAAGTTGTTAGAAATGTTTTATTATTTGTTAGAACCAAGACTCGAAAATATACATGCAAATCTATTGGTTCCAGGGGTGTTTTTTTTAGGCGGAAGAAAAATATGGGTTATAAAGCCAACATTTTATTTTTGTGTAATCGGGGTACAAATATTCAATATGGTACACGATTTAAAAGTATTTTTTAACGCTGAATCCAATTAAAGTACAATTAAGACAATACAATCATCATTAAGAAAGTAATCGTCGTTTTAATGGAAAAATTTATGTATTTTTTATCTAGAGCAGATAAAATATTTTCCCTCAAAAACCAACTTTGACAATAGATATTTGATTTATCGTTTTCTAGTCTTGGTAATAATAAAAAACAACATTCCTACCAACTTTTATCAACGTACTAGTTCTAGGCTTACGGGGCATAGTTTTACACTTTTATGTGTCTCTCAAAAAACACCCTTAAGACCTATATATTTTTATGGACTCTTTTGATTCTTATTTTTTACGACAAATGAGTCATGTGTGCCAAGTTTCATCACCAAACCATTGAAATTTTGTATTGTTATTCTCGTTTCACTGAAAATTTAGTCATAATTTTATACAAAGGTTATAACTTTTTCTAGGGAAATTATATTTAAAATATTTTGATTGCATAAGATTGGGCATTAAAAATTACCCTAAGGTCATGTGACATATGCTTAGATTATACCAAGACAAATATATAGTGGTTTGATATACTCCCACTTTCCCCTCCCCCATTTTGAAAGCGATTATACCAACAACTAATACACGGATTGAAAATATACTTCGGATATGCTGTAGAGTATGAAATTCTACGACGATGGTCATCTTAAAATTTTATGAATATTCACTTTATAACCATTATTTTCTGACAAATAAAAATCCTTATTTGCCGAGGGTATCTTGCTCCCCCCGCTTACAAGGGTGGGGGAGGGGTCAAAAAATTAACATATTCCTATGGCTTCAAGTATTCTAAATCCAACGAGATATTCCACGAAATTAACTTATGTCTGGTTCCCAATTTATAGGCTAATTTATGTGAAATTTCGTGCATGGTGTCCACTATTTTTCAAAATAAATTTCCCTGACTTTCCCTGACCAATTTCAAAATTTTCCCTGACCAAAAAATCAAAAAAAAAAAATATTTCATGAGTAGGTACGTATTAATATTGCACAAATATCTCACAAAGTGGTAGAAAATGTACGTATTTGAATGGCGTTAATTAAACCATAGGCAAAAAGAACTCACCTTGTATTTTTCAAAGATCTATCTGCAGGTATACATAACAGATTGCATTTAAAGTGAAAAATAATAACTGCATGAATTTAAAAAAAAATTGTTTTGCTTAACAAAAGGGACGACTATACCTATGCAATGTAGTTGGTATCTTTGCGATGTTAAAATTTAATGGTCTATTTTTTTTTTTAATAAATCGAAATGTATTAATTCAGGTATACAGAAACAGTATGAAGAAATAAGTAAAAAGAAATAAAAAATATAAACTTGAACGCGTTGGTTGAATCTCCTTAGTTTTTCTTTAATATTTTGTCTATTTTTCGCTCGATTTAAGCCATTTTTGGAATTAAGTTCTTTGAACCGATGATGAACTGATTTTTTAAAGTTATGTTTAGGGGTCGCAAGCATCAATTTTAGGCAAAAAGCAGTTATATATAGCATTATATGTATATTATTATAAGGCGTTGAAATATTTTTAGCTTAACGGGCTGACGGGCACAAGATATTAAAAAAAAATTATAAACAAAAAATTTAATATTTTGTTCGTTTGGTACCCACTAAGAGATTTTTAACTCAGCTAGTTTCTTACCTATTTTAAGTAACTTTTAAGTTAGTCTCTTTTTTATTATACAAAAATCAGAATTCCAGGTCCTTGTTTTACAAAAAAATCACTTAATAGTCCAAAATCAAAACCAGGTCGTCGTTTTTGAACGAGTAAACAAAAAAACCATGGTTGCACTTAATCTTCGTTTTCATTATCGTTATTTTAGATAAACTGTTAAACTTGTACTTGGTTTTGTAGCTTGAGCAAAAAATGTATATATATTGTGGTGAATATGCCCAGTTATGTAAACAATCACACATTAACTTTCCGCGCCATCTTTGAGTGAAATAAATAGTTTAAATCCATCACCGTTGGTGTCCAGCCTCGTTCGTACTGGAATATTGACGAAACCTTTTTGGAAAGCACCTTCTAGTAGACCCTAAAAAATTCTATAATCCTTTATTTTCGGGTATAAATACAGGCGCACCAGTCCGAAGCGGCAGTTTGATTTTGGAAGTGAATGAATAAATGTCAGTGAGAATAAAGAGTTGCATACTTGTGCTTGGTTATAATAAATCAGAAGAAAAAGTATTTGAAATAAAAAGCGTTTTATTTTGTGAATTAATTGCAGTTTCAGTTTGAATAAAGGAAATAAGTTTTATTTGCGAACCCTTAGTAAAATATTACATTGGTGTCAGAAAGAGTAGAATAAAACTTATTTAATCTGTAAATTCAGATAATTGATGGTGAAAAATTGATAAAGTGTCTAGATTAGTGAACAAATAAAAAAAGGTGTTTGTGAAAAAAAGACACACAAAAATATAAGAGCAAAATAAAAAAAAAAAAAAAATGGGTAAAATTGTGAATGCATTGAATTGTGTTGAACTTAAAGCAGAACTAAACAGACGAGGTCTTCCTACCGCTGGAACAAAAAATGACCTCATTATCCGTCTGCAGGAAGATTTAAGGCAACACGATGAAAATCCAGACACGTTTCTATTTGAAATTGAAATGCCGGAAGAGCAAGTAAGTACAACCATAGACATGACCAATATGATGGCTCAGCTGCTTGCCCACATTAAAGAACAACGCGACGAGCAAAAGAATTTACTGGAAAAAACAGAAAAAATCTTCTCGAACGATTTGAAGAACAGAAACACGTCCTCGAAGGTAAACTAGATGCCTTTGAGAACAAGTTTGTTGCCCTTGACTTAGAGGTTCTGCTTTTGCAAACCATACCAGCAGACCAGAACGGCAACTTCAGTGCTCTTGTTCAGGCCATTGACAAACGCGTCGGCGATAGCCATATGAAAGAAGTCTTTCGCGTTCAGCTCAGTACCAGAGTCCAGAAAAGAGGTGAAAGTCTACAACAACTCCAAGCAGACATTGAACGGTTGGCACACCTAGCATACCCGACTGCAGGAGATGAAATTACCAACCAGCTAGCAACGGAGGCTTTTGTCCATGCAGTTTCCGACACCAACCTACAGCGAGCAATTCGAACTGCTGGCAAACGCACGCTTTCTGAAGCATTAGCGTTCGCTCTGACTATGGAAGCAACAGGCTTCCCTAAGAGTTCATCGGGTAAGAGAACTTGAAGTTGAGGAATGTTCTTGCCAGAGAGCTGAATTCCGTAGAAGTCAGCGAGAAGGACCTGCTCGATGCTGGAATTGCAACAAAACCGGACATCTCCAGCGCCAGTGCAGATTGCCACCAAGAAGAGTCGCCTGTCAACACTGTGGAAACAGGAATAATACCCGCGAACAGGTAAGCAATAACATCAACGCTCCTGCCCGCTCTGTTTCCCCGTCGGGAAACGAGTAAGAACCAACTTCGAGGGGCAGAAGCTGGTTTCTGGTATCGATGGCCCCAGAACCACCATACAAGTCTCGCAGACTAAACGGACAATAAAATAAAAGTCTGCTACAATTGACACCGGTGCCACAGCCTCCATTGTAAGAAAAGACTTGGTCAAGATGACTTGGCTACAAAGCTACCGTCTTAAAACTGCGGCAGGTGAGGCAGCAAGAGTATATGGAGAAGTTCGTCTTAAAATCCGTTTGGCAGAATTAGAATTTTCGCATCTATTTTTGGTAGCAGACATATGTGATGAGTGCATAATTGGAATCGACTTCATGAAAGAGCACGGAGTGAATCTGGATATCGGTAAGCAAGTGTTGAAGTACCAAAATGTAGAGATTCCTATGGTTTATGGCAACGAAAACTCATCAACTATAAGAACTGTCATCAAAGAAGACATATGCTTGCCTGCCTCTTCAGAAGTATTTGTTTGGACGAAAATAGAGGACGATCTAGGTAGCCATCGATACCTCATGGTGGAACCAGAGTCTGAGCAATCTTCCCAAAACATCATCTTAGGGAAGACTCTTGTGGAACCAAAGAACAACATGGTACCCGTACGGATTCTGAACGTCAAACCGGAAAATTCAGCTCCATGAAAGCCAAAATTCTCAAGCCATCCAATCTAAGTCAACATCAGCTTTGTGTTGCTGGAAGCCTTTTTCATGAGTACACTGATATATTTTCTTCACCGAGTGGGCAGTATGGTCGAACACAACTGGTACAGCATCGAATCGACACAGGTGATGCGAGACCGATTCGACAACCAGCAAGACATTAGCCAAACAAGCCGAAGTTGAAGAAATGATATCGACAATGAAGAAAGATGGTCTTATCGAAAATTCCAAAAGCCCTTGGGCGTCACCAGTTGTTCTTGTCAAAAAGAAAGATGGAAGAACCCAATTTTGTGTGGACTACCGTAGGCTGAAC
Source organism: Melangyna quadrimaculata (assembly GCA_949320155.1). Lineage (NCBI taxonomy): Eukaryota > Metazoa > Arthropoda > Insecta > Diptera > Syrphidae > Melangyna > Melangyna quadrimaculata. The sequence continues at coordinate 350,312,388 of OX439483.1, read as the reverse complement.
GATGTGACAAAGAAAGACAGCTACCCTCTGCCCAGAATCAGCGATACATTGGATGCAATGGAAGGAGCTCAATGGTTCTCGACGTTAGACTTGAAGAGTGGCTACTGGCAGGTAGAAATCCATCCAGAAGATCGAGAGAAGACAGCTTTCTCAACCGGAAATGGTCTGTGGCAGTTTAAAGTGATGCCATTTGGACTGTGCAACGCTCCGGTAACATTTGAGCGTCTGATGGAGTGTGTTCTTCAAGGCCTTACTTGGAAATCATGCCTTGTATATTTGGATGATGCCAACGTTTATGGAAAAACTTTTGACGAGCATTGTGAAAACCTTAAGGCTGTATTTCAGTGCTGACCTATCCGACTCATGAAAAACTTTTCATCATCGATGCTGATGCCAGTAACGTCCGAATTGGAGCTGTACTGTCGCAAGTCCATGAAGGAGAAGAAAAAGTCGTCGCCTACTACAGTAAGGTGCTCTCGAGGCCAGAGCGCAATTATTGCGTGACCAGGAGGGAACTTCTAGCTTTGAATTTGGCAACAAAGCACTTCCATAAGTACATCTATGGACAGAAGTTCCTCCTTCGAACAGACCATGGTGCGCTTAATTGGCTTCTGAACTTCAAAAATCCAGAAGGTCAAGTAGCAAGATGGATCGAGAGACTGCAGACATACGACTACGAAATTCAACATCGAAGAGGAAAGCTGCACTCAAACGCAGATGCATTGTCTCGACGACCGTGTAAACAGGACTGTAAGATTTGCACGCGTCAAGAAGAAACGGAAGCGGTTGCCATCCAACGAATAAGAGCCGATCCCATTTATGGTTGGAGCATTTGCCATCCCAAATCAAGAAACTAAAACAGTTGTTGATCAGATTATCTTCAATTAGGTGAGCAGGTTCGGCGTACCTTTGGAACTGCATTCTGACCAAGGAAGGAACTTCGAATCTAACATCTTTCAGGAGGTTTGCTCTTTCCTTGGCATCAAGAATACGAGGACAACACCGCTTCATCCACAATCTGATGGGATGGTAGAACGATTTAACAGGACTCTTAAAGAACATCTGTCCAAGGTTGTAGGTGACTACCAACGAGACTGGGACCGCCATATTCCATTGTACTTGATGGCCTATCGAAGTGCGGTTCATAGTTCAACAGGACATATTCCATCGGAGGTCCTGTTTGGCACAACAATACGGCTGCCCAGTGAAGTCAAATTTGGATGCCATACCATGGAACCGGAAAGGTCAGATGAATATGTGGATAACCTCAAAGAAAGACTCATTGACATTCATCAACGGACAAGGAAAAACATAAAAACCGCTAGTGATAGGATGAAAACACGGTACGACGCCCGTGCAACAACGATGGGATTCCAAGAAGGAGACCTGGTGTGGTTTTACAATCCTCACCGACAAAAGGGACTGTCACCAAAACTACAACAAATCTGGGAAGGCCCATATACCGTTGTGAAGCGAATCAATGATGTGGTTTACCGCATTCAGAGAGGAGTAAGGGGTAAGCTTAAGGTAGTACACTGCGACCGTTTACATCGTTATAACGGTGGGAATAATGGATTAAATCGGGACGATCAATCCTAAGAGGGGGGCAATGTGGTGAATATGCCCAGTTATGTAAGCAACCACACCTTAGTACAACTTTGCGCGCCATCTTTGAGTGAAATCAATAATTAAATCCAGCACGGTTGGTGTTCGTACTGGAATAATTGACGAAACCTTTTTGGAAAGCACCATCTGGCAGACCCTAGAACATTCTAGAACCCTTTATTTTTGGATATAAATACAGGGGCACCAGTCCGAAAGGGCAGTTTGATTTTGAAAATGAATGAATAAATGTCAGTGTGAATAAAAAGTTGCATACTTGTACTTGGTTATAATAAAAGAAGAAAGAAAAAGTATTTGAAATAAAAAGCGTTTTATTTTGCGAATTAATTGCAGTTTCAGTTTGAATAAAGAAAATAAGTTTCATTTGCGAACCCTTAGTAAAATACAACAATATATTAAAATCAGCTTTTATAGTATGACGAAAGTCTAATTTCAATAACAAGGAACGCTATATTAAAAGTGTCTGACAGGCTGCTGGAACTATCGAAACGGTGTGACAAGCGAGGAAATATCTTTTAGTAGTTTCCCGAGTAACATATACACAAATCAGTTTTTATACTATGACGAAAGTTTAATTTCCTTTTATACACCTTTGCTACCTCCTAACTGTCAAAGCCACCATGATCGAAAGTTCATACTCGAGGATCGTTCTTACCTGCATTGGGGGCATACATAGAGAAACTTTTAACTTTTATAAAATAACGTAATCGTCGCGGGCTCTTGGTCTATATTTTTACTATCAAAATAAGACCACGTAAAATACTCAAGCAAAAAAAAAATAATTGAATTAAAATAGCAGTTTTGGTAATTTTAATTTTTTTCGAAAACTAGATGACAAAATATCATTTTGTTTTCGGTTTCTGATTAAGAATTAATATCAGCAACGATTTCTAAGAAAAAAAAAATATAATATAGAATCTCAAAGTTTTTAAAAATTACACTTTAAACATTGTTTTTTTTTTACAAATTTTGAGTTTGAAAATAGTTTTTTCAAAAACTATGGATAGATTCCACTTGATTTAAAAACTTGCTTATAAAACAGAGTATTGTCTTTCAAAAAAGATATAATACTTAAGGCTCTCCCAAACCAATGCGAAACATTCGTTGCGGCGAAAAAACATTCGTCACTCAAAATTATTTCATATGTTTCTCCGCCGCGTTGGTGTGGGCACTCTCATATATCACCATGTAAATAAATTTTGACATGCGAATGTTTTTTCGCCGCAACGAATGTTCCGCATTGGTTTGGGAGAGCCTTTAATTGTAGGTATTACCGTTATTTTTTAATTATTTTTTCCATTTTTAGTACTTTTTTCATTAAATTGTCCCTCCCGCCAAAACGGGGGCAGATAGACCCCCACCCATAGTAACAAATGTTTGTATTTGACCCCTCTACAAAAATCCGTTATCAATTGTCGGCGCCAAGCTATCGTACTCGTGCCACTGGATATCTTACAACAGAGACAAGATATCATACTTATTTAAATGCAATTTCAAAGGCTGGTATTTCTCCTAAAAACAAAGGCCTAAACACTAATTTTTCTATCATAAGTACAAACAGCGCAATTACCGTTAACTTGGTTTAGGGTACCCCAAAGTAAGTCTTTTCTTGAATCCCCGATAAATGATATCAAAATTGGAGATAGGCACTTACTGTAAAACAATTTTTTTCTTAGAATACACCCAAGAATCATACCTTAAAATACTATTGAAGAATTAAGGGACACCTGTGGTGCGTTCCTTTATTAACCATAGTTAACTATGGTTAACTATAGTTAACAATGGTCGTTCCTTTATTACAAAATAGTTACGATTTGTAACTATATGACGTCATCACATCGTTCCTAAATTCAGTTTATTAGTGTCAAATAGTTACAATTCGTAACTATTTCCAACTCATCTCCATGATATGAGTTGAAAGTGTTGATCTGTCAAGTCACCTAATGTCAGAAGGTTTGTTTACAAAAAAAAAATTAAAGAATCAAAACAAACCTTTTTGTGAAGTGAAATAGACTGAAAAAAAAAATAAAATTAAAAAATTAAAATGGAATTTACTGCAATTGTGAACCAAAAAGGAGAGTATACTCTTAAAGACAATATGATTCTGTGTGTAACTGCTTCAAATGGTAATATTACCAACAAAATTGTGTATGCTTATTAGTGATTAATTTGTTTTTTTTTTTCAGAACAAATATTTGTTGTTTTAACTCCGGAGGTATGTTGCAGTTTAAATATTCCGGAGAATTTTGCTGCCAGCTGCAGTAACAGCCTCAACGTCAGCACTCCAGCTGCCTGCTTGGTTATTCATTTTGATAATAAAATATAAAAAAAAATTTCCAGTGTTCGCTTGACAGATCAACAATATCTAACAACAAATCGTTCCTAAATGAAATGTAACAATTTCCAACTAAATCTAACAATGACACTTCAACAATTTTTTTTGACATAACAACCATAGTTAACTATGGTTAATAAAGGAACGCACCACTGTATTTTATTTGTTAATTTTGTGCATTTTACATTTTGTAGTCTTTTAGCGTCTTTTTGTATCCAGCATTTCAGATCCAGCGACATTTTATTTCTGGTTGCGGCAACACTGCTCACAATAGATATTCCACTAGTCCCCAAACAAACACGATTTGGCCCCAATTAAGGGCGACGTGTCGCGTCGTTACACTTACACTACACCACTACACATACACAGAGTTTCTTCAGACACATTTTTGGTTTTTATACTTGATCGGTCTAAGATCGGGAGATAAGATTTTGTTTTCTTTTCGTTTTTTTTTTGTTTTGTGAGCAGAAAAAACATTTTTATTTAATCGTAATTCGTATCACATATTTATAATATTGTTTTGAAACATATTGCCATATCAATATTAATTCTTAATTGTTTTGAAAGATGCACGTACATATTATATTGTATATGTGTGAATGTATTTGGGTTTTGTGACATTTAAATACAAATTAAAAAATTTCTGATATTGATTGTAGCAGAACAACTTCCAGTTTATAGGTATGACGGATGTTGTTTCTTGATATGGTTATCCGTCCGCGCAACAAGATAATCCTCCTTGTTGCGAACCACAACAAAACACCGGCCAACAGCTTAAATATCTATTTACCTATCTACATCTAAACATCTTAAGTACCCTTTCTACATACGTAAGTTAAAAATATTTGAGGGAGAAATAACTTTTATAGTGATTTTATTCCAGCTAAGAACTAATTAGTTAAACTTGCTAAGAAAATGTATAGGTTTGCAGTTTGGTTTCAAGTTTAAAATACGATGTTATGCTTGTGTGAATAGAGGCAGTGACAAATGTTTTATAAATACAGAAATTATCGCTAGCTGTGTCCAACTCACTTAATCCAATTAAATGCACGTTGGAGCAAACTATTGCAGTGTAGTTTTGCCATAACATCGATATAACCTTCACCATTTAGTATTTTATCTATTGGAAATGGAATACACTTTGTGTGGTGTTTATTGGAGGGATAAGCTGCTTCGAGTTATCGCTTAACTATACTTTTCAGATTACCTTTATCGCTTCCCTAAATTTAATAAAATTAGTTTAAAATACCACTAAATAAATATTTAAAGTTTTTGTAATTTGTTTCTTTCTTTATTCCACAATCGATTGCTATGAATAAAGAAACAGTGCGCTTTTGGATAGAATTTGAAACTAACAATTGAAATAACAGTGAAGTCGATATTTTTTAATTGTGTAATAAAACCCAAATATTTTTTTTTTCGATGCTACCACCTTCTGAAATAAAGTCAAAGCCAAGGACAAGTGAAAGCCCAGAAACGGACTGTTCTTTAGAAAATATATACGATTGGTTAGATGAAAATCCGAATGTTAACGCTTGTCGAGATGCAAATCATTTGACGTTTTTTTTAAGAAGTTGTAAATATGATCTCGAAAAGACCAAGAAGAAAATCAAGTGGTAAGTATAAAGTTCTTAATTTTTTAAAAAATAAACAAAACAAAAATTGTTCGTTAGTTTTATTAATATCTTTTTAAGGATTATTATAATGTGAAATTAAAAAATTGAAATTTATATATCCTTTTTAATTGCTATAGTTACTTTACGGAAGTTGATATACGATAGAGTGATCCAAATAAATTAATTTTATTTTTCGAATTTTCGGGAGTTCACCCGAACATAAACAAAAGTTAACTTCAAAAAAATGTTTTCAAAATTGGACCAAGATCAAACAAGTACAAGTTTTAAGAGATCTATACCACAATCATTGTTCATTGCCAATAATTATCTCTTATTGGGAGCCTAACAATTTGTATGTGGGACTAAAAATTTCACCTAAGTGTTATTTTTGAAAATTGAATGTGAAATATACACAATAATTTCTGGAGTTGAGGTCACTTGAACTTTTTATTTGAATTATATTCATTCACTCCACTTAAAACCAAAGTAATTTTAATATTTAAATTTCTTTTTCTTTATTATACAAAGAATACCTACATATAAATGATAAATCACTTGAAATAATTGATTTATGTAAAAAAAAAATTGTTTGGAACAAATATTTCTCTAATGTCGTTTTCGGTTGGAGGTTCGGAGCTACTCCTTTTTGACTCCACTTATTCAAAAATAATTCGATTGGCTGTTCCGAGTAATGTTTTCGGAGTATTTTTCTGGTCCGGAATTAATAAAGGAGTAGACCCGGAACACAAATTTACATATAAACCCTTTGATCGGATTATTTGTCAAATTAATTTTACTCGAATGAACTTATATATTTTACATAAATATCAGATAATTTACGCACACACACATAATTATTTCACAAATTAGTCTCGGAACAATAGAAAATCATTCGATTGGAACACAAAAAGGAGTAGTACTGTTCCGAAATCCAATCGAAAACGACATAATAAAAGCATTTTTTAATTTTACTGATGAAAATTCTGTACGGAAAAAAATCTGCAGTGATTCGTATCCTTTTTATTATTCAAATCGTATGTTAACATATTAAATTATCAGAAATAAAATTTTTACTGATCGCTATAACCGGCCCCTAAGGGGATATTATTTCTAAGACGAACAAATACACTCCTCGTCAACTGAATACGCACAAACATTTTTTTAATATACTTTATCCATTTTTTCCAAACAGTGATGGTTATTATGCCATCTGTTGATGCTAACTATTCCCTTAAGATGTTAAGCAGATAATTCCGAAAGAATTATCCAAAAACAACCGTGAGTTTTTCTTCAACCACTTGCAAAGTGTTTTATATGCAAAGTAGGAGTTTTTTTTGTTAGTCAACTGAATAGGTACAACGCCATTTTCTTCGTTGTTTATAAGTTTTTTGGAGTGCTTGACAGTTTAAATTAACGATTTTAGTGTTTTCAGTAAAATTTAATTCTTGATTTCAAATTTTAAGAAAAATGGTAGATCTACGTGTCTTAACAGTGTTGAAAAAGCTAAAATCGATTTACTTAGAGACCAAGGCCTAACTGGACGTGCAATAGCTGATAAAGTTGGCCGAAGTTTTAATGTAGTTTATTCTTACTTGAAAAATAAAGATGCATACGGCAAAAACATGAAGGGAGGTAAGAAAACAGCAACAACAGCAGCTGAGAGACGAAGAATTTTAAGATGTGCATCAAATTCTTCTGATTGTGTGACAAAAATAAAACAAAAAGTCGGCGTAAACGCAAGTTGCTCAACAGTATTAAGAGTTCAACAACTCAAGCCATCTTAAACGAATGAAACTTAAGAAAAAACCACCACTTGACGAGAGACGGAAAATGTTGCGATTAGATTTTTCAAGACTTCACATGAGTTGGAAAAAAGAATGGTATCACGTGGTTTTTTCAGATGAAAAAAAGTTTAATTTCGATGGCCCTGATGGGTTCAACTTCTATTTTCACGACTTAAGAAAAGAAAAAAGATTTTTAAAGCGCCATCATAGTCGTGAAGGAGGTGTCATGATATGGGGAGCAGTCAGTTATTATGGAACAGTTGAGCTCGAGGTTGTAACATCAAGAATGACAGCAGCTGGGTATAAAGTAATTTTGGAAAGAAATTTTCCTAAATTTTCTAACATCTTTGGACTTATAAACTGGACCTACCAACATGATAATGCGCCTATTCACTCAGCGCGCATAATAAAAACATGGATAGAGGAGCAACAAGTGCAGTTGCTTCAATGGCCGCCGTACTCACCTGATCTAAACATCATAGAAAATGTCTGGGGATGGTTAGTACGCAAAGTTTATGAGGGTGGTCGTCAGTTCGAAAACAAAGAAACCTTAATTTCTGCAATCAAATTAGCGTGGAGCGAAATTTCGTTAAATTACATTAAAAACCTATACGATTCCATGCCGGATCGAATTTACGAAGTAATTAAAAATAAAGGTGGAAGCACCCACTACTAAACTTAAACAAAAACTTGTTTCATTCCATTCCAATACCAATTATAATTTTTGTACCTATTCAGTTGACTCAAAAAAAAACTTCTACTTTGCATAAGTTACACTTTGGAAGTGGTTGAAGGAAAAACTCACGGTTGTTTTTGGATAAAACTTTGAAATTCTGTTATTTATATGTTACGAAAATTTTTACCATCAACAGATGGCATAATAACCATCACTGTTTGGAAAAAATGGATAAAATATATTCAAAAATGTTTGTGCGTATTCAGTTGACGAGGAGTGTATTTTTGGATTCGTCTCTAGTAAGGAGTTTTTGAGTGACGCGTCCAATGTTCAAAGAAGCCTACAAAATATTTACCCAACATTGACCAATGCAAATAATTACAGATGAGTCATCCCGTATGAAAACGTCTTATCGAAAAATACTTATTTTACATATTCTAGATATTCTATTCCATCTTTGTGAGAAACTTCGGGCCAGTTATCTTATAGCGATCATAGTATCTAATAGCGATCATAGGAAACATTTTTGGGCACGAGTACGATAACTTGGGCACCGATAATTGAAAACGGATTTTTGTAGAGGGTTCAAATACAAACATTTTTTACTATCGGTGGAGGAGGTCTATCTCCCACCGTTTGGGCGGGAGGGGTAATTTAATGAAAAAAGTACTAAAAATGGAAAAAAAAGTCATAAAAAAAATAACGGTAATACGCAATTAAGTATTATATCTTTTTTGAAAGACAATATTCTGTTTTATTAGCCAGTTTTTAAATCAAGTGAAATCTATTCATAGTTTTTGAAAAAAAACTATTTTCAAACTCAAAATTTGGAAAGAAAAAACATAAAAAAATGTTGCTCAATCCAAAAATATGGATTAATTCTTACACAAATTGACTCTAAATTATCATACTTTCCCAACACCCAGCCTTACGGCGTATAAGCAGTGAGGTATGTTTGGTGGGGGGAGGCATGCTGCCCCCCCTGCAACCCCCGTGCTTGGGCTCACTATAAGATTTGGGGTATGTGCAAGATTGATGTTGATGTTTAAATAAAGTGCTAGTTCCCAGCATTAGGCGGGCATTTTAAAAGCGAGGTATGTATGGGGGGCATGCTGCCCCCTGCAACCCCCCTGCTTGGGCTCACTATAGCATTTGGTGTATGTGCGAGGTTCGGTGTATGCCAAATTTTGTTTGCATTTAAGCAACTTTGAATGTATTCTCTGTTTCCAATGTCAACAGCTACATACATATATGATAAATGTAAATGTATGAAAAGTAGTAAGTACTTCTAGTAATTTTCAATTTTCTCAAAAACTAGAGGACATAATAAGCTTTCGGTTTCTTGTCTTCGATTCAGAATTGATATGAGCATTGACCACAAAAAGAAAATTTAGTTTTCCATTTCACAATTTTGAGCTAAATTGATCCAATCATTTCTTTTATCAAAATTGAGTTTGAATGCAAATTTTTTTAAAATTATTGACACAAATAATTTAATTTAAATGTAGGATTTAAGATCAGACTTCTGGCTTTTAAAACCTTTATTGTTTTGCATTTTAAGTATTGTCGTTGCTTTTTCATATTTGTTTTTCCATTTAAGTCGTTTGTTATCGAAAATCGCCCCTACCTCCTAAATGGGGCGAGATAGACCCCCCTCCCATTGTTAAAAATGCTTGTATTTGACCCTTCTACAAAAATCTCCCAATTTTGAATAAAAGCATGTTTTATTTGGGATTTCAAACATAAAAATAAAACGAATCGATGGCAAATCAATTGAAATATGTTTTTTCTGACAAAAATAATCCCAAAATAAGAAAATAATTTTGTGTACAAGAAGCATAAAATTTATTCAAATTATTTATTATATTAAAAACCATCATTAAACATTTTCTTTTGGACAATTTCATGTGTTATAAAAAGATTTGAAACATAAAAATGATACTAATCGAAGGCAAATCGATTAAAATATTTTTTTTTTTGCTGACAAAAAATAATCCCAAAGGAAGAATAATTTTTGTTAAAAGAACAGTTATTTCTTTTACTGATGGAAATTCGTTTTACTGAACAGCTAATTTCCAATTCACAAAAAATGGAACATTTCGTTTCAGTTTTCTGTGTTCCATCTTTTTACTGTTACACTCCATCAGTAAAAAAATTACTGAAGCATTTTACATCATTAAAAATAATAAAAGGTTGTGGCTGGAGTTTTGACATTTAATTACTGATATAATTTTAATGATTGATATAACCGACTGTACTTACAAATTTCATTGAAAACCATCATTGAAACACAAATCAGTGTAACAGTGGAATATTTTCTGACAAGTCGGTTATAGCCATAATGAAATTTTTTTCATTGAAAATTCAATTCCCCATACAAAATCTAACTTTGAGGTTTGATTTATTTAAGTGCATCAAAATTGAAAGACAAAATTTTCAATGATGGTTTTCAATGAAAGCTATAACTGGCGCCTAAGGCTCCAGTTAAAGCTTTCATTGAAAACCATTATTGTAAATGTTGTCTTTAAATTTTGGTGCACTTAAACAAATAAAACTGATGGCGTTTTGATACCAAAATGAAGGTTGTTAGTTATATATATATATTTTTTTAGTCAAAAAAATGTTTAGTTTGCTTTAACACTTTCTAATAAAATCACTTTTAGTTTTACAATGATGAAAATCGTTTTCAATAAACAGCTGATATTTTGTTCCCAAAAGTGGAACACATTCGTTCCAATGAAATGTGTTCCTTTCTCTTCCTGTTCTCGTCTGTCAGTTTTTCGTTCAATGATCGACTCTAACCTCAAAGTTGTTTTTTGTATGGGGAATGGAATTTTCAATGAAAGAAAATTTCATGATGGCTATAACCGACTTTTCAGAAAATATTTCACTGTTTTACTGATTTGTGTTTCAATAATGGTTTTCAATGAAAACTATAACTGGGGCCTAAGGCGCCAGTTATAGCTTTCATTGAAAACCATCATTGAAAGTTTTGTCTTTAAATTTTGATGCACTTAAACAAATAAAACAGATGGCGTTTTGGTACCAAAATGATGGTTGTCAGTTATATAATTTTTTTAGTCAACAAAACTGTTTAGTTTTCTTTACAACTTTCATTTAAAATCATTTTTTGTTTTTCAATGATGGAAATCGTTTTCAATGAACAGCTGATATTTTGTTCCCAAAAGTGGAACACATTCGTTCCAATGAAATGCGTTCCTTTCTCTTCTTGTTCTCGTCTGTCAGTTTTTCATTCAATGATCGAATTTAACCTAAAAGTTGTTTTTTGTATGGGGAATGGAATTTTCAATGAAAGAGAATTTCATGATAGGCGCCAGTTATAGCTTTCATTGAAAACCATCATTGAAACACAAATCAGTGAAACAGTGGAATATTTTCTGACAAGTCGGCTATAGCTATCATGAAATTTTATTTCATTGAAAATTCCATTCCCCATACAAAAAACAACTTTGAGGGTAAAGTCGATCATTGAACGAAAAACTGACAGACGAGAACAGGAGGAGAAAGGAATACATTTCATTGGAACGAATGTGTTCCACTTTTGGGAACAAAATATCAGCTGTTCATTGAAAACGATTTTCACCATTGAAAAACAAAAAATCATTTTATATGAAAGTTGTAAAAAAAACTAAACATTTTTTTCACTAAAAAAATTATATAACTGACAACCATCATTTTGGTACCAAAACGCCATCAGTTTTATTTGTTTAAGTGCATCAAAATTGAAAGACAACATTTTTAATGATGGTTTTCAATGAAAGCTATAACTGGCGCCATAGCTATAACCGACCTGTCAGAAAGTATTCCACTGTTTCACTGATTTGTGTTTCAATGATGGATTTCAATGAAAGCTATAACTGGCGCCTAATGATGCAAAATCCTTCAGTAATTTTTGTACTGATGAGTTGGAACAGTAAACAAAATGGAACACAGAAAACTGGAATGAAATGCTCCACTTTTTGTGAATTGACAATCAGCTGTTCACTAAGGCGCCAGTTATAGCTTTCATTGAAAACCATAATTGAAACACAAATCAGTAAAACAGTGGAATATTTTCTGACAAGTCGGTTATAGCTATCATGAAATTTTATTTCATTGAAAATTCCATTCCCTATACAAAAAACAACTTTGAGGTTAAAGTCGATTATTGAACGAAAAACTGACAGACGAGAACAGGAAGAGAAAGGAATACATTTCATTGGAACGTATGTGTTCCACTTTTGGGAACAAAATATCAGCTGTTCATTGAAAACGATTTTCATCATTGAGAAACAAAAAATGATTTTATATGAAAGTTGTAAAGAAAACTAAACATTTTTTTCACTAAAAAAATTATATAACTGACAACCATCATTTTGGTACCAAAACTCCATCAGTTTTATTTGTTTAAGTGCTTCAAAATTGAAAGACAAAATTTTCAATGATGGTTTTCAATGAAAGCTATAACTGGCGCCTAAAACGAATTTTCATCAGTAAAATAAATAAATGCTTTTTTGAAGAAAATATATACCTATATACTTATAGACCAGGAGCCCACAGCAAATTTTGGGAATCGATTGATAACAAAATATGAGTATAAGGGTTTGTAAGTGCATATATCGCGGTATCAAAAACAACCGTCTGGCAGGATTCTTTTTCAGCCTTTGACGGGGGAGGGGGTTTGAAAATAGCTTCTAAAAAGCTACAATTAACTGCATATTTACTTTTTTGAATTTCCACAAATGTAGTGCTAACTTGACATACATTTCTTTTTCAGCCTCTGACGGGGGTGGGGGTTTGAAAATAGCGATTTTCCAGTTTATTTTGTCAGAGGTATTACCACTTCAATAAATTTAAAAAATATATTTTGTGATGCGATGTCATTTTCTTTAAGTCAAAAGGTCACAATCTTAGCAATCCGACCATTAGAACTCAAAATATTAGCTTTTTACGAGGACCTTGTCGTCTTTTTCTTGGAGAATTATAAAACACAAAAAATCAACAAAACAAAAGCTTCCAAAAAAAATCAATTAAGGTTCGCTTAAAAGCCTTATATCTTGTGTTCTATTGGTCGGATTGCCAAGATTATAACGTTAAGACTAAAATAAAATGACAGAGCATCACATAATATATTTTTTAAATTTATGGAAGCGGTAATACCTCTGACAAAATAAACTGGAAAATCGGTATTTTCAAACCCCCACCCCCGTCAAAGGCTGAAAAAGAAATGTATGTCAAGTTAGCACTACATTTGTGGAAATTCAAAAAAGTAAATATGCAGTTAATTGTAGCTTTTTAGAAGTAAATGAGTTGTGAAAAAAAAATTTGTAGCTCTACTATTTTAAAAAAAAATGGTAAGTAGTGCTAACTTGATATCAACTTGGCACTACACTTTGTAAAATTCCAAAAACTAAGTAAGCAGTTCGTTGAAGCTTTTTAATAGTAAATTAGTTGTCGAAAGAAAAAACAATTTTTGAGTACTATTTTTAATATTAAAAAAAAAATTAGTATGTAGTGCTAACTTGATATAAACTTGGCACTACACTTTTTGAAATTCTAAAAACTAAGTACGCAGTTAATTCTAGCTATTAAGTAGTAAATTAGTTGTGGAGAGAAAAAAATTCCAAAAATTTTTTTGCCGTACTTTTTTTTTAAAAATAAGAGTAGGTAGTGCTAACTTGACACTGGTGTACTTAGCCATTAAAAAGAGAAGTTCGAAAATAAAACATGCCATTATTTAAAGCTTTTTAGTAGTAAATTAGTTGTGGAGAGAAAAAAAATCAAAAAAATTTGTTGCCGTACTTTTTTAAAAAAATAAGAGTAGGTAGTGCTAACTTGACCCTGGTGAACTCAGCCAGTAAAAAGGGAAATTCGAAAAAAGCATGCCATTATTTGAAGCTTTTTAGTAGTATATTAGTTGTGGAGAGAAAAAAATCCAAAAAGTTTGTTGCCGTACTTTCTTAAAAAATTAAGAGTAGGTAGTGCTAACTTGACACTGGTGAGCTCAAACATTAAAAAGGGAAATTCGAAAATAAAACATGCCATTATTTGAAGCTTTTTAGTAGTAAATTAGTTGTGGAGAGAAAAAAATCCAAAAAAATTGCTGCCGTACTTTTTTAAAAAATAAGAGTAGGTAGTGCTAACTTAACACTGGTGATTTCAGCCATTAAAAAGGGAAATTCGAAAATAAAACATGCCATTATTTAAAGCTTTTTACTAGTAAATTAGTTGTGGAGAGAAAAAATTCCAAACAAATTGTTGCCGTACTTTTTAAAAAAATAAGAGTAGGTAGTGCTAACTTGACACTGGTGAACTCAGCCATTATCAGTAGTAAATTAGTTGTGGCGGAAAACACAACTGATTGTGTCCCTTCAAGCAAGCGACTCCGTTTTTGATCCGAAACCACTTGATAAACGAACCCAAAACCGGATCCAAAACTATTCCAAGTCGGATCAAATTAGTATGCAAATTAGAGTCACCACCGATCCATTATGTGAGTGTGTTGCAGTGTTCCCAGATGGGCTATTTTTCCGGCCAAAATGGCTGGAAAAAAAAAAACTTTGGTGGGAAAAATGGTTCAGTTTCAAAAGCTCTGAAAAACTTTTGTATGAAAATATCAATACACCTGAGCTAGACTGAACAACATAAAACAGAAAGAGAAAACAAAAATAAACGTTTAATACTACGTTTTCATTATAGCCGAAATTAGGTAATTTCGGAATTTGGCAAAAAAGTGTTTACATTATCAAATTTGCTAATTTCGTTTGATATCTCATTTCATTTTGAATTTGGAATTTGGAATGCAAGTGCCCTTTCACTTAGGGAAACCAGTTGCTACAGACTTTGTTGACGTTTTTCTTTTATTGCCTTGTACCTTTCACACAAAGAAACAAGATTGCCAGAAATGTTTGTTTTTTTCCATACAAAGTCTATTAGGGGGGTTTAGATAGAACAACATGTTGTACAAAATGATGTTGTATAACTTGATGAGAAAAATAACTGCAAACGCAACTTTGCGTTTACATGTAAAATGATGTTTTACAACATCACTTTGGTTGGAATCTTTGAAGTAAAACGTATACGGTGCGGAAAATGTCAAAATTAATATAAGCCTTGATGATGAAAGTAATATTAAACGGTGAAGAGGACGAAAACAAAATATCAGAGCAGAAAAAACGTATATGGATGAAAAAATGGGTACAAAATAGGCCAAAATATTCCCACATAAACTTGTTACAAGAATTTAAACTTACAGCTTCGTCGGATCATAAGAATTATTTGAGGGAATCGTACCACAAGTTTGGGCAGTAAACTTCTTCCAATCCGAAAGATTTTTCACTTAGTATTACTTTTTTATTTGCCGCCGGTAACACGATCTATAGCATTATTTGTTTTTTTTTTCAAACCCTCTACTGTAATGTTCGGTTCCACCTCTTTATGTTTATCCAATAACACTTCGTATGCTTAACCTTTTATAACACTTTTTTTTTATAAATCTCTGATGAGACCTATATACAGACAAAAAGTCCCTCCAGAACAGGCCGACTCCACAAGCCATAGAGATATCCAACATCACAACCACAATCCAATCAACAAACAGTGCATTTTTACTCACTGGGCAAATCATGTCATGTCGTTCATTAGCCTTTCACAACTACTTCTAAATTTTACAACAAAATTCACTTACACATTCAAGAAAAACCAGAAAAAACTCACACGAAACGTCATCTCATGGCCAAGCTTCGAACAGCCCTCCATGTCTTGTTCAAAACGTTATTTTTTTTGGACATGTTGCTGCATGGACATGGATTATTTGGACTTCATGAGATTTTTTTTTAGACATGTTCATAGTCTGGGATCGTTTATGGACCGTGGAGGCGGCCCAGAACGGAGTAGTTAGTTAGTTAGTTAGTTAGTTAATGAATCTTTATTTTTTTGCTTTGTTTTTGCTTGTATATACAATATTTGGTTGAAACTTAAAATTAAATGGTTTGGCCAAAGGCCGTCTACCAGATTGACATTTTCCTATATACATATTTTGAAATATCATTTTTCGAGTTATATGTAGCTTTTTCTTAAAAATTGCCTTCGATTATCCTGGTTCTAAAACTAAGTGCCGACGCTGCATATTTATATAAGACTTCCCATCCAAAATCTCCATTCAAAATAGACAAGACTTTGTTCATCTCCATCACATTTTTGCCGAAGTATCTTACTCGAAATTCTCTTAAAATTGGGCATTTGGCCATAAAATGATACACATCCTCTCTTTCTCTAAGGTTACAAAGATCGCATAGAATTGGCAGGTCGGTTCGATGCGGGATGTAGTTCAGTTTAATTATTTCACCTCTTATTCTAAATATCGAATTTATCATATGAAGCGGAAATCGATTTAAAAGGTATGTATTCTCTTGCAGATTTAAATTGAGTTGTCTATAGATCACCCTGTATTGAGACGACTGCGCTTCTGTCATAAATACTTCATATGCACATCGACTCATTCCCTGCAATACTCTTTCAAAGAAGCTCCTTAAGTTTCTCGGACTAGTATCCACTTGAATCTGCACACTTTCTCCAACACCTGCTCCCAGCTCCTCCCACCTTTTGACTAAATTTCCTCTTGATGAAATTATACACCTGAGCACTTGACTAGGTAGCCTGCGCTCTTCCATCTCCAAAACTTTTAATACATAATCAAAATGTAGTTTAAGGGCGTCTAGAAACAATGGCGGTGCAGTTGTTTCCAAATAAAGCATATAATTAGGTGTATTCGACGGCAGTCTAAAAATTCGCTTAAGAAAGTACCTTTGAAACCTTTCTATCTCCTTTGAACTGGAATATCCCCAAACTTGCGCTCCATGCAGCAGTATGGCGACAGCAGTTGCACGAAAAAGCTTAATTTTTGCCCTATGTTCAATGAACTTATTTTCAATGCAGCGCCCCCATACTGTTGAAATTGCTCTTTTCGTTCAGCTAGCTTTAAGTCAAGATGCTTTTTCATGTTAAGGTTTGAGGTAATCAACACACCCAGATACTTGTACTCCCGAACAATTGTAAGATTATCCCTTTTGTAGTCCCACTTTTCGCTCCGAGCATATCTTCCGCCGCCCTCCCTGAAAATCATCATTTTCCATTTGTCGTGGTTAACTGACAGATTCCAAAGATCGCAGTAGTTTCCAAGGCGATTAATCATTCGCTGCATTCCTTCCACAGACTCTGCAAGCAACACAATGTCGTCGGCAAATATGAGACATGGTATCTTCATTCTTCCGAACTCTATTCCTCCTCAGATTGCCTCCACGATGTCATTTATAAAAAGAACAAAGAGTAAGGTACTCAATACACATCCCTGCTTTACTCCCATCATTTGAAATAAGTTCGCCATCCCATATATAAGATATGTTGCTTTCATACATTGCTTCTAGTACAGTCACGATTTTTCTTGAGATTCCCATCCTGTAAAGCTTATAAAATAGAGCCTCTCGCGCAATGGAATCAAAAGCGACCCGAAAATCTACAAAGAAAGCGTAGAGCTTCTTCTTTTGTCTCTTATAACTGTCCGCAATGTTAACTAGGGTGAAGATTTGGTCCAAGGTCGAGTGGTTTTTTTCTAAAACCGGCTTGGAACTCAATTAGTATTTCATTATTGTTAACCCACTGTGTCAGTCTGTTAAATATCAGCATACTGAATAACTTAACCGAAGTATTAAGAATGTCTCTGTAGTTTTCTGGGTTGTTGAAAGCCCCCTTTTTATGAAGCGGGTATATTATTGCTCTTTTGAAGCTATCTGGAACATCTGCTGTTTCGAATATTCTGTTGAATTCCTCTACTTCTAAATTTTACAACAAAATTCAATTACACATTCAAGAAAAACCAGAAAAAACTCACACGCACATGAAACGTCATCTCATGGCCAAGCTTCGAACAGCCCTCCATATCTTGTTCAAAACGTTATTTTTTTTGGACATGTTGCTGCATGGACATGGATTATTTTCTTAGTCATGTTCATAGTCTGGCGATCGTTCATGGAACGTGGAGGCGGCCCGGAAGGGAGTAGTTAGTCAGTTAGTTAATGAATCTTTATTTTTTTGCTTTGTTTTTGCTTGTATATACAATATTTGGTTTAAATGGATTGGCCAAAGGCCGTCTACCAGATTTTTTGAGTTATTTGTAGCTTTTTCTTAAAAATTGCCTTCGATTATCCTGGTTCTAAAACTAAGTGCCGACGCTGCATATCTATATAAGATTTCCCATCCAAAATCTCCATTCAAAATAGACAAGACTTCGTTCATCTCCATCACATTTTTGCCGAAGTATCTTACTCGAAATTCTCTTAAAATTGGGCATTTGGTCATAAAATGATACACATCCTCTCTTTCTCTAAGGTTACAAACATCGCATAGAATTGGCAGGTCGGTTCGATGCGGGATGTAGTTCAGTTTTATTATTTCACCCCTTATTCTAAATATCAAATTTATCATATGAAGCGGAAATCGATTTAAAAGGTATGTATTCTCTTGCAGATTTAAATTGAGTTGTCTATAGATCAAAGAAGCTCCTTAAGTCCCTTGGACTAGTATCCACTTGAATCTGTACACTTTCTCCAACACCTGCTCCCAGCTCCTCCCACCTTTTGACTAAATTTCCTCTTGATGAAATTATACACCTGAGCACTTGACTAGGTAGCCTGCGCTCTTCCATCTCCAAAACTTTTAATACATAACCAAAATGTAGTTTAAGGGCGTCTAGAAACAATGGCGGTGCAGTTGTTTCCAAATGAAGCATATAATAAGGTGTATTCGACGGTAGTCTAAAAATTCGCTTAAGAAAGTACCTTTGAAACCTTTCTATCTCCTCTGAACTGGAATATCCCCAAACTTGCGCTCCGTACAACAGTATGACGACAGCAGTTGCACAAAAAAGCTTAATTTTTGCCCTATGTTCAATGAACTTATTTTCAATGCAGCGACCCCATTCTGTTGAAATTGCTCTTTTCGTTCAGCTAGCTTTAAGTCAAGATGCTTTTTCATGTTAAGGTTTGAGGTAATCAACACACCCAGATACTTGTACTCCCGAACAATTGTAAGATTATCCCTTTTGTAGTCCCACTTTTCGCTCCGAGCATATCTTCCGCCGCCCTCCCTGAAAATCATCATTTTTGATTTGTCGTGGTTAACTGACAGATTCGAAAGATCGCAGTAGTTTTCAAGGCGATTAATCATTCGCTGCATTCCTTCCACAGACTCTGCAAGCAACACAATGTCGTCGGCAAATATGAGACATGGTATCTTCATTCTTCCGAACTCTATTCCTCCTCAGATTGCCTCCACGATGTCATTTATAAAAAGAATAAAGAGTAAGGTGCTCAATACACATCCCTGCTTTACTCCCATCATTTGAAATAAGTTCGCCATCCCATATATAAGATATGTTGCTTTCATACATTGCTTCTAGTACAGTCACGATTTTTCTTGAGATTCCCATCCTGTAAAGCTTATAAAATAGAGCCTCTCGCGCAATGGAATCAAAAGCGGCCCGAAAATCTACAAAGAAAGCGTAGAGCTTCTTCTTTTGTCTCTTATAACTGTCCGCAATGTTAACTAGGGTGAAGATTTGGTCCAAGGTCGAGTGTTTTTTTCTAAAACCGGCTTGGAACTCAATTAGTATTTCATTATTGTTAACCCACTGTATCAGTCTGTTAAATATCAGCATACTGAATAACTTAACCGAAGTATTAAGAAATTAAATGTCTCTGTAGTTTTCTGGGTTGTTGAAAGCCCCCTTTTTATGAAGCGGGTATATTATTGCTCTTTTGAAGCTATCTGGAACATCTGCTGTTTCGAATATTCTGTTGAATTCCTCTACTTCTAAATTTTACAACAAAATTCAATTACACATTCAAGAAAAACCAGAAAAAACTCACACGCACATGAAACGTCATCTCATGGCCAAGCTTCGAACAGCCCTCCATGTCTTGTTCAAAACGTTATTTTTTTTGGACATGTTGCTGCATGGACATGGATTATTTTCTTAGTCATGTTCATAGTCTGGCGATCGTTCATGGAACGTGGAGGCGGCCCGGAAGGGAGTAGTTAGTCAGTTAGTTAATGAATCTTTATTTTTTTGCTTTGTTTTTGCTTGTATATACAATATTTGGTTTAAATGGATTGGCCAAAGGCCGTCTACCAGATTTTTTGAGTTATTTGTAGCTTTTTCTTAAAAATTGCCTTCGATTATCCTGGTTCTAAAACTAAGTGCCGACGCTGCATATCTATATAAGATTTCCCATCCAAAATCTCCATTCAAAATAGACAAGACTTCGTTCATCTCCATCACATTTTTGCCGAAGTATCTTACTCGAAATTCTCTTAAAATTGGGCATTTGGTCATAAAATGATACACATCCTCTCTTTCTCTAAGGTTACAAACATCGCATAGAATTGGCAGGTCGGTTCGATGCGGGATGTAGTTCAGTTTTATTATTTCACCCCTTATTCTAAATATCAAATTTATCATATGAAGCGGAAATCGATTTAAAAGGTATGTATTCTCTTGCAGATTTAAATTGAGTTGTCTATAGATCAAAGAAGCTCCTTAAGTCCCTTGGACTAGTATCCACTTGAATCTGCACACTTTCTCCAACACCTGCTCCCAGCTCCTCCCACCTTTTGACTAAATTTCCTCTTGATGAAATTATACACCTGAGCACTTGACTAGGTAGCCTGCGCTCTTCCATCTCCAAAACTTTTAATACATAACCAAAATGTAGTTTAAGGGCGTCTAGAAACAATGGCGGTGCAGTTGTTTCCAAATGAAGCATATAATAAGGTGTATTCGACGGTAGTCTAAAAATTCGCTTAAGAAAGTACCTTTGAAACCTTTCTATCTCCTCTGAACTGGAATATCCCCAAACTTGCGCTCCGTACAACAGTATGACGACAGCAGTTGCACAAAAAAGCTTAATTTTTGCCCTATGTTCAATGAACTTATTTTCAATGCAGCGCCCCCATTCTGTTGAAATTGCTCTTTTCGTTCAGCTAGCTTTAAGTCAAGATGCTTTTTCATGTTAAGGTTTGAGGTAATCAACACACCCAGATACTTGTACTCCCGAACAATTGTAAGATTATCCCTTTTGTAGTCCCACTTTTCGCTCCGAGCATATCTTCCGCCGCCCTCCCTGAAAATCATCATTTTTGATTTGTCGTGGTTAACTGACAGATTCGAAAGATCGCAGTAGTTTTCAAGGCGATTAATCATTCGCTGCATTCCTTCCACAGACTCTGCAAGCAACACAATGTCGTCGGCAAATATGAGACATGGTATCTTCATTCTTCCGAACTCTATTCCTCCTCAGATTGCCTCCACGATGTCATTTATAAAAAGAATAAATACACATCCCTGCTTTACTCCCATTTCCGTTGAGAAGTCATTTGAAATAAGTTCGCCATCCCATATATAAGATATGTTGCTTTCATACATTGCTTCTAGTACAGTCACGATTTTTCTTGAGATTCCCATCCTGTAAAGCTTATAAAATAGAGCCTCTCACGCAATGGAATCAAAACCGCCCCGAAAATCTACAAAGAAAGCGTAGAGCTTCTTCTTCTTTCTCTTAACTGTCCGCAATGTTAACTAGGGTGAAGATTTGGTCCAAGGTCGAGTGGTTTTTTCTAAAACCGGCTTGGAACTCAATTAGTATTTCATTATTGTTAACCCACTGTGTCAGTCTGTTAAATATCAGCGTACTGAATAACTCAACCGAAGTATTAAGAAATGAAATGCCTCTGTAGTTCTCTGGGTTGCTGAAAGCCCCCTTTTTATCAAGCGGGTATATTATTGCTCTTTTGAGGCTATCTGGAACATCTGCTGTTTCGAATATTCTGTTGAATTCCTCGGTCAATGAGGCCAAAAATTCTGTCGAACAATTTTTATAAAATTCTACTGGTATTCTGTCATCACCCGGTGCTTTACCAACCTTAGCATTCTCAATTACTTTTGCTACTTCCAGACTTGTAAATGGCGAATCGAGAAGCTCATCAGCGAAAAATGGGGCGGAATAATGATGCAGCGGTGAAAATCGTGGGGCGTTGAGCAGATTCTCAAAGTAGTCCCTCAGCTCAGAAGCTTGCAGGGATGCTCCAATCCTATTGATTCTGCCGTTGATAGTTTTGGCCGCTTTCCAGAATTCCATCGAGGACCTCGCAGTATTTAAAATTTCCAATGTTTGCCGCTCGTGTTGTTTTCTTTTCTCGTAAAAGATCTGCTTGTACTCCTTAGTCGCTGCCGCATACATGGTTTTAAAAACAGGGGTGTTGTATTTTCTTAACAGTTTTAAGTACGCAAAACATTTCTTTCTTAGTTTAAGGCAATCCGCATCGAACCATTTCTGCTTATAGGGCACTTTACTTCTCCAATTAAAGCTATCCGGAACCGAATCTTTAATTATTTGGGTGAGGTGCTTAATTCGGAGATAACTGTTTTGCACCTTATGCTTAAAAAGTTCCTCGTTCAAATTGTTTTGGTACCTAGGTTGAAAGCTGTTCTTCCAATTTAACTTTAGTAGTAGTTCCAGTCGCTTTGTATGGGGTGTTCCATCAGTTCCGTGAAATGCGCACGCAATCTCCAAGGGCATGTGATCTGAAAACGTTTGCTCAGATATTCTTAAACTATTCAGGACCGAATTCCAAATGCCAGACACAAATCAATAGTCAATGACTGAGCACGCTGTTCTTTTTATAAATGTATATTCTCCGTCAGGATCACCTTCACAGCTTCCATTTAAAACCCTTGCATCTATTTTATCCGCAATCTCCAATATTTTATCTCCTTTTCCATCAAATACTTCATCTTTCGAGCACCGGGATGGCTTGATAATTGCTGATGCAGCTCCACTCATAAAATTGTTTTGCGACAAGCCAATCCTCGCATTGAAATCACGCACAAGTAATAAATCCATTTTGCCTAAATAAAAAAGTGGATCGCAGAGTCGGTCGTAGTCTCTCTTCCAGTAGTTACAGTTTAGATAAATCGGTATAATATAATGCTTAAATTTCGTAACAACTCCTTCGAGGCATTTGCGATAACCATGCAGCTCACCACCACTCCCTCTTCCATAAATATTTGTTTTAACCGCCGGAATCCATTTTAGTTCAAAGTTTCTAAATATACCTTCAAAATATCTTTTTTCATCTTCTAATACATGAGTTTCAATAAGTACAAATACATCAAAACTTTTAACATAATTAAAGAAATTTATACTAAAAAATTTATTTTTGAGGCCTGATACGTTATATGATAATATTCTTAAATCTATTGTTTTAAATAATTGTTTGTGGTAGACAAATTCGCATCATTCCACTCCACCTCCGTGTAAACGAACTCCTCCATTTGGTCGCGTGCTCCCGGGTAGACCCAAACCACTTACAGCGGCTGTTTCAAAATGATCAGATGAACCACCACTAACTTCGTTTACCTTTGACGTTTGACATTATTTACGTCTCTTCTCGATCTATGCACTTCATTCAGAAAAATTTCGTACGAAGAAAATATGAAATCTGCACCATAAATCTTTCGCAGTACCTCCATAGGTTCATTAAGTCCATTTTTCAAACCCTCAACAAAGTCCCAAGTGAAAACTTTATTGGAAACTAAAAGTTTATCATCCTTGAGTTGCGGTTTTACGGTAGGAAACTTTTCGCGGAGGAACTTGAAAATCGGTAGCAAGTTGGCTTTCCTACGCCTTACGTTGTACGGCAAATCTTTGTGTATGTGTATTTGTGAACTTCTTAAATTGTTTGTGTTTCTGAGAACTGTCCAGGCGGCACTACGTGTTTTCATCTTGACCATAATCATTGCCATTTTTGTGTTCCTAGATGCTTTCGGTTGTACATGCTCAATTTCGGAGTCACCAGCATTGCCGATAAGGCTAGCGCAAACTGACTTTGCCCTTTCGTTTATGTCCACGTTTGTTTCCACAGGCAGATGAACTACGACATTTTTTTCCATATTCTTCTGCAATAATCTGTCCATCTGGTCTTCTAGTGCATTGTTTCGCCTTTCCAACTCTATTTCCTTGGCAGAAATGTCATCTTATTTTTCTTTAAGGCCGGTCAACTCTGTGTGAAGCACTTGGAAATCGGCTTTTGAAGGGAGCTCCCGATATAGTTCCTTATTGTTTTCACGCAAGATTTGAATTAGCGCCTCGTTTGTAAGTGCTACAGAAGATTCCCTTGCAGGCTTGGATGGACTTAATGCTGGAAATATTCGTCGCTTTTCCTCTCTTTGTTGGTCGGGGGAGGTTTCGAACAAACACCTTTTTCTCATTTAGTGAGGTTAGCTTAGAGTTAAAGATACTCTGGATTCTATTTCACTTAAATTCTAGAACTTACGCAGAATTGTGATTTTTGTTGGTGACTTAGTTTCTTAAGAATCTTTTTTGCTAAATTTGCTTAATTTTCTTGCACATTTATTATTTTTTCAACGAATTTTTTTAAGGGCTCTATAGAAATTTCCACTTTGCATTTGACAGCACAAATGTCAACCTCCCGGAACGGAGTATTTGCTATGGTAGCGATTTTCCGCTTTTTTTGGTCTACAACCTTCGTATGTTCACCAGACTAGAATTTTCTAGAAATGAAAAATAAAACCAAGTTGTATCAACATCTTTTTACAGAGGATTGTAGATTGGATTATGGACATTGTAAATGGCCAGTGGAGGCGGCATGTTAACACAAGCACACAACTCAACGTAAAATTTAAATTTTAAGTCAGCTGTTCTTGACATTTCTCTTCAGATAGCTGAGTATACAAGAATTTTTGGGATAGGTTGCGATTTCTTTTTTACGAACAGCTGTTTTATCATCAGCTGTTTTTTTCGTACGGGATTACAACAACATAAACCAATCTGGATTGCTAGGAGTTGGTAAGTGGACGAGGCCAATGGTTAACAAAAAGTTGCAGTTATTGTATCCTTGCACTATTATAATTTTCCTTTAATTTGATCCCTTTCACACAAGGAATCTGAGTTGCTGGCAACGGGGAATTTGTAGGCGAGAAGCTAGCTAGTTTCTGGCAAATCAGTTTCCTTGTGTGAAAGAGGTCTTATATGAATTCGCTATCCAGTGTATTAAGGCTATCCCAAACCAATGCGAAACATTCGGTGCGGCAAAGAAACATTCGTCATTCAAAATTAACTCGCATGGTGATAAATGAGAGTGCCCACTCCAACGCGGCGGAGAAACATTCGCATTTCAAAATTTATTTACAGGATGATAAATGAGAGTGCCCACGCCAACTGCGAATGTTTCTTCGCCGCACCGAATGTTTCGCATTGGTTTGGTTTGCCTTTATATGCTGCCTACATTGAATTCTTGGATTTACACGAAAAAACTGAGTTGCTAGCAACTTTTAGCTTTTAGGAAAGGTTAGTCAACTTTCACACAAGGAAACTGAGTTGCCAGCAACTGGTAGTTTATAGGCAAGAAGGGCAAAAGGTAAAGGGAATGAAAAAAAATCTCCCCGGTCAACGTTTGAGGAGATTTTTTCACATTCCTTCTCACACTGCCCGTAATGTGCGTTTAGCCAATAGAGGGTTTATATGGAACATCATGTTGTACAACATCGCGTTAATGTATCGATGTTGTATAATACGAACGCAAAAACAACCGCTTGACACACCATGTTGTACGGTTTTCAAAATATTTTAAAAACTTGCTAGCTTGTCAAACCATACAACCTATGTAAAAAGATGTTGATACAACTTGGTTTTATTTTTCATTTCTAGAAAATTCTCGTCTGGTGAACATACGAAGGTTGTAGACCAAAAAAAACGGAAATCGCTACGATAGCAAATACTCCGTTCCGGGCCGCCTCCACGGTCCATGAACGATGGCCAGACTATGAACATGTCTAAAAATAATCTCATGAAGTCCAAATAATCCATGTCCATGCAGCAACATGTCCAAAAAAATAACGTTTTGAACAAGACATGGAGGGCTGTTCGAAGCTTGGCCATGAGATGACGTTTCATGTGCGTGTGAGTTTTTTCTGGTTTTTCTTGAATGTGTAAGTGAATTTTGTTGTAAAATTTAGAAGTAGTTGTGAAAGGCTAATGAACAACATGACATGATTTGCCCAGTGAGTAAAAATGCACTGTTTGTTGATTGGATTGTGGTTGTGATGTTGGACATCTCTATGGCTTGTGGAGTCGGCCTGTTCTGGAGGGACTTTTTGTCTGTATATAGGCCTCATCAGAGATTTATAAATAAAGTGTTATAAAAGGTTAAGCATACGAAGTGTTATTGGATAAACATAAAGAGGTTGAACCGAACATTACAGTAGAAGGTTTGAAAAAAAAAAACAAATAATGCTATACGATCGTGTTACCGGCGGCAATAAAATAAGTAATACTAAGTGAAAAATCTTTCGGATTGGAAGAAGTTTACTGCCCAAACTTGTGGTACGATTCCCCCAAATAATTCTTATGATCCGATGAAGCTGTTAGTTTAAATTCTTGCAACAAGTTTATGTGGGAATATTTTGGCCTATTTTGTACCCATTTCTTCATCCATATACGTTTTTTCTGCTCTGATATTTTGTTTTCCGCCTCTTCACCGTTCAATATTACTTTCATCGTCAAGGCTTATATTAATTTTGACATTTTCCGCACCGTATACGTTTTACTTCAAAGATTCCAACCAAAGATTCCAACGCCATGTTGCGTTTACAGTTATTTTTCTCATCAAGTTATACAACATCATTTTGTACAACATGTTGTTCCATCTAAACCCCGCTAATAGACTTTGTATGGAAAAAAAACAAACATTTCTTCTTGTTTCTTGTTTCTTTGTGTGAAAGGTACCAGGCAATAAAAGAAAAACGTCAAAAAAATCTGTAGCAACTGGTTTCCTTGTGTGAAAGGGCACTTACATTCCAAATTCAAAATGAAATGAGATATCAAACGAAATTAGCAAATTTGATAATGAACACACTTTTTTGCCAAATTCCGAAATTACCTCATTTCAGCTATAATGAAATCGTAGTATTAAACGTTTATTTTTGTTGTTTTCTCTTTTATGTTGTTCATTCTAGCTCAGGTGTATTGATATTTTCATACAAAAGTTTTCAGAGCTTTTGAAACTGAACCATTTTTCCCACCAAAGTTTTTATTTCCAGCCATTCTGGCTGGAAAAATAGCCCATCTGGGAACACTGCAACACACTCACATAATGGTTCCGTGGTGATTCTAATTTGCATACTAATTTGATCCGACTTGAAATAGTTTTGGATCCGGTTTTGGGTTCGTTTATCAAGTGGTTTCGGATCAAAAACGGAGTCGCTTGCTTGAAGGGACACGATCAGCTGTGTTTTCCGCCACAACTAATTTTCTACTTATAATGGCTGAGTTCACCAGTGTCAAGTAAGCACTACCTACTCGTATTTTTTGAAAAAAGTACGGCAACAAATTTTTTGGAATTTTTTTCTCTCCAGAACTAATTTACTACATGGTGTCCGCTAAACTGTAAAGTCAGGGAAAGTCAGGGAATTCGGGAAGCGGTCAGGGAATTTTGTCTATATCAATTTTTAAAAAATTCACTGAACTCCTTTTTCACTTTCTCTCATAATAAACTTTTTTCTGATCAAACATTTCGTTTTGATTACATCTGTTTAAAATTATTCATTTCGTATCTTTTGCCATAACTGTGAATGTGTCAAAAAAATGAGTGAAACACAACTAACTTCACTTCATTGTATTGTGTTATTTCGTACAGTAATGGCCACGATCGGAAACCTATGTAGAGCTATCCAGAAAGGTACGTGTTGTTGGAATCCCTTGTAAAAACAGCTGATGACAAAACAGCTTTTGCTGTTGGATAGCTATCCATGTTATCTGAATTGTATCCCAAGCGAAGTCAAAAATAACCAATCCGTTCGAAAACCTTTGGATATGAAACTATCTTAAGATCGATTCATGTAAGTATACGAGGGAACGCCAGGGTATGCACAATGAAACGTTTCTCGTCGTCACGTCACGCCAAAGTTGGGAAAATTGAAAAAAATACGCTCTCGTCGACGATTTTTATATTTGACTGATGGTGAATTTTGTGAAATTGTAAAAAAGAATAAAGAAAACAAGAAATAAGCGGAAATTAACAAAAAAATAAATTTTGTTGACAATGAAATTATATTTATAGATCTATTTATGTTGACAATATTATAATATTGTATTGTTTTAATTTATTAGGATTTTTAGCCGAAAATCCTTTCCCCAGCCAGCTATGGACAAACACAGGTATAATATTTATGCCGTTTCCGATTGGTCATCTGGAGCTACTCCATTTTCACTGTTTCTGTTCCATTCCTATCGAATATGGAAAATCTGGAGTAGAAGGAGTAACTCCGAAACGTCCACTCGAAACCGACATTAAATAATAAAAGTAATTTCATTTTGATTTTTTTCATTATTTTGAACGCACACTGCACAGCAAGAACAAAAACAGTAAATAATTTAACGCTGTCAAAAAACTCGTCGTCAAGAAAATCGTCGCATTGTAAATTGGGCAACGATTTTATGACTAGAAAAAAATGACATCGAATCACGACACGCTCTCGTCGCGTTTACTCCTTGCATTGTGAATCGACCTTTAAATAGGCTTTCGCATAGGTTTCCGATCGCGGCCAATAAAAGTAAATATAAAAACTGTTAAATTCGACTGAGATTTAACCAACGCCGCGTCCAAGTTTATATGTTTTAAGTACGATTATTTCTTCATACTCTTTCTGCATACCTGAATTAATACATTTTGATTTATTTAAAAAAAAAAAAACTATTAAATTTTAATATCGCACAGATGTATGATTTAAAAGGTGGTGTGAAATAAGGCCCAACGAAATATCAAAAATTTGGCCTTATTTCGTTTTTAATTAATAACGCCAAATTTTAGTTTTGGCTTTATTTCGCTTTAAAAACGAAATAAAGCCAATTTGGCTTTATTTCGTTTTCATTTTTTTTCACCGTTGTTCTTTTAACTCGGTTTAGTGCATTAACGCCCACGGAACTACCCCCGCGGGTGTAATTTCCCAAAAAAGAAACCGCGGGGGTTAAAGACTTTTACCCAAATCACTGTTTTGTACAAAAACTTTGAAAGCAGACCGACTGAAAGCATAGGCGCTTGCTAAAAAGTACTGTTTAGTTCAAAAACTTTGAAACTAAGGTGCCTGCCAGTTGGGGGATTAATTCCTTTTTTTTTTGGGAACTAACCCCCGCGTGTGCTAGATCCCATAAAAATGGAATTAAACCCGATCTGGGAGGCACCTATGTTATGGTGCCGTGACATTTGGCCGTATTTTGAAATATGGCCATGTGACACATTGTGAAAGCGTCAAATGTCCATATTCCAACATTTGGCTATTTATCGTTTTTACAAAGTGTCATACGCCTATTATGGACATATGTCAGTTTCAAATTATTCTTTTGCCAGAAGTAAGCGCGAATTTAAAGAAGAAACTTGTAAACGTTTTCAGAAGGTTATTTCGAATTTTATATTATTTGTAAAGTATTTGTTTAAATGTTCTGGGAACTATCTTTAAAATCAAAAGTAAAACTTTTTAAAACAACTTTTTGAAAACGTTTACAAGCATTTTTTTTTTAAATTCGCTTTTTAATTTTGTTTTTAAAGATAGTTCACAGAACATTTTAAAAAATACTTTACAAAAAATATAAAATTCGAAACAACCTTCTGAAAACGTTTACAAGTTTTTTGTTTTAATTCGCGCTTACTTCTGGCAAAAGAATAATTTGAAAGTGACATATGTCCATAATAGGCGTATGACACTTTGTAAAAACGATAAATAGCCAAATGTTGGAATAAGGACATTTGACGCTTTCACAATGTGTCATATGGCCGTATTTCATATACGGCCATATGACACATGGCCAAATGTGACGGCACCATAGCATAGGTGCCTCCCAGATCGGTTTAATTCCATTTTTATGGAAACTACCACACGAGGGGGTTAGTTCCCAAAAAAAAAGGAATTAATACCCCAACTGGCAGGCACCTAAGTTTCAAAGGTTTTGAACTAAACAGTACTTCGGGAGGCCCGCTTCGCGGGTTCAAGGATTTTAACTCCCTTTTTGGGTCCTCTCTTCCGCTCACGTGCCTCCGTCTTTCCGCTTAGGGTACGCTCAGTCGCCTGGAAAGCGCCTATGCTTTCTATCGGTCTACTTTCAAAGCTTCTGTTATCACTGAATTTTTTCGAAAAAACTAAATTAAATTTGCCCTTATTTCATTTTGGAAATAGATATAGAACCAATTTGGACTTATTTCGTTTTATTTCGTTGGGCTTTATTTCACGTCACCATTTAAAATGATTTTATTATGTTATGAATTTGACCAATTTTTTTGTGTCACTTTTCCACTGTGATTATTAAGGCTATTTTGGTCTTTTTGTAAAAAATGCGAATAAAAACAATATTATTCCATTATTTTCCCAACGTTTCGTGAGTATTCCTCACTTCTTCAGGGGTTTTACCTATATTTTTTTCAATTTGATTGTTAAAAACTACATGGGTACTCTGCTTCTTGTATCCTACTATTGCATCATTCCCGGAGACGGCACTTACACAAAATTGAACATAAAAGCAAATAAATAATAAATTAAGAACAATCTAGCAAAAAATAATCAAATACAAAATTAACAATGACACTTGTTCATGCGTATTGCAACTTGTTGTGCCTTTCCGCTCAACTCCGCGTTGCAAGGAGTCTGCGCGGAGG
Source organism: Melangyna quadrimaculata (assembly GCA_949320155.1). Lineage (NCBI taxonomy): Eukaryota > Metazoa > Arthropoda > Insecta > Diptera > Syrphidae > Melangyna > Melangyna quadrimaculata. The sequence goes on along the minus strand of OX439483.1, from coordinate 350,281,575 downwards.
GCCAACATTAGCAATACGCATGCACGGTAGTCCTTAAAGGTTGTGCTTGCCGGTTCCACCATCTGAGCGCACCCGAAACCCAGTATTATTCATAATACTGGGTTGTGGAATGTGTTCAGCTGGTGGACCGCAACCAACTTCGCCTCGAATTCACTACCTTGTGAGCTCATCCTTTTTTTCATTGGCATTCTTAAATTATCACTTGGCCCTTTCGGCACTTTTTCAGTTTGCTCCTTAAAATTAACTTATAAACGAAAATTAACCTAGATTATATATATTAAAATAAAATTAAAACTAAAATCCTAAAATTACTTAAATTAAATACAAATTAAAATTAAAATATAAAGGAAAAACTCTCGTTAATTGAGGCATTTGTGTTGCTGACTTGTTTGCTGCTGAAGCAATTGTTGATGTGCTTTCCTTTCCATTCTGTGGCTGATTTGTGCTGTGACCATTGGACTTGGCCATAAAAAGGTTTTTGTTGGGCACAACCTCTTTTGGCCCCATTTGTGCCGAAACATTTGGTCCTCAACGAACCGGATATTTTATCCTGCCTGTGCTGCACACCCAAGGTTCTTGTTTTGTGCTGCCATCGCCTAACGCCAATTTCCATCGACACCGCGCCACAGTTACAACGGCTAACGGCAAAATTTTCCACGCCACCGATACTAACGGCCCACATTGTCCCGTTGTGTTGCTGGTGTGACAAAGAAGCCACGCTACATATAACGGCCATCGAGCACTTACATTTTTGTGCTGGCACCACGTTTCCCTTTGGTGACTACACGGTGCAACTCATTGCTTATTTTTGCCGAATTTTGCTGCCTCGTCTGTTTGCTGCCGGTGCCACTCAACGTTTTTTTTGGGACGCCACTCATCTTGCTGCTAAGTGCATTTCATCATATATTGTTGCCGAAGTCTGCTGCCACTTTTTTTGCTGTTTGTCGCCTGTATCACTGAGGGTTCGTTCGAGCAACAAAGCTTCTCATCTTTTTTTAAGAATTCACGTGCGTTGCCACCAATAAATTGCACCACGTGACGCCACTCATCTGCTGCCCCAACCACTACGTGCAACCTCTTAGACCAGCTACAAGTCACACAACCACACTTTTTGGACAACGTTTCTCAAGCATTTGAGACCAAAAAGGTGCTACCTGGAGCCACTTTATCACTGCTGATAGAAGTGGATATATTTATATAAAAAAAAAAAAAAACACCATTGCCTCGATTGGTGGAGGAGTACCACCATTGCTTCGATTGGTGTGTGAAAGAAGGAAGACCAGAAGAAGAAGAAACCAGCCAAATCAATTGTCACCAGACCCAAGAAGACATCATCTCATCAATCAACAGATTTCAAAAAAAAAATAAAACAATTTTGTACAGGTGAGTGTAAAGTTTTTTATAATTGATTGGCATATCTCTTACATACATATTAGATAAGTATATATCACAAAGTTTTTGAAGTGTTTCTTTTTTAACGTAAAATTCAATTCGTCACTCTTTCTTTTCAACCGCGATCAATTTTTTCATTCTTCGCGTTCTTCACTGGATCACTTAAGTTGCTCCTCTAGTGGTAAATTATATTCGCCTAAAAAACATTTTTTTTGTTTTCAAAAACAATTACTTTTATAAAACTATCTTTTGGATGTTAGTGCTTCCAACGACGGCGGTTAGTTTGGCATTTGACCACTAAATTCAGTTCTGGTGCTCCGATTTTTTCATCAAAAAGTATCCTCGAGATTCTTTCTCATAAAATTTCATTCTATTTCACATTAGTTGTCCTCTTTTTTTTTATCGCAAGTTAAAGCATATTTTATCTCGGTGCTTCGTACTGGCTCTCAGTGACTACTTGTATTTTAAGAATCACCTCAATCTCGTCAATGTGAAAAGTATTTGCCGAACCCTTTTCACACTTTGACTCGTTTTTAAGAAAACATTTTTTTTTCGGTTTTCAATTATCTATCGTCTACAAGAGCTTCTTATGCAATCTCGAAGCGATTTTTTTTCCATCTTTATCAGAAGTCTTTTCTTTTGAATCGTTTGGCGTTTATATCGTTAACCATATCAAGAGATTCCCGCGTTTATCAGGAGTGATTTTTCCATAAGTCGAAAAAGTGAAACTCTTCTCTTGAACATTTTTTATATTTGATTTATTATATTATATTTGATTGTTTTGATAAATTTAATCGGGTAATTATTACTATTACTATAAAGAGGAGTTAATCGCATGTGCTATTTGGACGATTATCCATTGATAAAAGTTTTTTGAGAATTTTCAAAACTTTTTTTTTCAACAATTTTTTCCTCTTTTAGAGATTCTTCAGTAATCTCTAAGTTTATTTTTCCTCATTGAAAAAAGTTTTTTGAGCATCTTCAAAACTTTTTTCAACAAATTTTTTCTCATTTAGAGATTCTTCACTAATCTCTAAGTTTATTTTTCCTCATTGAAAAAAGTTTTTTGAGCATTTTCAAAACTTTTTTTCAACAAATTTTTTCTCATTTAGAGATTCTTCAGTAATCTCTAAGTTTATTTTTCCTCATTGAAAAAAGTTTTTTGAGCATTTTCAAAACTTTTTTCAACAAATTTTTTCTCTTTTAGAGATTCTTCAGTAATCTCTAAGTTTATTTTTCCTCATTGAAAAAAGTTTTTTGAGCATCTTCAAAACTTTTTTCAACAAATTTTTTCTCATTTCGAGATTCTTCAGTAATCTCTAAGTTTATTTTTCCTCATTGAAAAAAGTTTTTTGAGCATTTTCAAAACTTTTTTCAACAAATTTTTTCTCTCATTTAGAGATTCTTCAGTAATCTCTAAGTTTATTTTTCCTCATTGAAAAAAGTTTTTTGAGCATTTTCAAAACTTTTTTTTCAACAGATTTGATCTCATTTAGAGATTCTTCAGTAATCTCTAAGTTTATTTTTCCTCATTGGTAAAAGTTTTTGAGCATTTTCAAAACTTTTTCCACCAATTTTTCTCTCTTTTAGAGATTCTTCAGTAATCTCTAAGTTTATTTTTTCCTGATTGGAAAAAGTTTTTTGAGCATTTTCAAAACTTTTTTCAACAAACTTTATTCTCTTTTAGAGATTCTTCAGTAATCTCTAAGTTTATTTTTCCTCATTGGAAAAAGTTTTTTGAGCATCTTCAAAACTTTTTTCAACAAATTTTTTCTCTTTTAGAGAATCTTCAGTAATCTCTAAGTTTATTTTTCCTCGTTGGAAAAAGGTTTTTGAGCATTTTCGAAACTTTTTTCAACATATTTTTTCTCTTTTAGGGATTCTTCAGTAATCTCTAAGTTTATTTTTTCCTGATTGGAAAAAGTTTTTGAGCATTTTCAAAACTTTTTCCACCAATTTTTCTCTCTTTTAGAGATTCTTCAGTAATCTCTAAGTTTATTTTTCCTCGTTTGAAAAAGTTTTTTGAGCATTTTCAACATATTTTTCTCTTTTAGGGATTCTTCAGTAATCTCTAAGGTTATTTTTCCTCATTGAAAAAAGTTTTTTGAGCTTTTCAAAACTTGTTTCAACAAATTTTTTCTCATTTAGAGATTCTTCAGTCATCTCTAAGTTTATTTTCCCTCATTGGAAAAAGTTTTTTTTGAACATTTTCAAAACTTTTTTCAACACTTTATTCTCGTTTAGAGATTCTTCAGTAATCTCTAAGTTTATTTTTCCTCATTGGAAAAAGTTTTTTGAGCCTTTTCAAAACTTTTTTCAACAATTTTTTCTCTCATTTAGAGATTCTTCAGTAATCTCTCTAAGTTTATTTTTCCTCATTGAAAAAAGTTTTTTGAGCATTTTCAAAACTTTTTTCAACAAATTTTTTTTCTCATTTAGAGATTCTTCAGTAATCTCTAAGTTTATTTTTTCCTGATAGGAAAAAGTTTTTTGAGCATTTTCAAAACTTTTTTCAACACTTTATTCTCTGTTAGAGATTCCTCAGTAATCTCTTAGTTTATTTTTCCTCATTGAAAAAAGTTTTTTGAGCATTTTCAAAACTTTTTTCAACAAACTTTTTCTCATTTAGAGATTCTTCAGTAATCTCTAAGTTTATTTTTCCTCATTCGAAAAAGTTTTTCTTTGAACATTTTCAAAATTTTTTTTTCAACACTTTATTCTCTGTTAGAGATTCCTCAGTAATCTCTTAGTTTATTTTTCCTCATTGGAAAAAGTTTTTTGGAGCATTTTTTAAAAAAAAACTTCTTTTTTCAACAAATTGAGCGTTTTTCAAACTTTTTCAACAATTTGTTCTCTTTTAGAGATTCTTCAGTAATCTCTCTCTAAGTGGCTTAAGCCGTCAGCACTCGTTCTCTGTATCTCGTGCATCTCTCTTTGAACTTTGTGTTCACCCATCGTGTTGTTCTCACAATCACATCCTCGACTTCCTTTTAACTAAATTCCTCTCAAATACTTGCCCAGTCATGTCAATTCTAGAAGAATTGATTTTTGCCACAGATTTGTTGGTGAAATTCCATGCATCCGCAAAAGAGGTTCCTGAACAGAACCATACCATCATGTCTTTAGAAGCAAGAAAGACTGAGTTGAAAGATTTGTGGCAGGATGTTAAGGAAAAATACGCAGAATGTGCCCATTTTAAGCCTTCCGTCAAGAAAGAACAACTTGATATGGAAGTAATAGAGTCAAAGTACAGAGATAGTAACGAAACATATGTGAGTTGCTTGGCTATGTTTTTAGAACTGCAAAACAAATTAAAGCCCGTTATTTCTTTGGAGAACAAAAATTCGTCTTCATCATACAATCCCTCGCCAAAACCTGTGTCTTCTCATTGCATTAAGTTACCACCATGTGATACCGATATATTCCATGGTGACTACCTCTCTTGGCCAACATTTCGTGACATGTTTGATGCTGTGTACATTCAGCATCCCAAGCTTAGTGAGGTTGAAAAATTGTTTCACCTTCGATGCAAGACAAGAGGCGATGCAAGTAGGACTGTCAATCAGTTTCCTCTAACTCATGCTAGCTTTTCTATAGCCTGGGAAGCATTGCGCGCCGCCTATGAAAATACCCGCATTCTTGTTAACAATCAGGTTAAAAATATTTTCAATTTGCCCTTGGCACAAGACGAATCCGCAAAATCCATTCGAACACTTCAAGGCAAAGTGAATGATTCTTTAGCAGCACTCAAAGCACATCATGTTAACACAGAAAATTGGGATCCCATCCTTGTCTTCGCTTGTTCGAACAAATTGCCCAAAAACACCTTAGCCCTCTGGGAACAATCTTTAGATGATCCAACTAAAGTTCCATCATGGAAACAGTTGGACAAATTTCTTAGTTCTCGGTTCCAAACACTTGAGTCCATTTCGGACACTACTTCCTCAACGCCTTTTATATATAATCCACAAACCTCTAGAAAAAATGTATCACAAAAGCCAAGTAAAGTAAATACGTTTCTTGCAAAGGCGGGAGGCTCTCCATGTAAAATCTGTTCAGCTGACCATTCTATATACGAATGCCCCAAGTTTTCAACAATGCCTATCCCTACTCGAATCGAAAAAGTACGTCAATTCAAAATGTGCAATAATTGCTTAGGTACCGGCCATCAAAAGTCTTCTTGTTCTAGCAAATATTCCTGCAGTTATTGCAAGAAACGTCATCATACACTTTTGCATCTCGCAAACACTCCTGTACCTCAAAATCCCAGCAATGTTGGGAATAACCAAAATATACAGTCCGCTTCTCAACCAACTGATATACAAAATTCCCAAATTTCTGCTACTGCGCAGCCATTCACTCCTAAAACATCATATCAAAATTACATGGTGACCTCAAGCAAAAAGATTCTTTTAGCAACGGCTTTAGTTAACATTGTTGGAAATGAGACAGTTCACACCGTTAGGGCTCTAGTTGACCCTGGGTCCGAAGTATCATTCATTTCGGCAGCGGTTCAAAAACGTCTTAATTTACCTTACACGGAAAGAGACACCACCATTTCAGGAATAAGCGGAAATCTCTCAATTACCTCCAAGAAACTGTGCTCTTTTTTGATAACATGTTTCAACACACCTCAAGTAACCATATCAGCTCAAGCTATTGTGCTAAGAACCCTCACGAACAGTCTTCCAAGGTCATCTTTTTCAGTAGTAGATCCTAACTTTTTCAAAGGTCTCACGCTGGCCGATCCTTCTTTCAATAAATCGTCTCAGGTAGATCTCCTTATAGGGGCAGATTTATATCCATCTATTATTCGCAACGGAGTAAAACATATTTCAAATTCGCTCCTTGCACAAAATACAATGTTTGGATGGATATTGTCAGGGCCAGTTCCAGAGACTTTTCAATCCTTTAACACAACAGTAACATTCGAAAGTGATTCTAGCACTTTGGATACTCAATTGCGAAAATTTTGGGAGCTAGAGGAATTACGTTCTACTGCCATTCGGTCGAAAGAGGATTGCTTTTGTGAAGAACTATACACAAAAACTACTTTCAGACGCGCTGATGGTAGGTTTGTTGTTCGCCTTCCCTTCAAACCACAAACTTTAAAGACCAGTTTAGGTCATTCTCGATTTATAGCATTAAAACAGTTTTCTAGAACTGAAAAAACCTTAGCCTCTAAAGGTGAGTTAAAAACTCAATATTCTAAAGTAATTTCTGAGTATCTTTCCCTCAATCATATGCGTAAGATAACTCCATTGGAAAACGTTGAAAACGGCAAAGTTAAATCCTTCTATCTTCCGCATCACGCTGTCATAAAGCCTGAAAGTACTTCCACCAAAGTACGCGTCGTGTTCAACGCCTCCAATGCCTCCTCAAACGGTATAAGTCTAAACGATATATTATATCCAGGCCCAATTTTGCAACAAGACCTTTCCTCATTAATAATTCGCTGGCGTTTCTATAAGTTTGTTTTTAATGCAGACATAGAGAAAATGTACCGTCAAATTTTGATCCACCCACGAGACACTCCTTTTCAAAGAATACTTTTTCGCATATCCCCTCACTTAGAAATCGAAGATTTCGAATTACTCACTGTCACGTTCGGCGTGAATTGCGCTCCCTATTTGGCCATTCGCACCCTCCTTGAACTGGCTAAAATGGGAAAAAACGAATTTCCTCTTGCTTCAAAAATTCTCCAGTCAGAGTTCTACGTCGATGATGTCCTGTCTGGTGCTCATAGCATCTATTCCGCAAAAAGAGCCCAATCAGAACTTATTCATCTTCTCGAGTCAGCGGGGTTTCCACTTCGTAAGTGGACCTCTAATACTCCTGCGTTACTCGATCATCTGCCTCGAGATCACATTCTGAATGAAAACTTTCTTAAACTGGATGTTGATAGCAACACTAAAACACTAGGAATTCGTTGGAATGCCAAGGGAGACAATTTTTATTTTTCCACAAAACCGATTATTTTATCTGAAAGCCCCACCAAACGGGAAGTCTTTTCCGAAATTGCTAAAATTTTCGATCCCGCTGGGTGGTTGGCCCCTGTTGTCATCATTGCAAAAATGCTAATGCAACGCGTTTGGTCAGAACAAACTGGTTGGGATGATCCACTTAAAGCTGAAACCTTTCAAACGTGGAAAAACTTTGCTGAATCACTGACTGATATCAAATCTATAGAAATACCTCGCTGGGTAGAATACTCTCCGTCGACAGAAATCCAATTTCATGGATTCTGCGACTCCTCTGAAAAGGCATATGCTGCCACGTTATACATACGTGTCTGTCAACCTGACGGAACTCTCACTACTCATTTGCTCTGTGCGAAATCAAAAGTCGCGCCCATAAAATCAGTTTCGCTTCCACGCCTTGAGTTGTGTGGAGCACTTTTACTCTCTAAACTGTTTAAATCCTACATTTCAACTTTCCCTGTAGACTCATATCAAACATTTTTATGGACTGATTCGTCCATTGTCTTGGCTTGGCTTAAAAAACCGCCATGTGTGTGGAAAACTTTTGTCGCTAATCGCACTAGCGAAATTTTAGACAATGTCGGTAATGTCCCATGGCGACACGTCAAGTCCGCTGACAATCCAGCAGATTTAGCCACGCGTGGTATAATGCCTTCAGACTTAAGGCTAAACACGTTTTGGTGGAAAGGCCCCTCATGGCTCTGCCAACCTATGTCTCAGTGGCCAGAATCTCCTACAGTCGCCCCCCGTGTTGAAGATCTTGAACAAAAAACAGTAATCTCCTTAGTAGTTCAGCAAAGTCAAGAAGACATACTAGAGCGTTTTTCCACATTACCTCGCGCCATGCGCGTTATCTCCTATATCTTTCGTTTTTATTTTAAACTTTCAAAAAAGGGAAATCATCACTACGTCTCACGTAACATTACACCTCAAGAAATGGATTTCGTTAGAAATCGCCTAATACTCGTATCCCAAGAGTCGTTCTTTTCACGGGAATATTCACTTTTGTCGGAAGGTAAATCCATTCCTTCAAAAAGCTCTATCATATCTTTCAATCCGTTCCTAGATTCAAATCAACTCCTTAGAGTTAACGGTCGATTATCTCAATCCGACCTGTCTTACAATGAACGACATCCTCTTATCCTGCCTCATAACTCTCGATTCTCCTACCTTCTCATTCTGTTCATTCATGAAATTTCACTTCATGGTGGCAACTCTCTGATGCTTCGTCTCATTCGACAAAGTTTTTGGGTACCAAAACTAAAAAATCTGATTAGATTGTGTATTCGACAGTGTAAAATCTGCATTATCCATAAAAAAGAATTCAGCAAGCAAATAATGGCTGCTTTACCCCCCTCTAGATGCACTTTTTCACCCCCTTTCACAGTCACAGGTATCGATTTCGCAGGACCCTTCGTGATAAAAAGTTTTAATGCGCGAAATTGTCGAATGACTAAAGGCTATGCCTGTGTGTTTGTCTGCTTTTCTACAAAGGCTATACACCTTGAGGCAGTAAGTGATCTGTCTTCTGAAGCTTTTTTAGCAGCCTTTGCTAGGTTTACGGCAAGGCGAGGCTTGCCTCACGAATTATATTCAGACAATGGTACCAACTTCGTTGGAGCAGATGCGATTTTGCGAAAGGAATTCAAAACATTCCTCACCTCCATTCCCCAACAAACTAGTGTCATATATGGCGTTCAGGGACTCAAATGGCGTTTCATCCCTCCCGGTGCTCCTCACATGGGTGGCCTGTGGGAGGCGGGTGTTAAAAGTTTTAAAATTCATTTGAGGAAAATGGGAGCTAGTACGAAGTTAACTTTTGAAGAATTTTCCACTGTTCTAGCACGTATTGAAGCGTGTTTAAACTCACGTCCAATCTCCTCGATGTCCAATAATCCTTCTGATATATTGGCCTTAACCCCCGGGCATTTCTTGCGCGGAGGCCCTCTTTTATCCTTTCCCGAACCTAATTTGGCAGATGCCAATTTGTCCCTTATTAACCGCTGGGAAAAAGTTAGATGCCTCCAACAGCAATTTTGTCGTCGTTGGAAAGATGAATATCTTAAAGAACTTCATCAACGTAATAAATGGCAATCGCCTAGTGAGGATATCAAGTTAAATGATCTAGTCGTTATTAAAAATGAAAACTTACCGTCTACGGAATGGCGCCTAGGGCGTGTTATAAATGTACACCCCGGCGTTGATGGAAGAGTGAGAGTGGCGACCCTTCGAACCCAGAATGGGGAAATTAGTAGACCAGTTGTTAAACTTTGTCTTTTGCCTATTAAGTAAGAAATTATATATCTATTATATTTAATACATGCCTTTCAATTATTACAAGAACTTTATACTTAACCTATTTTCATGCTTTAATTAATTTTTCTTATCAATTTTGTCTCTAAAGTAACTTCATAAATCTTTAAAGTATAAATTCTCTTTTTGTGACCTCACTTTTCTTAATTTTTCATTAATTCATTTTCTCTTTCAATTTTTTTTCATGATTTTTCTTCTTTGCTTTGGCGCATATCGCCAAGGGGGGCAGAATGTTCATGCGTATTGCAACTTGTTGTGCCTTTCCGCTCAACTCCGCGTTGCAAGGAGTCTGCGCGGAGGGCCAACATTAGCAATACGCATGCACGGTAGTCCTTAAAGGTTGTGCTTGCCGGTTCCACCATCTGAGCGCACCCGAAACCCAGTATTATTCATAATACTGGGTTGTGGAATGTGTTCAGCTGGTGGACCGCAACCAACTTCGCCTCGAATTCACTACCTTGTGAGCTCATCCTTTTTTTCATTGGCATTCTTAAATTATCACTTGGCCCTTTCGGCACTTTTTCAGTTTGCTCCTTAAAATTAACTTATAAACGAAAATTAACCTAGATTATATATATTAAAATAAAATTAAAACTAAAATCCTAAAATTACTTAAATTAAATACAAATTAAAATTAAAATATAAAGGAAAAACTCTCGTTAATTGAGGCATTTGTGTTGCTGACTTGTTTGCTGCTGAAGCAATTGTTGATGTGCTTTCCTTTCCATTCTGTGGCTGATTTGTGCTGTGACCATTGGACTTGGCCATAAAAAGGTTTTTGTTGGGCACAACCTCTTTTGGCCCCATTTGTGCCGAAACAACACTTATATTACAGTTGAGCTTAGGTACTTTTATTAAATTTAATTAAAGTACCTGCTAGATTGTTCTTAATATATTATTTATTTTTTTAATGTTCAATTTTGTGTCAGTGCCGTCTTCGGGAATGATGCAATAGTAGGATATAAGAAGCAGAGTAGGTAGTTTTTTTAACAATCAAATTGAAAAAAATATAGAACCCCTGAAGAAGTGAGGAATACTCACGAAACGTTGGGAAAATAATGGAATAATATTGTTTTTATTCGCATTATTTACAAATAGACCAATAGAGCCTAAATAATCACAATGTAAAAGGATTTTATTTAAATGGTCATTTATCATTATACTATGAACTACATTGCAAAACAATTTTTTTTTAAATTCATGCAGTTATTATTTTTCACTTTCAATACAATCGGTAATGTATACCTTCAGATAGATCTTTGAAAAATACAATTTGAGTTCTTTTTGCCTAAGGTTCAATTAACTCCATTCAAATATGTACATTTTCTACCACTTTGTGCAATATTTATTTAATACGTACCTTTTCATGAAAAAAATATTTTTTTTTTATTTTTTGGTCAGGAAAAATTTTGAAATTGGTCAGGGCCTTTTATATGAAATCCATAGCACTGTCATGGTGAATGTCAAATGGACTGACATCTTCATTCAGTGGGCAAAAGAATTTCATTAAAATCCACAACCCTATCTCACGGAGACATTTGAATTTTGTGGAGAATTATTTGCAAGAATAGGAAAAGAATAGCCTAATTTATAACAGTTAGAGTGAAAGAAGAGAAGGTATGTTTTTTGTTGGTTTAAATTTTTTTGTCGGTTACTTTTCTACGCAAAAATGCAGAGAATTAAAAAGTGTGAAATAAAATGTTGGGTATTCTCCTTGGTTTGTAGGGTTTTGTGCGGTTAAAGAGGAAGGGGTGGTTTTTTCTTACAGCTTTGGGTGTCTTGTGTACAAGAAGACATCGGTGATGGCGGCGCGACGCGCGGCGCGTGAAGGTCATTGCATAATAGGTAGGTAGATTATTTTTTTTTTGCTTTCTAGATATTTAGGTCTGTTGGTAAGAATATGAGTGATGCAATAATTTATGAGTTTGATGGCGATGATGTTTATTGATGAGTATGGCTCGTGGTAGGTAGTTAGCTATGTATGTCGCTTTTTTATTTTAACCTAGAAAAGTAGGTATGGTTGTATAAATTAAATTAGTTTTTACTAATTTGTTTTTTAAAAAAAAATTATTTTAGCAGAGGTTCTGCTTTATTTAAAATCCAAAATACAATTGATACATTTTTCTTAATTTCCAAAGCTTAAATACTAATAAACTGCTGACCAACCAATTTGATGGCGTGGCTATGAGATGATGAAATTGAAGATCGCTTCGTGGGGGATGTTTGCTGACTTGCAGTTTAAGTCACGTAGGCTGCTGTGGTGTTGATCTCTATGAGATGTTTTGTGTTTATGTTATCTGGTGATGGGGAACAATTTGCTGAGTAGCATTTTGGACATCTCTGCATGATCGTCTGTTTATGTTTATTTATTGGCTATGGATGAATTGTGGCTTATCTATGTCAATGGGATTTGGATGTGAGGAGAATCAATATGTTTGGTGTTAACTCCTCCGTCATTTAATTTCAACGTCCTCGTTAAACATTTAAAGTATGGAATTTGACTTGTACTTTTAATTTTTGTAGATACAGGAATTTCTTCTATTGACAATTGTATAGGTAATTGTATTGAAATAGGAGTTTCTTCTATCTTTGATATGTTGGGTAGAGGTATTGAAATGGGGGTTGAAATTGAAGTTCGAGTTGTTGAACATTTTATTTTAACGAAAATTATTATAATTGCGAAAATAACTAAAGTTGATAGACTGAATCCAGTGAAGTAGCCAAATTTATTTTCTTTCTTTAATAACTCTATTTCTTGTGTATTATTAATGTGAATTTCCTTCAAAATTTCTAATGTGAGTATTTCTTCGTAATTACTATGAATTGAGTTTGGTTGCAAAATAGCTGGTAGTGGTTTTAATCCAGAGATTTCTCGTGAGAGATAGTTTTTGCCTTTGACAGTAATAGTTATGTTTGAGAAATGTATGAGAAATGTTCCAGTAATGTTTCTAGTGGCGTTATTTATTGTGATAGAACCATTGTATTGATTCAAAAATAGTATTCCAGGTGTAATTTCTTCAACTGATGGGATGTGGAGGTTGGTTGTTTTCACGCATGATGGTTGTTGACTTCTTAGTAGTGTAGTTATGCAATCGTTATCTCTTAATTCTACTATATTATTACTATTACATATATTAATATTATTAAAACTGTTACATTCTTTATTTATTCCATATAATTTGTTATTACAATTCATTATTTTTTCAAAATTTATTTTATTCATAATATTTTTTATTTTAGTTGGTTTTATTAAAAGCATATTACATAATGTGTTTTCTGACATAGGGATTCCAATTATATAAATAATGGATGAATTACTTGATGCTATTTTTAAGCTTGAAAACTCAATTGCTTCTTCTATATTTATGTATGGAATATTATTTTTTTCAAAAATATTATTAACAATGTTTATTTCTTTTTCGTCTAACAAAAATGAATTAATAAGTCCGACTTTGGACCAATGCATGGCATATTCAATATTTATAATTTCTTCTTTTATTATTTCTAGTTCAAACTTAATATTTAATGGTATTTCATCGGTAATTTCAATATTTTAATAACATGATTCGTAATGTTTGAATTTTTATTTATTCTTTCTAAAGCTAATTTATTAATTACAACTTGTTTATTGTTGTTTCTTAAAATATTATTTATTTTGTCAGTTAATATAATAAGATCATCATGGTCGGGATTTCCTGCGATCCATTTCCATGTTTTTCCAATTAAATCTATAGATCTTTTTACTCTTATTTTCGGTTTTAACCTTCTAATATGATTTCTTAATACGTTAATTTCGTGGTTTAGGAAGGGATAAATAGGGTTATCATTATTTACCCTTGTATTATTTTTAGTTTCTAGATTATTTAATACATTTTCATATGATTCTAAATCAATAACATTTATTAACCGAAAGGTTCCTGTTTGAATTTTTGCAGTTCCTATGTTAAATGCTACCGCTTGGGAGTTTGAGTAATCCAGAATTTGGATACTAGCAAGGCATGGAGCCAAGATTAACATAAAATATATAACATTCATCATCTTGGTAGAGCGGCGTGATAGTTCTTATATCGTCCTTTTTTCCTTTGGAGATCTGGATACTAAGGGGCCTCGTTCTCTACACTTGCACTTATTGTCTATGTTCTTCTAATTAAACACGGCGGCTGCTTAAGGCGACTGGTTGTAATTTCTCAAGAACGTTACACTTATTTGGCACCGGTTAGTACGTTTTATGTTCTCTTAATTAAACACTGCGGCTACTTAAGGCGACTGGTTATAATTTTTATTTGAGAGCGTAGCACTTATTGACGTCTGATTTTTGTTAACACGGCGGCTACTTGAGGCGACTGGTTACAGTTTATAAAAAGACGAACTAAGCACTTTTTTGACTTTAAGTTAACACGGCGGCTTCTTGAGGCGACTGGTAATAACTTTATTTCCAATAACAACGCACTAAACCGGTCCCTGCTCGGGCGCCAATTAAATTAGTTTTTACTAATTTGTTTTTTAAAAAAAATTTATTTTAGCAGAGGTTCTGCTTTATTTAAAATCCAAAAAACAATTGATACATTTTTCTTAATTTCTAAAGCTTAAATACTAATAAACTGCTGACCAACCAATTTGATGGCGTGGCTATGAGATGATGAAATTGAAGATCGCTTCGTGGGGGATGTTTGCTGACTTGCAGTTTAAGTCACGTAGGCTGCTGTGGTGTTGATCTCTATGAGATGTTTTGTGTTTATGTTATCTGGTGATGGGGAACAATTTGCTGAGTAGCATTTTGAACATCTCTGCATGATCGTCTGTTTATGTTTATTTATTGGCTATGGATGAATTGTGGCTTATCTATGTCAATGGGATTTGGATGTGAGGAGAATCAATATGTTTGGTGTTAACTTATATAATTTGTGTTAAAATCTAGGTAGGAACCTGTAGGTAGGTAGGTACCTAGACCTACCCAAATTGAATTATTCAATTAAGTGAATGTTTATGATTATTTTTCGCAGCTTTTTGTCTTTTTAAGGTGTTAGTTTAGAAATTTGAAATTAATAGGAATGATGGCTACCATTGTTAGGATTTTCAGGAGAAATTTGAACTTATAACTTACCACTATGCGACCATGTTGTTGAGCCTTAAGGGCATCTAGGTATTACCTAAATCGTTACTCTTGGTAATTAAAAATTGGTGAAATTTCTTTGAAATTCTCTGTTTGTTTTTTTTTAATTTATTAGGATTTTTAGCCGAAAATCCTTTCCCCAACCAGCTATGGACAAACACAGGTATAATATTTATGCCGTTTCCGATTGGTCATCTGGAGCTACTCCATTTTCACTGTTTCTGTTCCATTCCTATCGAATATGGAAAATCTGGAGTAGAAGGAGTAACTCCGAAACGTCCACTCGAAACCGACATTAAATAATAAAAGTAATTTCATTTTGATTTTTTTCATTATTTTGAACGCACACTGCACAGCAAGAACAAAAACAGTAAATAATTTAACGCTGTCAAAAAACTCGCCGTCAAGAAAATCGTCGCATTGTAAATTGGGCAACGATTTTATGACTAGAAAAAAATGACAGCGAATCACGACACGCTCTCGTCGCGTTTACTCCTTGCATTGTGAATCGACCTTTAAATAGGCTATCGCATAGGTTTCCGATCCCGGCCAATAAAAGTTAATATAAAAACTGTTAAATTCGACTGAGATTCAACCAACGCCGCGTCCAAGTTTATATGTTTTAAGTACGATTATTTCTTCATACTCTTTCTGCATACCTGAATTAATACATTTTGATTTATTTAAAAAAAAAAAAAATTATTAAATTTTAATATCGCACAGATGTATGATTTAAAAGGTGACGTGAAATAAGGCCCAACGAAATATCATTTAGGTCTGGTGGTAAGAATATGAGTGATGCAATAATTTATGAGTTTGATGGCGATGATGTTTTTTGATGAGTATGGCTCGTGGTAGGTAGTTAGCTATGTATGTCGCTTTTTTATTTTAACCTAGAAAAGTAGGTATGGTTGTATATAATTTGTGTTAAAATCTAGGTAGGAACCTGTAGGTAGTTAGGTACCTAGACCTACCCAAATTGAATTATTCAATTAAGTGAATGTTTATGATTATTTTTCGCTGCTTTTTGTCTTTTTAAGGTGTTAGTTTAGAAATTTGAAATTAATAGGAATGATGGCTACCATTGTTAGGATTTTCAGGAGAAATTTGAACTTATAACTTACCACTATGCGATCATGTGGTTGAGCCTTAAGGGCATCTAGGTATTACCTAAATCGTTACTCTTGGTAATTAAAAATTGGTGAAATTTCTTTGAAATTCTCTGTTTGGTTCATGGTCGACAATCGCCTACCAATTTTCTAATTGGAGTTTTAAAAAATCCTAACTTCATTTCTGCTGGAAAGAATTTTCAAATTAAGATACCTATTAAAATAAGCCTTAATTTTTGTTTAAAATTTATTGAGGAAAAAAATTAACTTTTGTACAAAAAAATTAACTTTTTTACAAAAAAAAATTAACTTTTTTACAAACAAAAATTAACTTTTTTACAAAAAAAAATTAACTTTTTACAAAAAAAAAAACTTTTTTACAAAAAAAATTAACGTTATCAAAATAATTAAATTTTGTACAAGGAAAAAATTAACTTGTTACAAAAAAAAACTAACTTTAATAAGCCAAAATTGAGTAAAATTTTAAGGATCGCCACATCTTTAAAATCATCAAGTTATACAACATCATTTTGTACAACATGTTGTTCTATCTAAACCCCCCTAATTGACTTTGTGTGGAAAAAAAAAAACAAACATTTCTGGCAGTCGTGTTTCTTTGTGTGAAAGGTACAAGGCAATAAAAGAAAAACGTCAAAAAAATCTGTAGCAACTGGTTTCCCTGTGTGAAAGGGCACTTACATTCCAAATTCAAAATTAAATGAGATATCAAACGAAATTAGCAAATTTGATAATGAAAACACTATTTTGCCAAATTCCGAAATTACCTCATTTCGGCTATAATGAAATCGTAGTATTAAACGTTTATTTTTGTTGTTTTCTCTTTCTGTTTTATGTTGTTCATTCTAGCTCAGGTGTATTGATATTTTCATACAAAAGTTTTCAGAGCTTTTGAAACTGAACCATTTTTCCCACCAGTTTTTTTTTCCAGCCATTTTGGCCGGAAAAATAGCCCATCTGGGAACACTGCAACACACTCACATAATGGCTCCGTGGTGATTCTAATTTGCATACTAATTTGATCCGACTTGAAATAGTTTTGGATCCGGTTTTGGGTTCGTTTATCAAGTGGTTTCGGATCAAAAACGGAGTCGCTTGCTTGAAGGGACACGATCAGCTGTGTTTTCCGCCACAACTAATTTACTACTGATAATGGCTGAGTTCACCAGTGTCAAGTTAGCACTACCTACTCGTATTTTTTTTAAAAAGTACGGCAACAAATTTTTTGTAATTTTTTTCTCTCCACAACTAATTTACTACATGGTGTCCGCTAAACTGGAATGTCAGGGAAAGTCAGCGAACAAAATTTGGTCAAGGAAAGTCAGGGAATTCGGGAAGCGGTCAGGGAATTTTTTCTATATCAATTTTTAAAAAATTCACTGAACTCCTTTTTCACTTTCTCTCATAATAAACTTTTTTCTGATCAAACATTTCGTTTTGATTACATCTGTTTAAAATTATTCATTTCGTATCTTTTGCCATAACTGTGAATGTGTCAAAAAAATGAGTGAAACACAACTAACTTCACTTCATTGTATTGTGTTATTTCGTACAGTAATGGCCACGATCGGAAACCTATGTAGAGCTATCCAGAAAGGTACGTGTTGTTGGAATCCCTTGTAAAAACAGCTGATGACAAAACAGCTTTTGCTGTTGGATAGCTATCCATGTTATCTGAATTGTATCCCAAGCGAAGTCAAAAATAACCAATCCGTTCGAAAACCTATGGATATGAAACTATCTTAAGATCGATTCATGTAAATATACAAGGGTATGCACAATGAAACGTTTCTCGTCGTCACGCCAAAGTTGGGAAAATTGAAAAAAATACGCTCTCGTCGACGATTTTTATATTTGACTGATGGTGAATTTTGTGAAATTGTAGAAAAGAATAAAGAAAACAAGAAATAAGCGGAAATTAACAAAAAAATAAATTTTGTTGACAATGAAATTATATTTATAGATCTATTTATGTTGACAATATTATAATATTGTATTGTTTTAATTTATTAGGATTTTTAGCCGAAAATCCTTTCCCCAGCCAGCTATGGACAAACACAGGTATAATATTTATGCCGTTTCCGATTGGTCATCTGGAGCTACTCCATTTTCACTGTTTCTGTTCCATTCCTATCGAATATGGAAAATCTGGAGTAGAAGGAGTAACTCCGAAACGTCCACTCGAAACCGACATTAAATAATAAAAGTAATTTCATTTTGATTTTTTTCATTATTTTGAACGCACACTGCACAGCAAGAATAAAAACAGTAAATAATTTAACGCTGTCAAAAAACTCGTCGTCAAGAAAATCGTCGCATTGTAAATTGGGCAACGATTTTATGACTAGAAAAAAATGACAGCGAATCACGACACGCTATCGTCGCGTTTACTCCTTGCATTGTGAATCGACCTTTAAATAGGCTATCGCATAGGTTTCCGATCGCGGCCAATAAAAGTAAATATAAAAACTGTTAAATTTGACTGAGATTCAACCAACGCCGCGTCCAAGTTTATATGTTTTAAGTACGATTATTTCTTCATACTCTTTCTGCATACCTGAATTAATACATTTTGATTTATTTAAAAAAAAAAAAAAAATTATTAAATTTTAATATCGCACAGATGTATGATTTAAAAGGTGACGTGAAATAAGGCCCAACGAAATATCAAAAATTTGGCCTTATTTCGTTTTTAATTAATAACGCCAAATTTTAGTTTTGGCTTTATTTCGCTTTAGAAAACGAAATAAGGCCAATTTGGCTTGAGAATAGGAAAAGAATAGCCTAATTTATAACAGTTAGAGTGAAAAAGGTAGAAGGGATGTTTTTTGTTGGTTTACATTTTTTTGTCGGTTACGTTTCTACGCAAAGGTGCAGAGAATTAAAAAGTGTGAAATAAAATTTTGGGTATTCTCCTTGGTTTGTAGGGTTTTGTGCGGTTAAAGAGGAAGGGGTGGTTTTTTCTTACAGCTTTGGGTGTCTTGTGTACAAGAATACATCGGTGATGGCGGCGCGACGCGCGGCGCCTGAAGGTCAAGGCATAATAGGTAGGTAGAATATTATTTTTTGCTTTCTAGATATTTAGGTCTGTTGGTAAGAATATGAGTGATGCAATAATTTATGAGTTTGATGGCGATGATGTTTTTTGATGAGTATGGCTCGTGGTAGGTAGTTAGCTATGTATGTCGCTTTTTTATTTTAACCTAGAAAAGTAGGTATGGTTGTATATAATTTGTGTTAAAATCTAGGTAGGAACCTGTAGGTAGTTAGGTACCTAGACCTACCCAAATTGAATTATTCAATTAAGTGAATGTTTATGATTATTTTTCGCTGCTTTTTGTCTTTTTAAGGTGTTAGTTTAGAAATTTGAAATTAATAGGAATGATGGCTACCATTGTTAGGATTTTCAGGAGAAATTTGAACTTATAACTTACCACTATGCGATCATGTGGTTGAGCCTTAAGGGCATCTAGGTATTACCTAAATCGTTACTCTTGGTAATTAAAAATTGGTGAAATTTCTTTGAAATTCTCTGTTTGGTTCATGGTCGACAATCGCCTACCAATTTTCTAATTGGAGTTTTAAAAAATCCTAACTTCATTTCTGCTGGAAAGAATTTTCAAATTAAGATACCTATTAAAATAAGCCTTAATTTTTGTTTAAAATTTATTGAGGAAAAAAATTAACTTTTGTACAAAAAAATTAACTTTTTTACAAAAAAAAAATTAACTTTTTTACAAACAAAAATTAACTTTTTTACAAAAAAAATTAACTTTTTACAAAAAAAAAAAACTTTTTTACAAAAAAAAATTAACGTTATCAAAATAATTAAATTTTGTACAAGGAAAAAATTAACTTGTTACAAAAAAAAACTAACTTTAATAAGCCAAAATTGAGTAAAATTTTAAGGATCGCCACATCTTTAAAATCATCAAGTTATACAACATCATTTTGTACAACATGTTGTTCTATCTAAACCCCCCTAATTGACTTTGTGTGGAAAAAAAAACAAACATTTCTGGCAGTCGTGTTTCTTTGTGTGAAAGGTACAAGGCAATAAAAGAAAAACGTCAAAAAAATCTGTAGCAACTGGTTTCCCTGTGTGAAAGGGCACTTACATTCCAAATTCAAAATTAAATGAGATATCAAACGAAATTAGCAAATTTGATAATGAAAACACTATTTTGCCAAATTCCGAAATGACCTCATTTCGGCTATAATGAAATCGTAGTATTAAACGTTTATTTTTGTTGTTTTCTCTTTCTGTTTTATGTTGTTCATTCTAGCTCAGGTGTATTGATATTTTCATACAAAAGTTTTCAGAGCTTTTGAAACTGAACCATTTTTCCCACCAGTTTTTTTTTCCAGCCATTTTGGCCGGAAAAATAGCCCATCTGGGAACACTGCAACACACTCACATAATGGCTCCGTGGTGATTCTAATTTGCATACTAATTTGATCCGACTTGAAATAGTTTTGGATCCGGTTTTGGGTTCGTTTATCAAGTGGTTTCGGATCAAAAACGGAGTCGCTTGCTTGAAGGGACACGATCAGCTGTGTTTTCCGCCACAACTAATTTACTACTGATAATGGCTGAGTTCACCAGTGTCAAGTTAGCACTACCTACTCGTATTTTTTTTTAAAAGTACGGCAACAAATTTTTTGTAATTTTTTTCTCTCCACAACTAATTTACTACATGGTGTCCGCTAAACTGGAAAGTCAGGGAAAGTCAGCGAACAAAATTTGGTCAAGGAAAGTCAGGGAATTCGGGAAGCGGTCAGGGAATTTTTTCTATATCAATTTTTAAAAAATTCACTGAACTCCTTTTTCACTTTCTCTCATAATAAACTTTTTTCTGATCAAACATTTCGTTTTGATTACATCTGTTTAAAATTATTCATTTCGTATCTTTTGCCATAACTGTGAATGTGTCAAAAAAATGAGTGAAACACAACTAACTTCACTTCATTGTATTGTGTTATTTCGTACAGTAATGGCCACGATCGGAAACCTATGTAGAGCTATCCAGAAAGGTACGTGTTGTTGGAATCCCTTGTAAAAACAGCTAATGACAAAACAGCTTTTGCTGTTGGATAGCTATCCATGTTATCTGAATTGTATCCCAAGCGAAGTCAAAAATAACCAATCCGTTCGAAAACCTATGGATATGAAACTATCTTAAGATCGATTCATGTAAATATACAAGGGTATGCACAATGAAACGTTTCTCGTCGTCACGTCACGCCAAAGTTGGGAAAATTGAAAAAAATACGCTCTCGTCGACGATTTTTATATTTGACTGATGGTGAATTTTGTGAAATTGTAGAAAAGAATAAAGAAAACAAGAAATAAGCGGAAATTAACAAAAAAATAAATTTTGTTGACAATGAAATTATATTTATAGATCTATTTATGTTGACAATATTATAATATTGTATTGTTTTAATTTATTAGGATTTTTAGCCGAAAATCCTTTCCCCAGCCAGCTATGGACAAACACAGGTATAATATTTATGCCGTTTCCGATTGGTCATCTGGAGCTACTCCATTTTCACTGTTTCTATTCCATTCCTATCGAATATGGAAAATCTGGAGTAGAAGGAGTAACTCCGAAACGTCCACTCGAAACCGACATTAAATAATAAAAGTAATTTCATTTTGATTTTTTTCATTATTTTGAACGCACACTGCACAGCAAGAATAAAAACAGTAAAAAATTTAACGCTGTCAAAAAACTCGTCGTCAAGAAAATCGTCGCATTGTAAATTGGGCAACGATTTTATGACTAGAAAAAAATGACAGCGAATCACAACACGCTATCGTCGCGTTTACTCCTTGCATTGTGAATCGACCTTTAAATAGGCTATCGCATAGGTTTCCGATCGCGGCCAATAAAAGTAAATATAAAAACTGTTAAATTTGACTGAGATTCAACCAACGCCGCGTCCAAGTTTATATGTTTTAAGTACGATTATTTCTTCATACTCTTTCTGCATACCTGAATTAATACATTTTGATTTATTTAAAAAAAAAAACTATTAAATATTAATATCGCACAGATGTATGATTTAAAAGGTGACGTGAAATAAGGCCCAACGAAATATCAAAAATTTGGCCTTATTTTGTTTTTAATTAATAACGCCAAATTTTAGTTTTGGCTTTATTTCGCTTTAGAAAACGAAATAAGGCCAATTTGGCTTTATTTCGTTTTCATTTTTTTTCACCGTTGTTCTTTTAACTCGGTTTAGTGCATTAACGCCCACGGAACTACCCCCGCGGGTGTAATTTCCCAAAAAAGAAACCGCGGGGGTTAGAGACTTTTACCCAAATCACTGTTTTGTACAAAAACTTTGAAAGCAGACCGACTGAAAGCATAGGCGCTTGCTAAAAAGTACTGTTTAGTTCAAAAACTTTGAAACTAAGGTGCCTGCCAGTTGGGGGATTAATTCCTTTTTTTTTTTGGGAACTAACCCCCGCGTGTGCTAGTTCCCATAAAAATGGAATTAAACCCGATCTTGGAGGCACCTATGTTATGGTGCCGTGACATTTGGCCGTATTTTGAAATATGGCCAAATGACACATTGTGAAAGCGTCAAATGTTCATATTCCAACATTTGGCTATTTATCGTTTTTACAAAGTGTCATTCGCCTATTATGGACATATGTCACTTTCAAATTATTCTTTTGCCAGAAGTAAGCGCGAATTTAAAGAAGAAACTTGTAAACGTTTTCAGAAGGTTGTTTCGAATTTTATATTATTTGTAAAGTATTTGTTTAAATGTTCTGGGAACTATCTTTAAAATCAAAAGTAAAACTTTTTAAAACAACTTTTTGAAAACGTTTACAAGCATTTTTTTTTTTAATTCGCTTTTTAATTTTGTTTTTAAAGATAGTTCACAGAACATTTTAAAAAATACTTTACAAAAAATATAAAATTCGAAACAACCTTCTGAAAAGGTTTACAAGTTTTTTGTTTTAATTCGCGCTTACTTCTGGCAAAAGAATAATTTGAAAGTGACATATTTCCATAATACGCGTATGACACTTTGTAAAAACGATAAATAGCCAAATGTTGGAATATGGACATTTGACGCTTTCACAATGTGTCATATGGCTATTTCATATACGGCCATATGACACATGGCCAAATGTCACGGCACCATAGCATAGGTGCCTCCCAGATCGGTGTAATTCCATTTTTATGGAAACTACCACACGAGGGGGTTAGTTCCCAAAAAAAAAAGGAATTAATACCCCAACTGGCAGGCACCTAAGTTTCAAAGGTTTTGAACTAAACAGTACTTCAGGAGGCCCACTTTGCGGGTTCAAGGATTTTAACTCCCTTTTTGGGTCCTCTCTTCCGCTCACGTGACTCCGTCTTTCCGCTTAGGGTACGCTCAGTCGCCTGGAAAGCACCTATGCTTTCAATCGGTCTACTTTCAAAGCTCCTGTTATCACTGAATTTTTTCGAAAAAACAAATTTGGTCTTATTTCCAAATGAAATTTGCCCTTATTTCATTTTGGAAATAGAAATAGAGCCAATTTGGACTTATTTCGTTTTATTTCGTTGGGCTTTATTTCACGTCACCATTTAAAATGATTTTATTATGTTATGAATTTGACCAATTTTTTTGTGTCACTTTTCCACTGTGATTATTAAGGCTATTTTGGTCTATTTGTAAAAAATGCGAATAAAAACAATATTATTTCATTATTTTCCCAACGTTTCGTGAGTATTCCTCACTTCTTCAGGGGTTTTACCTACATTTTTTTCAATTTGATTGTTAAAAACTACATGGGTACTCTGCTTCTTGTATCCTACTATTGCATCATTCCCGGAGACGGCACTTACACAAAATTGAACATAAAAGCAAATAAATAATAAATTAAGAACAAACTAGCAAAAAATAATCAAATACAAAATTAACAATGACACTTATATCGCAGTTGAGCTTAGGTACTTTTATTAAATTTAATGAAAGTACCTGCTAGATTGTTCTTAATATATTATTTATTTTTTTTAATGTTCAATTTTGTGTCAGTGCCGTCTTCGGCAATGATGCAATAGTAGGATATAAGAAGCAGAGTAGGTAGTTTTTTTTAACAATCAAATTGAAAAAAATATAGAACCCCTGAAGAAGTGAGGAATACTCACGAATCGTTGGGAAAATAATGGAATAATATTGTTTTTATTCGCATTTTTTACAAATAGACCAATAGAGCCTAAATAATAACAGTGTAAAAGGATTTTATTTAAATGGTCATTTATCATTATACTATGAACTACATTGCAAAACAATTTTTTTTTAAATTCATGCAGTTATTATTTTTCACTTTCAATACAATCGGTAATGTATACCTTCAGATAGATCTTTGAAAAATACAATTTGAGTTCTTTTTGCCTAAGGTTTAATTAACTCCATTCAAATATGTACATTTTCTACCACTTTGTGCAATATTTATTTAATACGTACCTTCTCATGAAAAAATATTTTTCTTTTTATTTTTTGGTCAGGGAAAATTTTGAAATTGGTCAGGGCCTTGTATATGAAATCCATAGTACTATCATGGTGAATGTCGAATGGACTGACATCTTCATTCAGTGGGCAAAAGGATTTCATTAAAATCCACAACCCTATCTCACGGAGACATTTGAATTTTGTGGAGAATTATTTGCAAGAATAGGAAAAGAATAGCCTAATTTATAACAGTTAGAGTGAAATAGGTAGAAGGGATGTTTTTTGTTGGTTTACATTTTTTTGTCGGTTACTTTTCTACGCAAAGGTGCAGAGAATTAAAAAGTGTGAAATAAAATTTTGGGTATTCTCCTTGGTTTGTAGGGTTTTGTGCGGTTAAAGAGGAAGGGGTGGTTTTTTCTTACAGCTTTGGGTGTCTTGTGAACAAGAAGACATCGGTGATGGCGGCGCGACGCGCGGCGCCTGAAGGTCAAGGCATAATAGGTAGGTAGATTATTTTTTTTTGCTTTCTAGATATTTAGGTCTGTTGGTAAGAATATGAGTGATGCAATAATTTATGAGTTTGATGGCGATGATGTTTTTTGATGAGTATGGCTCGTGGTAGGTAGTTAGCTATGTATGTCGCTATTTTATTTAACCTAGAAAAGTAGGTATGGTTGTATATAATTTGTGTTAAAATCTAGGTAGGAACCTGTAGGTAGGTAGGTACCTAGACCTACCCAAATTGAATTATTCAATTAAGTGAATGTTTATGATTATTTTTCACTGCTTTTTGTCTTTTTAAGGTGTTAGTTTAGAAATTTTAAATTAATAGGAATGATGGCTACCATTATTAGGATTTTCAGGAGAAATTTGAACTTAAAACTTACCATGTTGTTGAGCCTTAAGGGCGTCTAGGTATTACCTAAATCGTTACTCTTGGTAATTAAAAATTGGTGAAATTTCTTTGAAATTCTCTGTTTGGTTCATGGTCGACAATCGCCTACCAATTTTCTAATTGGAGTTTTAAAAAATCCTAACTTCATTTCTGCTGGAAAGAATTTTTAAATTAAGATACCTATTAAAATAAGCCTTTAAATGTGCCTTAATTTTTGTTTAAAATTTATTGAGAAAAAAAATTAACTTTTGTACAAAAAAAATTAACTTTTTTACAAAAAAAATTAACTTTTTTACAAACAAAAATTAACTTTTTTACAAAAAAAATTAACTTTTTACAAAAAAAAAAAAAACTTTTTTATAAAAAAAAAATTAACGTTATTAAAATAATTAAATTTTGAACAAGGAAAAAATTAACTTTTTACAAAAAAAACTAACTTTAATAAGCCTAAATTGAGTACAATTTTAAGGATCGCCACATCTTTAAAATAACTTCTTTTTTTAAGTTAAGCGTGAGGGTAGAGTTGCCAGTAGCCGGCCCCTTAACGAAATTTTCCGACAAAACTTATGAATAGGCCTTGAATTTTTAACTTTTTGATATTGTTTTATTTACCAAATTGTTCATTAGAGATTTCTTAAGAGTTATACAAACATAAAACAATAATATTTTAACGTAAAACAATATATTTCATTGTTTTTCTGAAAAAACTCACATTTTCCTGTTTTCGGCCCCTTGGATCCTGATTCCGGCCTTTGTGTTTCCTTTACTCAGCCCCCTCAGTAAAAGGCTATATTTACGAATTCAACTATTTTATTTTTTTTTTCCTTATAACAAAACAACATACCTACCTACTTTCATTTTTAGTTATATTAGAAAAACAAGTATTAATCATAAAAAAATACATTTTATGAGTTTCTTGTCTCCAAGTTGTGTTCATTATAAATGTTTAATCTTTAAATAAATGTCAAATTAATAAATTAAATACAAAATTCAAATTATTTTTCTAATTTTAGTTTTAATTTTTATTTTATGGGTACATAGGTATATTAAAACTTAATATCCCGATATCCCAAGGATGGAGTAGCACTCCGAAACACGTCGCATAGTTATATTTAAAATCAAAAGTTGTGATATGAAGTTTTAATATATAAAATTAAAATAAAAATTAAAATAAAAAATTAAAATAAATAAGGAAATGATTTCTGGGTATATTCTTAGAACAATATCGTTGTACAGTAATGGTCTATCTCTAACTGTTACATCTTTTATCGGGGATTTAAGAAAAGGCTTACTTTGGTGTTCCCTTAGCCATGTTAACAGAAATTTCTCTGTTAATACTAATGATAGAAACTTCGTTTAATAAGAAAATGACGAAATTTAAATATTAAAATATTGAAATTACTTATGTTTTAAGTGGAGTGAATGAATATAATTCAATTAAAAAGTTCAAGTGACCTTAACTCCAGAAATAATTGTGTTTCGCCCAAGGTATAACAGTGGGCTCTTCAGTCAGTCTGTTATACCCTACTAAGACACAAATTTTGGTCGATGTTTACCGACTCTTATAAAAATCACAGCACGAAGATACTGTGAATTTTATTATTCCAGGGGAATTTGTTTAAATTCGTGCACCCAGAAAATAATTACCCGTGGTCAGGATTTTTATAATAAGAAAATGACGAAATTTAAATATTAAAATATTGAAATTACTTATGTTTTAAGTGGAGTGAATGAATATAATTCAATTAAAAAGTTCAAGTGACCTTAACTCCAGAAATAATTGTGTTTCGCCCAAGGTATAACAGTGGGCTCTTCAGTCAGTCTGTTATACCCTACTAAGACACAAATTTTGGTCGATGTTTACCGACTCTTATAAAAATCACAGCACGAAGATACTGTGAATTTTATTATTCCAGGGGAAATTGTTTAAATTCGTTTAGGCTTTTATTTGTAGAGGAAATACCAGCCTTTGTAATTGCGTTTAAATAAATTTGATTTCGTTTTTGAGTCCTCAGATATCCTGTTTGTAGCCTGTACCATTTTTCTTTTTGACTTTAAGGTCAATTTTTATCCAGAAAATAGGCTTTTTCTTTTTAAGCTCAGAAAAGAGTTCTGAACAGAGTCCGAGCATATCGAGAATGCTCTGAACATCCTCTGAACTAAGCGTGTTCTGACTTCTGAGCGCTCAGAATTATGTATTTTCGAAACACACCTGAACACTTAGCTGTCACTATTTTATTTTACTAAAGAAATTAAAAGGACAGTCATGTTTCTCGTCCAGTTCAAGCCTCCTGAAATAAGACCAAGCCTTAAACAAATTTTGCCCTTTCTGAGGATTAAGTACCTACTAACTGACTGCTTAACTGACTATTGAAAAAAAGTAGGTATGGTTGTATATAATTTGTGTTAAAATCTAGGTAGGAACCTGTAGGTAGGTAGGTACCTAGACCTACCCAAATTGAATTATTCAATTAAGTGAATGTTTATGATTATTTTTCACTGCTTTTTGTCTTTTTAAGGTGTTAGTTTAGAAATTTTAAATTAATAGGAATGATGGCTACCATTATTAGGATTTTCAGGAGAAATTTGAACTTAAAACTTACCATGTTGTTGAGCCTTAAGGGCGTCTAGGTATTACCTAAATCGTTACTCTTGGTAATTAAAAATTGGTGAAATTTCTTTGAAATTCTCTGTTTGGTTCATGGTCGACAATCGCCTACCAATTTTCTAATTGGAGTTTTAAAAAATCCTAACTTCATTTCTGCTGGAAAGAATTTTTAAATTAAGATACCTATTAAAATAAGCCTTTAAATGTGCCTTAATTTTTGTTTAAAATTTATTGAGAAAAAAAATTAACTTTTGTACAAAAAAAATTAACTTTTTTACAAAAAAAATTAACTTTTTTACAAACAAAAATTAACTTTTTTACAAAAAAAATTAACTTTTTACAAAAAAAAAAAAACTTTTTTATAAAAAAAAAATTAACGTTATTAAAATAATTAAATTTTGAACAAGGAAAAAATTAACTTTTTACAAAAAAAACTAACTTTAATAAGCCTAAATTGAGTACAATTTTAAGGATCGCCACATCTTTAAAATAACTTCTTTTTTTAAGTTAAGCGTGAGGGTAGAGTTGCCAGTAGCCGGCCCCTTAACGAAATTTTCCGACAAAACTTATGAATAGGCCTTGAATTTTTAACTTTTTGATATTGTTTTATTTACCAAATTGTTCATTAGAGATTTCTTAAGAGTTATACAAACATAAAACAATAATATTTTAACGTAAAACAATATATTTCATTGTTTTTCTGAAAAAACTCACATTTTCCTGTTTTCGGCCCCTTGGATCCTGATTCCGGCCTTTGTGTTTCCTTTACTCAGCCCCCTCAGTAAAAGGCTATATTTACGAATTCAACTATTTTATTTTTTTTTTCCTTATAACAAAACAACATACCTACCTACTTTCATTTTTAGTTATATTAGAAAAACAAGTATTAATCATAAAAAAATACATTTTATGAGTTTCTTGTCTCCAAGTTGTGTTCATTATAAATGTTTAATCTTTAAATAAATGTCAAATTAATAAATTAAATACAAAATTCAAATTATTTTTCTAATTTTAGTTTTAATTTTTATTTTATGGGTACATAGGTATATTAAAACTTAATATCCCGATATCCCAAGGATGGAGTAGCACTCCGAAACACGTCGCATAGTTATATTTAAAATCAAAAGTTGTGATATGAAGTTTTAATATATAAAATTAAAATAAAAATTAAAATAAAAAATTAAAATAAATAAGGAAATGATTTCTGGGTATATTCTTAGAACAATATCGTTGTACAGTAATGGTCTATCTCTAACTGTTACATCTTTTATCGGGGATTTAAGAAAAGGCTTACTTTGGTGTTCCCTTAGCCATGTTAACAGAAATTTCTCTGTTAATACTAATGATAGAAACTTCGTTTAATAAGAAAATGACGAAATTTAAATATTAAAATATTGAAATTACTTATGTTTTAAGTGGAGTGAATGAATATAATTCAATTAAAAAGTTCAAGTGACCTTAACTCCAGAAATAATTGTGTTTCGCCCAAGGTATAACAGTGGGCTCTTCAGTCAGTCTGTTATACCCTACTAAGACACAAATTTTGGTCGATGTTTACCGACTCTTATAAAAATCACAGCACGAAGATACTGTGAATTTTATTATTCCAGGGGAATTTGTTTAAATTCGTGCACCCAGAAAATAATTACCCGTGGTCAGGATTTTTATAATAAGAAAATGACGAAATTTAAATATTAAAATATTGAAATTACTTATGTTTTAAGTGGAGTGAATGAATATAATTCAATTAAAAAGTTCAAGTGACCTTAACTCCAGAAATAATTGTGTTTCGCCCAAGGTATAACAGTGGGCTCTTCAGTCAGTCTGTTATACCCTACTAAGACACAAATTTTGGTCGATGTTTACCGACTCTTATAAAAATCACAGCACGAAGATACTGTGAATTTTATTATTCCAGGGGAAATTGTTTAAATTCGTTTAGGCTTTTATTTGTAGAGGAAATACCAGCCTTTGTAATTGCGTTTAAATAAATTTGATTTCGTTTTTGAGTCCTCAGATATCCTGTTTGTAGCCTGTACCATTTTTCTTTTTGACTTTAAGGTCAATTTTTATCCAGAAAATAGGCTTTTTCTTTTTAAGCTCAGAAAAGAGTTCTGAACAGAGTCCGAGCATATCGAGAATGCTCTGAACATCCTCTGAACTAAGCGTGTTCTGACTTCTGAGCGCTCAGAATTATGTATTTTCGAAACACACCTGGACACTTAGCTGTCACTATTTTATTTTACTAAAGAAATTAAAAGGACAGTCATGTTTCTCGTCCAGTTCAAGCCTCCTGAAATAAGACCAAGCCTTAAACAAATTTTGCCCTTTCTGAGGATTAAGTACCTACTAACTGACTGCTTAACTGACTATTGAAAAATTGGCCTTTAGGCCTAATTTATTTAATCCCCATTTAATTTAAACGCATCATTAAAAAAGGGATTGTTTAAAATTTTCATACAAATTTGATTAATTTCCCATTTTTAATAGCAAATTTAAATTTAATGTAGAGTGAATAAGTTAGGACCTAATTTATAATAAAATAATTAAATATAATAAAATTGTGGTATTTTTCCTTTTGTTTTTAAAGGGGCCGAAATAAGGAGACAGACAAAAAATAATGTTTCCTATCTTCGGCCGGGGTGGCCGAATATAAGCAACAGAGGTTTTTTGTGTGTCCTATTGCCGGCCCGCTTAAAAAAATCGTAAAAATTACTTTTTTTTCGCTTTTTAAAGTAGATTTGACTAAAATATAACATAATAAACAAATATATATGCATAAAAGACATTTACTTCTTAATATTTCAAAATAAACGCTTATTTTGGAACAATGTCCAACTAACGTTTTTGACAACAAAACTTAATAAAATCGTGTGCCGGCGAGATCGCACAACTACAGATGTAAAAACTGAGCTAGTATACTTGTATAATGGAACGAAAAAAGTTGCAATTAGTAGGAGAGAGATGACAGACCCTTTAAAAACTCTAACCACAGAAGTATCACTACTATTTCACTAATTACGAGCCATTTTTTGGTAGGCGGCCGGCTACTGGAGACGGCCGGAATTAGGCAACTCTACCCTAGTCAACTAATTTATATACATATATAGGTATTTACGCTCAGCCCTGACTCACATTAAATAACATAGTGCCTTTGGCGACAGGGGCTTTTGGCGACCTGCTACCTACTAGTAAGTATGTAAATAATTTTGTATTTGTTAATCTAACGGGAACAAAGTGGGGTGTTTGAATAAAAAAATTAAAATTTGATTTTTATCGCTTTAAAAAAATTAAAAAAAAAAACTAGTGATACACAATTATATACCTATACATAAAATTATCGTAAATGGCCAAAACTTGGGCAATTATTTTTTGATATTTATAAAGGAAGTATCAAATGAAAGGTTATAAAATACAAAAATTATATACAGGGTTTTTGTTTTTGAATCAGCTTTTTTATGGTGTTAGGTATGAATTTTTGAGTAGAAGCTCCCATCGATCCTAGCTCCGCGTCTATTAAAAAGAGGGGGTCAAAGGTCACGAAGCATGGTATTTCGCTGATTTTGATCAAACAAAAATCATGACGTAAATATTTCAGTTTATCATTGAAATATAGGATCAAAAGCGTGCTTACAAATATCTGGGGTGAAAGGTGTTTTTATAGAAGGGGCGGGAGGGGGGTAGTTGTAGATTAAAGAATGGGGTGTGGACTTATAATGAAAAAGTATATAAATTAGTGTCAGTGAAATTGTGCAAAGAAGTGGACAAACGATGTGCCATATGCGTAGGTTACCTCAAAATTATTTTTTTGTGGTTTGAATACCCCCTGACCCCTCCTCAAAAACCACCCGTCTACCCTCTTCATGACTTCGTTATCATGACAAATATCACATTTTTTCACAATTCCATTGACACTATTTTCTAAACTTTTTACAATATAAATCCACACCCCATTCTTCATTCTGCAACCCTCCCCCCCCCCTCCTAGCTTTAAAACACCCTTTCACCCCAGATATTTGTAGATTTGTAGGCACGCTTTTGATCCTAACTTTCAATGATAAATTAAAATATTAACGTCATGTTTCATTGTTCGACGATTTTTGTTTGATCAAAATCAGCGAAATACCATGCTTCGTGACCTTTTACCCCCTCTTTTTAATAGACGCGAAGCTAGTATCGATGGGGACTCTTACTCAAAAATTCATAACACCATAAAAAAGCTGATTCAAAAACAAAAACCCTGTTTATAATTTTTCCGAGCTTTGTAGGAATTTATGTCTAATTTTCCTGGATTATAATGTTTAAATGATCTTCTAGTTTTAAGTGTTTGACTAAACTAAAAATTAATTGAAGCAGGTTATAAAGAAAAAAATAGTATTTAGTGAAATTAAATTTTGAAAAAAAATTAATACAATTTTTTCCAATTTTTGTTCTCTAGTTTAAGGTAATTGTTAAAAAAAAAGGTATTTTTAAAATTGATTCAATATAGCTTTTAACGGCCTTTAGTCCACAAAAATTGGCGTTTCGTCCCGGCGTTCTCACTTGGACTCTTCAGTTGACAGTGAGGGCCTTGTCAAGACGCAATTTTTATTAAGTTCAGTCCAGATTACATCAACTTACAGCGAAAATCAATTGTAAACTATATCCAATCCAATAAGAATTTCTAATCAAGAATTGTTGGAAATTTTGTTAGTCGTGGCCTAGCATTAATTACATATGAGTTTTTTTTTTATAATACAAATTCTATATACTATTGAAATACATCAGCCAAGTAGCAGACTTAGCTTTATTTAATTAGACTTGTTGAATTATTGATTCAATATAGCCTTTCACGGCCTTTAGTCCATAAAAATTGGCGTTTCATTCCGGCGTTCTAACTTTTTAAATTTGTTTTTCAGAAAAATTGTTTAAAGATTTTTAGTTTTTAAAAGTATAGATATACCTTAGGTCCTGTACCAAAACGACCGGTACAGTACCGAAAATTAACGCTGTGTACCGCGTAATAAAGAAAAGCCTCGGTAAACACAAATATACCGAAATAAAATTCGTGTTCCAAAATTTGAAAATAAATTGAGATCAAGTCTGATCTGTATATGTACCTACCTAGGTACATATACAGGGTGTCCCATTAACAATGGTCCAAACCAAGAACTGGTGAAAGGCCAGGGCATACCATACTTTTCCATACCGAGTCATAGCAGTTCTCGATTAATGGCTATTTGTTGAAATTTGAAAAAAAAATCTTACTTTGAACCAGATTTTTGCTCACCCTGTCCACAATTGATTTTTTTTTTTTTTTACAAATTTTGCATTAAAACATTGACTTATAGTTACACTAACTTAACTAAGTAAAATATTTTTCATTGGCATCACCATTTGCCTAAAATTCATTAGTTAATATTGAACTTTGCCAAAATAAATTTTGACCTCAATCTTCTGAAGAGCTCCCTGAACAAAATTCATATGGCTCAATACAGGTTTTTATATTTCAAAAATTGCTTATTTTTCTGTAGTTTTTGAAAAAGTATAAAACTTGCCAAAGCTATGTTTAAGTAGACTGTTATAACCGTTTGAACCCAATCAATAAAAGTATGTAAAAAACCCAAAATTCGATTCTTTACCTGGTTTAGATTTTCCCAAGTATCATAAAATGTATGGGCTTTTGGGTGCACTTATTAATGAGTTTTTCTATTATTGTTTTGTTCGTCAGGTAAAAATAATAAAACTTTATGTTATAAGGCATTTTTTGAATACAAAATTGACCTCAAAGTCAAAATTTAACTCGGGCAAGAAAAATTGAACACCATTTAAAATTAAAAATCTAGAAACCCTAAACACATATCGGCTTAACTTAAACGTAGTTCTAAAGGCTAGTTTTTTCTAACTAAAAAAAGTCCAAAATGAGGTCCCTACCATTAGCACTGACAGAGAAATTAACCTTAACAGGGGTCAGGGTACACCATAGTTTGCCTTTTTTTAAATCCTCAAAAAATGATGTCAAAGTTGAAAATCAGACTTCACTATAAAACAATTTTTTCCTTAGAATATGACCAAAAATCACATGCCAAAGTATGGGTTATGAATTACCGGACACCCTGTATACATATAAGTATGTGCATACCTACCTATAGCTGTGTATAATTCAATTTTCAGTGCACTATCCGTCTTGCAATTTACATTCATTTTCGCCTTCTGGTTGATTTGAAAAATAAAAATGTTAGCTACATACCTATGTAGTATACATACCTATAGCTAGTTTTAATTAAACGAACAATGTTGTAGGTACATATGCGTAGCTAGGTATATATTTCAAAAATTGCTATGTAGGTAGGTTCCTACCTAACCTACACTCAAATAAAAAAAAATGATTTGACAACTAAAACTTATAAAACCTACCTACCCACTATGATATAGCCCATTGGCTGAAATTCAACCACCACATTGACAGACTAGTGTCAAACAATTAAAATTTACCTAGGTAGGTACCTTCATACCTACCTACATTCCTACTAGTATGATAAATTGTGAATGCAAAGTCAAACCAAATAAACCTACCTACCTCCTACCTACCCTGAAAATCAAACAAACAAATTTCAAGCCAAAAACAGGAAATTTGTTTTTAATTTCTGTACCTAGGTATACAATCTACCTACCACCAAGAACCTACCTACCTCAACTTGCATACAAATTCTCACTTTTGTCATTTACTTATATAGGTATTCCTCGGCATAATAAATTGTAAATTTCTTGTGAAAAATTTCAGGTCAAACTCAAAATCATCCTACAATTTGGATATTAATAAAACCTACCATTCATTATTTATACAATATATCTACTTATTTAGTTATATTTTCCTTTTCCGCAAAAAAATATGCTCAAAATCTTGCACTTGCAACAAATTTCACGGCAAATAAGAAATCTTTGCCAGACAATTGAATATAAAAACTACCCTCAATAATACCTATACGATGGCATATACAAATATATAAATAAACTTACACAACATGACCATATTTTTCTTTCCCGCATTAAAATCAACCTACCCTTGATAATATACGCATTATTCTTTCCCACAAAAAAAAAAAACTATATTCCTTGCTTCAAGGTTGATGACGACGGCGACAACGACGACGCAAACGAGAACGACTAACATAATGTATGTCTACTCTCCACTTCTCTTGTTCTTCTCGCATATATCATATCAGTAAATTAAGAAAAAAATATTACTTTGCACATTCAATCAAAGAGGACACGAACATTTTTTTGTCATTCTCTTCACCTTTTTCTCATCACATACCTTTAAAAAAAACCTTGAATTGGTAATCTCACTTACTCCATTTGATTCTTATTAGAATCAAAAAAATACACTTCTCTTGCTCTAACTACATAAGTCTCAATTCTCCGATTAATGCAAGTCTCCCAAAAATGGAAGTGTCCGCCGAAAATTGTCTCCCTAAAATAGATTTCTCCGCGAGCTAAGGAGGCGCCACCACAGGCAGTGGGTCGACCTAAAAATTGTTGTCCATGATAGTACTATGGATTTTATATACAAGGGTCAGGGAAATTTATTTTGAAAAAATAGTACTAGTAAAAAGCTTTAAATAATGGCATGTTTTATTTTCGAATTTCCCTTTTTAATGACTGAGTTCACCAGTGTCAAGTTAGCACTACCTACTCTTATTTTTTTTTAAAAAGTACGGCAACAAATTTTTTGGAATTTTTTTCTCTCCACAACTAATTTACTATTAAAAACTTTAAATAATGGCATGTTTTATTTTCGAATTTCCCTTTTTAATGGCTGAGTTCACCAGTGTCAAATTAGCACTACCTACTCTTATTTTTTAAAAAATTACGGCAACAAATTTTTTGGAATTTTTTTCTCTCCACAACTTATTTACTACTAAAAAGCTATAAATAATGGCATGTTTTATTTTCGAATTTCCCTTTTTAATGTCTGAGTTCACCAGTGTCAAGTTAGCACTACCTACTCTTATTTTTTTTAAAAAGTACGGCAACAAATTTTTTTGGATTTTTTTTCTCTCCACAACTAATTTACTACTAAAAAGCTTTAAATAATGGCATGTTTTATTTTCGAATTTCCCTTTTTAATGGCTGAATTCACCAGTGTCAAGTTAGCACTACCTACTTTTATTTTTAAAAAAAATTACGGCAATAAATTTTTTGGAATTTTTTTCTCTCCACAACTAATTTACTTCTAAATAGCTAGAATTAACTGCGTACTTAGTTTTTAGAATTTCAAAAATTGTAGTGCCAAGTTTATATCATGTTAGCACTACATACTAATTTTTTTTTTTTAATATTAAAAATAGTACTCAAAAATTTTGTTAGAATTTTTTTCTTTCCACAACTTATTTAATATTAAAAAGCTTCAACGAACTGCTTACTTAGTTTTTGGAATTTCACAAAGTGTAGTGCCAAGTTGATATCAAGTTAGCACTACTTACCATTTTTTTAAAAAATAGTAGAGCTACAAATTTTTTTTTTCCACAACTAATTTACTACTAAAAAGCTACAATTAACTGCATATTTACTTTTTTGAATTTCCACAACTGTGGTGCTAACTTGACATACATGAAAAAGAAACCTGCTAGACGGTTGTTTTTGATACCGCGATATTGTAAGTCTTTTTTGTCTTTAGTTCTTGCTGGAAATATAAACCCCTAGCTCAGCTGTGATCGTTTTTTTTTGGACCTTTAACTGCTACAAAAAAAAAAAATGTAAATCATTGCCAGTCTGCATCTTGATGTTATTTATTGATGTGCGAGAAATCGCCTCCACCCACCCTACATTTGGTTACCTCCCTCGCTAGAGCAACCCCTTTATCTGACTTCTTCTTCTACTTTTCGTTTCATCCACCTCCCATTCTCTCTCTCATCCCTTTTATTAAGAAAATACTCTGATATAATTTTATTTCAAACATAAAACAAAATATTCAATAAACTCATTATATAAGTATGTAGAATACGTATAAAAGTAACGTTTTTTAATTCATTATTTATACATTTTATTTAAAAATTAAATTAAAGGGAACAATTAAATTTTAACAAATTATACAATACTAGCTCTAGTGGCAACCCTGCTGTTTTTAATCAAAAATTTCAATAAAAAAAATTTACAATTCCGTCTTCGAATTATTTAACAAATTTGGGATATACGGTCCTCTTTTATCTGTTTGCAACTACTTTAAAACATTAATACCCCTGAAACCACCCTTTAATTCGCGTATGTATCTATTAGGTTAGGTTATATATTGTAGTATTTTACTAAGGGTTCGCAAAAAAAACTTATTTCCTTTATTCAAACTGAAACAACAATTACTTCACAAGATAAAACGCTTTTATTTCAAATCTTTTATTTCTACTACTTTTATTATAATCAAGCACAAGTATGCAACTCTTTATTCACACTGACATTTATTCATTCACATTCAAAATCGAACTGCCGCTTTCGGACTTGTGCCCCTGTATTTATATCCGAAAATAAAGGGTTCTAGAATTTTCAAGAGTCTGCTAGATGGTGCTTTCCAAAAAGGTTTCGTCAATTATTCCAGTACGAACACCAACCGTGATGGATTTAATTATTGATTTCACTCAAAGATGGCGCGGAAAGTTGTACTAATGTGTGGTCGTTTACATAACTGGGCATATTCACCACATTGCCCCCCTCTTAGGATTTATCGTCCCGATTTTATCCATTATTCCCACCCTTATAACGATGTAAACGGTCGCAGTGTACTACTTTAAGCTTACCCCTTACTCCTCTCTGAATGCGGTAAACCACATCATTGATTCGCTTCAGAACGGTATATGGGCCTTCCCAGATTTGTTGTAGTTTTGGTGACAGTCCCTTTTGTCGGTGAGGATTGTAAAACCACACCAGGTCTCCTTCTTGGAATCTAATCGTTGTTGCAAGAGCGTCGTACCGTGCTTTCATCCTATCACTAGCGGTTTTTATGTTTTTCCTTGTCCGTTGATGAATGTCAATGAGTCTTTCTTTGAGGTTATCCACATATTCATCTGACCTTTCCGGTTCCATGGTATGGCATCCAAATTTGACTTCACTGGGCAGGCGTTCAGGATCTCCGATGGTGCATGTCCTGTTGAACTATGAACCGCACTTCGATAGGCCATCAAGAACAATGGAATATGGCGGTCCCAGTCTCGTTGGTAGTCACCTACAACCTTGGACAGATGTTCTTTAAGAGTCCTGTTGAATCGTTCTACCATCTTATCAGATTGTGGATGAAGCGGTGTTGTCCTCGTCTTTTTGATGCCAAGGAAAGAGCAAGTCTCCTGAAAGATGTTAGATTCGATGTTCCTTCCTTGGTCAGAATGCAGTTCCAAAGGTACGCCGAACCTGCTCACCCAATTGAAGATAATCTGATCAACAACTGTTTTAGTTTCTTGATTTGGGATGGCAAATGCCTCAGGCCACTTGCTTAAGTAATCCATGTTTACAAGGATGTATCGGTTTCCGCTGTTTGTCTCCGGAAACGGACCTGCGACATCTACTGCTATTCTTTTGAAAGGTGTGCCCACATTGTACTGTTGCATTTTACTTTGAAGCTTTCTACCTGGTCCCTTGGTAGCAGCACAAGTATCACATTTTCTGCACCACTTTTCGACATCATCTCTTGCATGTAGCCAGTAGAACCGTTGTCGTATCTTCTCCAGAGTTTTATTGACTCCCAAATGACCTCCAGATGCTCCATCATGCATCTCTCGAAGAACGTCATTAACCTTTGACCTAGGCACTATCAACTGCATCAGATAAGACTTGCCATCTGCAGATTCCCATTTGTGCCTTAGTACTCCTTCTTGCACATGAAGTGAGTCCCACTGTGCCCAATATGCTTTGAGAGCTGGACTTCTATCGCAGATGTCACCCCATTCTGGTTTTTCTCCGTGTTCCTTCCATGCAAGAATGGGTTCTATATCCGAGTCTTCTTGTTAGGCAGTCCTCAGTTCTTCATTGCTCCTACCGTAAATGGGATCGGCTCTTATTCGTTGGATGGCAACCGCTTCCTTTTCTTCTTGGCGCGTGCAATGCTTACAGTGCTGTTTACACGGTCGTCGAGACAATGCATCTGCGTTTGAGTGCAGCTTTCCTCTTCGATGTTGAATTTCGTAGTCGTATGTCTGCAGTCTCTCGATCCATCTTGCTACTTGACCTTCTGGATTTTTGAAGTTCAGAAGCCAATTAAGCGCACCATGGTCTGTTCGAAGGAGGAACTTCTGTCCATAGATGTACTTATGGAAGTGCTTTGTTGCCAAAATCAAAGCTAGAAGTTCCCTCCTGGTCACGCAATAATTGCGCTCTGGCCTCGAGAGCACCTTACTGTAGTAGGCGACGACTTTTTCTTCTCCTTCATGGACTTGCGACAGTACAGCTCCAATTCGGACGTTACTGGCATCAGCATCGATGATGAAAAGTTTTTCATGAGTCGGATAGGTCAGCACTGAAATACAGCCTTAAGGTTTTCACAATGCTCGTCAAAAGTTTTTCCATAAACGTTGGCATCATCCAAATATACAAGGCATGATTTCCAAGTAAGGCCTTGAAGAACACACTCCATCAGACGCTCAAATGTTGGCGGAGCGTTGCACAGTCCGAATGGCATCACTTGAAACTGCCACAGACCATTTCCGGTTGAGAAAGCTGTCTTCTCTCGATCTTCTGGATGGATTTCTACCTGCCAGTAGCCACTCTTCAATTCTAACGTCGAGAACCATTGAGCTCCTTCAATTGCATCCAATGTATCGCTGACTCTGGGCAGAGGGTAGCTGTCTTTCTTTGTTACATCGTTCAGCCTACGGTAGTCCACACAAAATCGGGTGCTTTTTGGAATTTTGGACTTTGTGGAATTTTCGATTAGACCATCTGTCTTCATTGTCGATATCATTTCTTCAACTTCGGCTTGTTTGGCTAATGGGAGACGTCTTGCTGGTTGTCGAATCGGTCTCGCATCACCTGTGTCGATTCGGTGCTGTACCAGTTGTGTTCGACCATACTGCCCACTCGGTGAAGAAAATATATATAATATATGATGTTGACTTAGATTGGATGGCTTGAGAATTTTGGCTTTCATGGAGCTGAATTTTCCGGGGTCCATTTGTTCTTCTGTGTTAATTTCTGTGATTTTAGTTATTGCGGTCACAGATTCGCATTTTCCAATTACTTCTCCTTTCTTGAGCTTGACCTCGTACGGTTTGATGTTCAGAATCCGTACGGGTACCATGTTGTTCTTTGCTTCCACAAGAGTCTTCCCTAAGATGATGTTTTGGGAAGATTGCTCAGACTCTGGTTCCACCATGAGGTATCGATGGCTACCTAGATCGCCCTCGATTTTCGTCCAAACAAACACTTCTGAAGAGGCAGGCAAGCCTGATGATAGTTCTTTGAGTTGATGAGTTTTCGTTGCCATAAACCATAGGAATCTCTACATTTTGGTACTTCAACACTTGCTTACCGATATCCAGAATCACTCCGTGCTCTTTCGTGAAGTCGATTCCAATTATGCACTGATCACATATGTCTGCTAAAAAAAATAGATGCGAAAACTCTAATTCTGCCAAACGGATTTTAAGACGAACTTCTCCATATACTCTTGCTGCCTCACCTGTCGCAGTTTTAAGACGGTAGCTATTGGTGTTGTGTAGCCACGTCATCTTGACCAAGTCTCTCCGCACTATGGAGGCTGTGGCATCGGTGTCAATTGTAGCCACGTGTTTGTTGCCATTTAATGTTGCGTCCACTATCAGACTCTTATTGTTTCGTTTAGTCTGCGAGACTTGGATTGTGGTTCTGGGCCCATCGATACCAGGGCGAGCAGGAGCGATGATGTTATTGCTTACCTGTTCGCGGGTATTATTCCTGTTTCCACAATGTTGACAGGCGACTCTTCTTGGTGGCAATCTGCACTGGCGCTGGAGATGTCCGGTTTTGTTGTAATTCCAGCATCGAGCAGGTCCTTCTCGCTGACTTCTATGGAATTTAGCTCTCTGGCAAGAACATTCCTCAACTTCAAGTTCTCTTACCCGATGAACTCCAAAGAAAGCCTGTTCTGATGCTTCCATAGTCAGAGCGAACGCTAATGCTTCAGAAAGCGTGCGTTTTCCAGCAATTCAAATTGCTCGCTGGAGGTTGATGTCGAAAACTGCACGGACAAAAGCCTCCGTTGCTAGCTGGTTGGTAATTTCATCTCCTGCAGTCGGGTATGCTAGGTGTGCCAACCGTTCAATGTCTGCTTGGAGTTGTTGTAGACTTTCATCTCTTTTCTGGACTCTGGTATTGA
Source organism: Melangyna quadrimaculata (assembly GCA_949320155.1). Taxonomy (NCBI): domain Eukaryota; kingdom Metazoa; phylum Arthropoda; class Insecta; order Diptera; family Syrphidae; genus Melangyna; species Melangyna quadrimaculata. The sequence continues at coordinate 350,240,371 of OX439483.1, read as the reverse complement.
GCTGAACGCGAAAGACTTCTTTCATATGGCTATCGCCGACGCGTTTGCCAATGGCCTGAACAAGAGCACCGAAGTTGCCGTTCTGGTCTGCTGGTATGGTTTGCAAAAGAGGAACCTCTAAGTCAAGGGCAACAAACTTGTTCTCAAAGGCATCTAGTTTACCTTCGAGGACGTGTTTCTGTTCCTCAAATTGTTCGAGAAGATTTTTTCTGTTTTTTCCAGTAAATTCTTTTGACCGTCGCGTTGTTCTTTAATGTGGGCAAGCAGCTGAGCCATCATATTGGTCATGTCTATGGTTGTACTTACTTGCTCTTCCGGCATTTCAATTTCACATAGAAACGTGTCTGGATTTTCATCGTGTTGCCTTAAATCTTCCTGCAGACGGATAATGAGGTCGTTTCTTGTTCCAGCAGTAGGAAGGCCTCGTCTGTTTAGTTCTGCTTTAAGTTCAACACAATTCAATGCATTCACAATTTTACCCATTTTTTTTTCTATTTTGTTCTTATAATTTTATTGTGTGTCACTTTTCACAAACACCTTTCTTATTTGTTCACTAGTCTACACGCTTTATCAATTTTTTTTTTCACCATCAATTATCTGAATTCACAGATTAAATAAGTTTTATTCTACTCTTTCTGACACCAATGTAATATTTTACTAAGGGTTCGCAAATAAAACTTATTTCCTTTATTCAAACTGAAACTGCAATTAATTCACAAGATAAAACGCTTTTATTTCTACTATTTTTATTATAACCAAGCACAAGTATGCAACTCTTTATTCACACTGACATTTATCAATTCACATTCAAAATCGAACTGCCGCTTTCGGACTTGTGCCCCTGTATTTATATCCGAAAATAAAGGGTTCTAGAATTTTCTAGGGTCTGCTAGATGGTGCTTTCCAAAAAGGTTCCGTCAATTATTCCAGTACGAACACCAACCGTGATGGATTTCATTATTGATTTCACTCAAAGATGGTTGTACTAATGTGTGGTTGTTTACATTACTGGGCATGTTCACCACAATATATATCTAGTTAATAGTGTATTTGTATCACCAATTCAAATGAAATTTAATGACAAAAATTAAACTCACCTCTGTACTTCCTTTGGTAGTGTCCACTGCTGCTGGAGAATATGGGGAGTACATTTTTGTTGTTGTGTCTTTGTCTGCACACTTTGAATTAAAGTTAGTTTAGATCGTATCGCAACTATATATACATATGTACCCGTTACTTCCGCGAACTTAAATTTGAAACACTCGGTTCGCGAAACGATAATTCTTTTCGATTATAAATTTCAACTATGGCCGACACTGAAACCACTTTGAGGCACAATTTAATTATGTAAATTATCAATAAAAAAAATAAAAAAAAAATATAAGAAAATGTCATAAAAAGGAATACAAAAAATATAACTTTGGTTCTGGTGGGCTTCGAACCTAGTCTTCGTAAACCTGTCCTTCCTAAGTTTGACGCTCTAACCCTCAAGGCTATGCTGAGGTTTATTTTTATATGGCCTAGACGACAATGTGACCCTCTTGATGAAGAATCCGAGAGTTGAAAATTAAATTCTTTCTTTTTCTGGCAACCTGGTGTTTTCTTGACACTTTTAAAATTTGAGAAAAGGGCTGCTGGTTGGGATTAAACTTTTCCGACGGTTGCCAATAGAAGCTATGGTGACTCCTAACCGTCGGTGAATTTTCCTCGTACGGGTACTTTCACTTCAATTATGGTATGTAGTTTTTTGTCTTTAATTTTTTTTTTTTTGATTTAATAACCCTTTTTAGGGCACTTTTTATAAAACTAAACGATCGCGTTACTATAATTTAAACGCTTTAAAGTTTGACTAGAATACAAATTTTAATTTTGATCATTTCAAAATGTATAATGTAGGTACGTATATGCGAATCTATTTTCGATGGCGACCAATCGTGTCAACGTTCTCTGTTCGGATCTATGTAAGCTTTGCAATATTTCCCCGTTCTATCACTAAGAGGCCAGTTATAGCTATCATTGAAAACCATCATTGAAAATATTAATTGTCAATTTTGAGAGATTTTGAAGAAAAAATAAATGATTATTTTGATGCCAAAGTAAAGCTTATTGACTTAATAATTATTTCTAGGTAAAACAAAATTCAGTTTGGCACAACTTTTCTCATAAAATGACTTTAATTTTTTCAATGATGAACTACATTGCCAATGATCATTGAAAAAATTAAAAGTTACGTCAAGTGGAAGATATGGGTCAAAATTTTTTTTTTTTGGGAGTGAAACAATTTTGAAGTCGTAAGCTATAGTTTTGCATTCAAATATTCAATGATTAAACTTTCGAAGGGTCTCAAAATCAACAGCTAACTTCTTCAATGATGGTTTTCAATGATAGCTATAACTGGCCCCTAACCGGCATTGGAAATTCTGCAAAATCTTATATTCGGTAAATTCGGCACGCGATACTTGACAGGTGAGCATCCCAATCGTTTTGCTCTTTTGATATCAAGACTCTTTACTTACTCAAAACGCTCCAGTTGACCCTTTCGGATATGTTGGCCTGAGGTGAATACAACACCGTACGCACATGCCTTATACCATAGTCTGCCATTAAGATTTTGAACTCATTGGAAACAAACTGACGTCCGTTGTCGGAATGAATAAACTCAGGGGTGCAGAAAGTATGAAATATTTCGTTCTCTAGGAACTGTACTACCCTAGAAGATGTCGCTTTAGGCACATCTTTCAAAAAAGGGAATTTTGTGAAGTGGTCGACTACGATAAAGGCATACACGTTTCCTCGCTTCGTGCGCGGATATGGTCCAAAAAAGTCGATGTACAATCTTTGAATGGGCCTTTCGGTTACAATCTGCTTGGTGATTGGTGGACGAAGAATTGCGTTAGGGGCCTTTACCATCTTGCAGGTATCACATTCACTCACGAATGCCTTAATGTCTCTTACCATCTTTGGCCAATAGTATTTATCTCTTATACGAGCGCATGTCTTTGCTAAGCCACTATGACAACTAAGCTTCGTATTGTGAGACAATTCAATGCACCTATGAGTGAGTGCATCGGGCACCCAAAGACGCCATAACGAATCCTCCTCGTTCACCTCACCTGTCCTGAACCTAACTCTTTTGTATATAAATTTTCCTGATACAACTAGGTCAGGAAGAGCAGCTTGATTCGAAACGATGCTCTCTCTCAATTAGGAATATTGCTCCGAATCGAATTCAACCGATTCAAGATCGATTTCACCACATAGAATTGTCGATGCAACCTCATCCTCTTTCACGGTTACTTTCGCAGCAATTTTCTCCATGCCCATACGGGATAGAGTGTCTGGCACTGCGCTGAGAGATCCCTTTCGATGTTCGATGGAAAAATCAAAACCTTGGAGTTCCAAACTCCATCGAGCGAGTCTTCCACTCAACTCCTGCATCGACATCAACCATTTTAGAATTGAATGATCCGTTATAACCTTGAAAGGATTGGCTTTCAAATTGCCTTAGCCGACTATGTATCCGAGATACTTAATCTCACGCATACAGAACTTGCTTTTATCGAGATTTATAGTCAAGTTAACCCTGCGTAGACAGGCAGCCACCTCGTTAAGGATGCGCATATGGGACTCAAAATCAGCCGTGCAAATCAGGAGATCGTCTAAATATACGAATACGTTTTCACAAAGGGAACTTGGCACCACTTGATCGATAACCCTACTCATTGTTTGACCCGCATTGCTCAAACCGAATGGCATAACCTTAAATTGGTAGAGAGCTCTACCAGGTACTGCAAAGGCGGTCTTTTCACGTGACTTTTCGTCAAGTGGTATTTGCCAATATACGTCCTTCAAATCGATCCCTGTTATGAAATGCGTATCTTTTATACGACTGAGTAAGCTTTCGATGTCAGGCAGTGGATACGCATCCTTAACAGTGACTGCATTGACTTTTCGGAAGTCTAAACACAGTCGAACCTTGCCGGGTTTTCTAACTAAAACAACAGGGCAACTCCAATGAGAATTACTAACCTCGATAACCCCAAGTCCTAGCATACGGTCCAATTCCTTATAAACTTCCTCCTGACGAACTGAAGACAATGGATAATGCCGGGATTTGATCGGGACCGCGTTTCCCGTATCGACGATATGACAACCAAGAGTTGTCTTACCCAGCCCTAGAACGACAAAGTTAGGAAAACGATTTTTAACTTTTTCAAGTTGAAGGCTTTGTTCAGGCCTTGAAGTTTACATCCTCTTCACCAATTCCGACGTTGGCTTGAATTTCGTTAATTTGTGGCACAAGATTAAAGTCTCGCCAAAAGTTCATCCCCAAATACAGTTTTTGAGTGAGATTGGGAATCAGATAAAAAGAAAGGTGTTTCGTGATGCCATTTTACGTGGTCTGAATCTCGCAATGACCAATGATGTTATGCGACTTAGCTTCTGCAGTCCGTACAACATTTTTATATGGCTTCACATCCACTCCAATTCTTTTCACCAAGTCCCAACACTCACTGCCTAGTACAGAGATGAATGCCCCGCTATCCAATAAGCCAAAAACTGACTGATTGTTAAGCTGGACATTCGCATACATCTTACCATCTGTATTTGAGGAATTTATCGATGCCACGATTTCTTTTTGAAACTTTTTTCGTTTTCGAAACCGGCGACGGAATTTTTGAACGCTAGCTGAATTACTACCAGTTCCAAAAATTCGGGAACGAACTTTGTAGTAGTTCAGCTTTCGCTCATGAAGTGATTTTAAGGAATGTGTATCTACAGGATGATACTGAGTGACTGGCAAATTGAGAGGTGTAGTTTTGTTTAGGATTTTGTTTGGAATGCTTACATCAGGGACGTTAATGGGGGTGATTACGTGATTTTTGTCACCTAATTCGGTGTTTGATTGGGGAGGTTCTTTGAGGAATGAATCTCCCCCTTCTTCTTTTCGTCCCTGGCCGCGTTCCCGAATGCTTCCCACATTCAACTGTGGTCACCCCTTTTGAACCACACAAAAAACAAAAAAGCTTCCTTCTCCGTGAAGGCTAAAAGTCGAAAGCGTATCCCTTCTGATCGCAATTCCAACACACGTAATTTGCCACTGAGTTTGGTTATCGATATGAAGAAATGGCCGCGACTTCCTCTCCGTCCTGGTCGGAATCTTCATCTTCTTCGACTGCGAACTCATGGACCGTTTTCTGAGAAGAAGTTCGCTTCGCCAAATATCTTTCCGCCTCTCTCGCCTTGTTCCTAAGCTATTCTAGGTCTTTCATGTTTGAAGCTAATAGAATTTCGCCTATCTTATCTTTCGCGTTGTTTCTAATGACATGAACCATTTTTCGTTCATCGAAGGGTTCTTTCAAACGGTCGTTAAGACCTACGACAGAACTGTAAAAATCGTCAAACGATTCTTTGATGCCTTGCTTGCGAGTAAGCAGCCTCATGTATATCTCTATGTCGCTTTCTAAACGCCCAAATTCTTGTTTCATTGCCGCCTTTACCTTCGTAATGAGTGTTTTAGACGGTTTGAAATTAAATCATACAGTTTTTTGGAATAATCCAGTGAAATCTGGCTTCAGGTATCGCAGTTAGCTTCGACCAAGACGTCCTTATCTCCAAATTGTCTACCAGCATTAGAAACTTTTCGAGATAGCCAGGCTCAAAAGTTGTCGATTATGTTTGAGTCCGGTGAAAAGGGTGGCCATGGTAAAAATCCAACGTTTTCCAACTGAATCCAGCTACTAGCTACCCAGGAAGTGTGGATAGGGGTGTTTTCTTGTTGGAATATACAAGGTTGAGGTTCTAATTCAATTGTTCTATAACAGGTGAAAGCTCCCCACACCATAACACCTGATGTATGTCTGTGATGTCTTAACAAAACAAGTTCTTCTTTTCTTGCATCGTAAAAATAAAAGTTGTAACCATCGGGTCCTTCAAGATGAAAATTTTTTCATCTGAAAAGACAACCTTTTTCCATGCGTTGCTACAGGCAGCATGCTCCCTGCGAAATTCATCCGTAGTTCCTTATGTAGCTGCCGTAGAACCGGTTTATTTTTGATTTTCATACTCTTGATGTACCACTGATTTTAATTATCCTTAAAACCGTCGAATTACTGGCTGATACCCCACTTTTTGACCTTATTTAAGGCTGTGATAGTGTGGAATTTAAAGCTAGCCGCTGAATGAGTCGCTATTATGGGATTGTTGTTGCTAGAGCTGTGCGTCCTTTTTGTTTTTTTTTTCCATAGTTTTTAGTGTCTGCTAGATAGTTGTTGACAATGGTCTTACTTCTGTTCAGTCTCCTTGATCCTCTTTCTGCTATTGTCTACGTGTTTCCAGAGCCCATTTTAACTTCAAATTTAATATAAAATATAGTTTTCTATCCTTTCATAAATATTTTAAACTTTTGTTTGAAAAAAATCGGCATTGTTAACTTTAGCCAAGCAATTTTTGGAATGGGCTCAATCAAGTGACGCAACTTTTTATATCCGTTTTTTGCAGTCCATTCACATAATTTGTGAAATTTCTATGAATTTTCCGAGTTAACTCTTTAACTTTATCCTTTTTTATTGCAAAATATATATGCCTACTCACACGTATCAAAAATTTTCAGGAAAAATATAACTTACAGTTATTTATCGAGAAAAAACTTTTAAGAAAATAGTGGCCTCAAACAAGTGACAGGGAGTGTATTGTGGTGAATATGCCCATTTATGCAAGCAACTACATCTTTTTTTCTTCTATAACAGAATAAATTAGTAGCGACATTATGGACAAGAGATTAAATAATGTTATCCAATACCTAAAACACTCTCATGTTATCCAATACCTAAACCACTGAAACTGCTATAATTAATTGAACGCAAGCTTTACCACTGAAACTGCTATAGTTAATTGAACGAAAGCTTTTGAGAGCTTTTGAGCTACTTGTGGAGACTAGTAGAGGAGAAGCAAATTCCAGCATATTCCAGAAGCCCTATAAGATCCTAGTAGCTTTTTCTCGGATATAAATACACGGCCACCAGTCCGAAGACCTCAGTTTAATTTGGAAGTGAACGAATAAACGTCGGTGTAAAATAGTTAATTAAGAGTTGTGCTTGTTATAATAAAAGTATTGGAATTAAAGAATTTGAAGTGAAATAAAGGTGGTTTATTTTGTAAAGTTATTGTTGTTCAGTTTGAATAAAAGAAATAAGTTTTATTTCCGAACCCTTGGCTTAAATAGTACATTGGTGTCAGTAAAGAGGAATAAAACTTATGTTATCTGTGGATTCAGATAATTAATGGTGAAAATTGATAAAGTGTGTGAATAAATAAGCAAATAAGAAAAGTGCTTGTGAAAAGTGACATGCAAGAATATAAGAATAAAAATAGAAACAAAATGGGTAAAATTGTGAATGCATTGAATTGTGTTGAACTTAAGACAGAACTGAACAGAAGAGGTCTTCCTACTGCTGGAACGAAAAATTACTTCATTATTCGTCTGGAGGAAGACTTTAGGCAACACGGTGAAAATCCAGACACGTTTCTATTTTAAATTGAAATGTCGGAAGATCAAGTGAGTACAAGCTTAGACATTACCAATATGATGGCTCAGCTGCTCGCCCAGTTTGAAGACCAACGAAGGGAGCAAAATAATCCTCTAGAAGAGCAACGTAGTGAACAAAAGAATCTTCTTGAAAGATTTGAAGAACAACGAAATGAACAGAAGAATGACCAAGAGAATCTGCTTGTACGATTAGAAGAACAACGCAACGAGCAAACGAACCTTCTAGACGGCCAGAAAAACCTAATCGAGAGTAAGCTAAACTCATTTGGAAATAAATTCATGGCCCTTGATGAACGTGTTGAAAACGTCGAAATACAGTTCTCGAAAGTTGACACAAGGTTCGAAAAATTTGAAGACAAAAGGCAGATCTTTGCCAATGAGTTAGAAAAAGTTCGAGGTTCGAGAAAGTTCTGGCGACTGCTCAAGCAAAAAGGAAATGCATCCACCAACCTTTGATGGACAAACTTCTTGGTCAATCTACAAGAAGCAGTTTGACAAACGCAACGACAAATGGCTGAGATGACGAAGACAAGTTTATTGCCCTGACGCTTGCCCTTAGGAGGTTCTGCTGCTGAATTATTGCAAACCTTACCAGCAGACAAGAACGGCAACTTTAGTGGTCTTGTTCAGGCCATTGACAAGCGATTTGGGGATGGCCATATGCAAGAAGTCTTTCGCGTCTAACTCAATGCTAGAGTCTAGAAAAGAGGAGAAAGTCTTCAACAACTCCAAGCAGACATTGAACGGTTGGCGCATCTAGCATACCCGACTGCAGGAGATGAAATTACCAACCAGCTAGCAACAGAGGCTTTTGTCCGTGCAGTTTCCGATATCAATCTCCAGCGAGCAATTCGAACTGCTGGAAAACGCACGCTTTCTGAAGGATTAGCCTTCGCGCTCACTATGGAAGCATCGGAACAGGCTTCTTTAGGAATTCATCGGGTAAGAGAACTGGAAGTTGAGGGATGTTCTTTCCAGAGAGCTGAATTCCAAAGGAGGCAGCGAGAAGGACTTGCTCGATGTTGGAATTGCAACAAAACCGGACATCTCCAGCGCCAGTGCAGATTGTCACCAAGAAAAGTCACCTGTCAACATTGTGGAAGCAGAAATAATACCAGCGAACAGATCGGCAATAACATCAACGCTCCTGCTCGCCCCGTTTCCCATCCGGGAAACGAGTAAGAACCAACTTCGAGGGGCATAAGCTGGTTTCTGGTATTGATGGCCCCAGAACCACAATCCAAGTCTCGCAGACTAAACGAAACAATAAAAGTCTGACAGTGGACGCAACATTTAATGGCAAGAAACACGTGTCTACAATTGACACTGGTGCAACAGCCTCCATTGTACGAAGAGACTTGGTCAAGATGACATGGCTACATAACACCAATAGTCCATCTGAAAGCTGCGACAGGTTAAGCAGCAAGAGTATATGGAGAAGTTCGTCTTAAGATCCGTTTGGCAGAACTAGAATTTTCGCATCTATTTTTGGTAGCAGTTATATGTGACCAGTGCATAATTGAAATCGACTTTATGAAAGAGCACGGATTGATTCTGGATCTCGGTAAGCAAGTGCTGAAGTACCAAAATATAGAGATTCCTATGGTTTATGGCAACGAAAACTCATCAACTCCAAGAACTGTCATTAAAAAAGACATATGCTGCCTGCCTCTTCAGAAGTGTTTGTTTGAACGAAAATGGAGGGCGGTCTAGGTAGCCATCGATACCTCATGGTGGAACCAGAGTCATAGCAATCTTCCCAAAACATCATCTTAGGGAAGATTCTTGTGGAACCAAAGAACAACATGGTACCCGTACGGATTCTGAACATCAAACCGTACGAGGTCAAGCTCAAGAAAGGAGAAGTTGTTGAAAAAGGCGAATCTGTGACCGCAATAACTAAAATCACAGAAATAAACGCAGGAGAACCAATGGACCCCGAAAAATTCAGCTCCATGAAAGCCAAAATTCTGGAGCCATCCAAAATAAGTCAACAGCAGCAAAATATTCCTGGAAACCTTCTTCATGAGAACGCTGATATATTTTCTTCACCGAGTGGGTAGCATGGTCGAACACAATTGGTGCAGCATCGAATTGACACAGGAGACGCAAGACCAATTCGACAACCGGCAAGACGTCTCCCATTAGCCAAACAAGACGAAGTTGAAGAGATGATAACGACAGTGAAGAAAGATGGGCTAATCGAAAACTCCAAAAGGCCTTTGGGCATCGCCAGTAGTTCTGGTCAAAAAGAAGGATGGAAGTACCCGATTTTGTGTGGACAACCGTAGGCTGAACGATGTGACAAAGACAGCTACCCTTTGCCCAGAATCAGCGATACTTTGGATGCAATGGAAGGAGCTCAATGGTTCTCGACGCTGGACTTAAACAGTGGCTACTGGCAGGTCGAAATCCATCCAGAAGATCACGAGAAGAAAGCTTTACCTACAGGCAATGGTCTGTGGCAGTTCAAAGTTATGCCATTTGGACTATGCAACGCTCCGGCAACATTTGAGCTCCTGATGGAGTGTGTTCTACAAGGACTTACCTGGAAATCATGCCTTGTATATTTGGACGATGTCATCGTTTATCGGAAAACTTTTGACGAACATTGTGAAAACCTTAAGGCTGTATTGCAAAGGCTGCGAAAAGCACACTTAAAATTAAATCCAGAGAAATGTGCGCTTATCAAGACCGAAGTTAAATACCTAGGACATATCATCTCATCCCAAGGAGTAAAGACTGATCCTGACAAAGTTGACGCTGTGAAGAATTGACCAACACCACAAGATAAACATCAACTCCGTAGCTTTCTTGGTCATACATATTATCGGCGCTTTGTGAAGGACTTCGCTGGAATCGCTAAGAGCTTGCATCAACTTACTGAAAAGTGGAAGCCGTTCAAATGGTCAGGTGAGTGCGAGAAAAGTTTTCAGGAACTCAAGCTACGCTTGTTTAATGCTCCTGTTCTGTCCTATCTGACACCTGGAAAACCTTTCGTCATCGACGCCGATGCCAGTTACGTGGGAATTGGAGCTGTCGCAAGTCCATGACGGAGAAGAAAAAGTCGTCGCCTACTACAGTAAGGTACTCTCGAGGCCAGAGCGCAATTATTGCGTGACCAGAAGGGAACTTCTAGCTTTGATTTTGGCAACAAAGCACTTCCATAAGTACATCAACGTTCAGAAGTTTCTCCTTTGAACAGATGATGGTGCTCTTAATTGGCTTCTGAACTTCAAAAATCCCGAAGGTCAAGTAGCTACGTGGATCGAGAGACTTCAGACATACGACTACCAAATTCAACATCGGAAAGAAAAGTTGCACTCTAACGCAGATGCATTGTCTCGACGACCGTGTTAACAGGACTGTAAGCATTTCACACGTCAAGAAGAAAAGGAAACAGTTGCCATCTAGCGAATAAGAGCCGATCCCGTTTACGGTTGGAGCAATGAAGAATTGAGAACGGCCCAACAAGAAGACAGATATAGAGCCCATTGTTGCATGGAAGGAACACGAAGAAAAACCAGAATGGGGTGACATCTCCGATAGTAGTCCAGCTGTCAAAGCATATTGGGCACAGTGGGACTCACTTCATGTGCAAGAAGGAGTACTAAGGCGCAAATAGGAGTCTGCAGATAGAAAATCTGATATGATGCAGTTGATGGTACTAAGTTCAAAGGTTAATGACGTTCTTCGAGAGATGCATGATGGAGCATCTGGAAATCATTTGGGTGTCAATAAAATGCTGGAGAAGATACGACAACGGTTCTACTGGCTTCATGCAAGAGAGGATGTCGAAAAGTGGTGCAGAAAATGTGATACTTGTGGTGCTACCAAGGGACCAGGTAGAAAGCTTCAAAGTTAAATGCAGCAGTACAATGTCGGCACACCTTTCGAAAGAATAGCAGTAGTTGTTGCAGGTCCGTTTCCGGAGACCAACAGCGGAAACCGATACATCCTTGTAGTCATGGATTACTTGAGCAAGTGGCCTGAGGCATTTGCCATCCCAAATCAAGAAACTAAAACAGTTGTTGATCAGATTATCTTCAATTGGGTGAGCAGGTTCGGCGTACCTTTGGAACTGCATTCTGACCAAGGAAGGAACTTCGAATCTAACATCTTTCCTTGGCAATAAGAAGACGAGGACAACAACACTTCATCCACAATCTGACGGAATGGTTGAACGATTCAACAGGACGCTTAAGGAACATCTGTCCAAGGTTGTAGGCGACTACCAACAAGACTGGGAACGCCATATTCCATTGTTTTTGATGGCCTATCGAAGTGGTGTTCATAGTTCAACGGGACATACACCATCGGAGATCCTGTTCGGCACAACAATAAGGCTGCCTAGTGAAGTAAAATTTGGATGCTGTACTATGGAACAGGAAAAGCCAGATGAATATGTGGATAACCTCAAAGAATGACTCATTGACATCCATCAACGGACAAGGAATACCATAAAAATAGCTAGTGATAGGATGAAAACGCGGTACGACGCTCTTGCAACAACGATTAGATTCCAAGAAGGAGACCTGGTGTGGTATTACAATCCCCATCGGCAAAAAGGACTGTCAACAAAACTGGGAAGGCCCATATACCGTTGTGAAGCGAATCAATGATGTGGTTTACCGCATTCAGTAGGGCTGGCCACGAGACGAGAAAAGTCTCGCGATCTTGGTCTCGTATGACGAGACCGAGACGATATGAAACCAGACTGGCTTTTGAGCAACCGAGACGAGACTGTATATTTGGACCGAAATTTACAGAGAGCCTAATAAATTAAAAAAATCCAATTTCAGTTAAATATTTATTTTCTTCTGCACGTATTTAAACTATAATCGAAAATATTTGTTCCAATAATCAACAGGTTGTCTGGAAATCGTATTCTTCGGAGACGAGACCGAGACGAGACTTAACTATACGAGACCGACACGAGACCGAGACAAGACTGAAAATTTTCGATTTTAACGAGACCGAGACGAGACTTACAAAAGTCTCGCAGAGTCTCGTCTCGTGGCCAGCCCTAGCATTCAGAGAGGGTTAAGAGGCAAGCTCAAGGTAGTTCACTGTGACCGTTTACATCGCTATAACGGTGGTGACGGGAGTAAGTCCCCTTAAACACAGGGAAACCAGTTGCTGGAGATTTTTTTGACGTTTTTCTCTAATTTCCTTTTAGCTTTCACACATGGAAACTGCTGGCAATTCAGTTTTTTGTTTGTTTCCATATAAAGTCTATTGGCTGAACGCACATTACGGACAGTGTGAGAAGGAATGTGCAAAAATCTTTACAATCGTTGACCGGGGAGATTTTTTTCATTCCCCTTACTTCTTGCCCTTCTCGCCTACAAACTCCCAGTTTCCAGCAACTCAGTTTCCTTGTGTGAAAGCAGTGTAATGGATTTAATCAGGACGATCAAACCTAAGAGGGGGGCAATGTGGTGAATATGCCCATTTATGCAAGCAACTACATCTTTTATTCTTCTATAACAGAATGAATTAGCAGCGACATTTTTGGACAAAACCACTCTTATGTTATCCAATACCTAAGCCTAGAATTTTTGTTTGACAGTTTCGTGATCTGCTCAGAGTTAAAAAAGAAAATCGCCACAGGTAAATAAAAATGTATTTTTGAAACACACCTTTGAAATGACAGTTCAGTGCTCAAATGTGTTTCATAAATAAGTCTGAGGGCTCTGATCATAATCTGCTCAGAGCTCTGCTCTGATCGCTCAGCCTCTGCTCAGAGGTTTGTTTAGAGCAAAAAAAGAAAAAAGCCAATTATTTTTGATCTTTAAATAGTGGATTTTTGTGTTTTCTTAAGCTTGATGCATTAAACACTTAATGCCTTTCCCTTTTAGCTCTGTGTTTGATAATGTATGGTTCCGTTTTGTTCGCAAAAAACAACAGTTTTTCAGGTTAAGCAATCATGAAAATAACTATTTAAATGTTTGTTGTGGTTCCAGGGGGATTGAGGTTCCCCCAAACCAACGCGACTGACGACTGTTTTCTGTTGTTATTTAGTATTTTGTTAGTCATTTCTTGTATCTTTGCCACTGTTTTGCTCCAATTTCGCGTTGGTTTGAAAGAAGATTCTCATAAAGTTTGAGCAAAATTTGAAATAGTCTGTTATTTTTTTTAGACAATTTTTTGTTCGTATTGGTTTTTTTAGTATGCGGAATTAAAACAAAAGGTTTAAAAAATGGATGACAAATATTGTTCTTCAATAACAAAAACTTTAAAATGTAAGCTCATACACATTTTATTCCAGCTTCTACATAATGCGAGCTGAACGAACTGAGTGGTTTGCTAATAGAGATCCTTTTCTACCAGAAATCCAAGATCTTCTTAACATCGGAGTTTTTCTACCTCTCGAAGAAAAGGACGAACATAGCCGACAAGTTGTCATAATACGAACATCAGCACACAATCCCAAAGTTAATTCTCAGAATGATGTTTTTAAAGTAAGTTAGAATAGTGCAATTTGATGTTGGTACATACACCTTTAAGCTTTGTTATATTTTCAGGTCAGCAAAATGATTTTGGATTTACTGCTAAGATCCCAACCAGAAATTTCCAGTACCGGAATTGTGGCCGTTTTTGATATGGATGGTGTGCAACTCGGTCACGCTTTACAACTGACTCCCACATTAATAAAGCGTTCTGTCGATAGCTGGCAGGTTTATCCATGCAAACCAAAGATGCTCGAGTTTGTAAATACACCGACCCATGTCAATTTCGTACTAAATACATTTAGGTAAAAATTTTGAATAGTTTGGGAGCACTAAGGAAAAATAAATTTGTATTACTCTTTTTTTTACCATAGACTCTTTATGACTACCAAAATGCGCTCGCGTATTGTTGTGCGAAAGGGCTCGTCTGAAGCTAAAGTTAAATTACCAAAAGATCTCGGTGGTCCTGGTATGAGCTATAAAGAATTAGCTTTGAAGTGGAAAACTGCCGTTGAACACAATGCTGAGTATTTCGCGGAGTATGAAGAATACAAGACAATTCTTAAGTGATAATTAGTAGTCATAGTGCAAATATTCTTTTTGTAAATAATTATGTAGGTTTATAGTATGATACTAGCAGGGTTTGTTATATTAAATAAAAATGATTTTAAAAAGATTTACCAGTCAACTAACACTTGACAAGAGTAAAATAAACTTGTTTATCAAAAAAAAAAAAAACAAAAGCACAAATGATGAATCGCTGATGGTGGTGCGGTAGGCTCGGAAATGATTGAACGGATTTTGATTGAGACTTTAAGCTGCATCCACATTTAGGCCTATTCGGCGAGATCTTTTATTCTGTTAATCTGCTATTCTGTTATGAATTTCTATACAAAAGTTTGATCTGCCAAAAAATCTTTTATGAAATATAATTTTGGTATTCGGCATGCCAAACTGTTATGAAATCTGTTGAGAAATCTGCTATGAGTGCTGTCAAAAGTTCGAAACTATCGACAAAACTTTTACGAGCCGCATTGTTGGTATTCAGCATGCCACAATCTGTTATGGAATCTTTTATGAATCATAAAAGAATAAAAAGACAGATATTTGTGAATTTTATCATAAAAGATTTCAATAAATAAAGTTAAACTTGGTATTTTATCTTTTATTTTGTCAATGAAATGTTTATACAGGGAGACAAATGTAAGAATAAATAAGAATACATGTTGATATAGGTACACAATCACTTTTGATGGAACAAAGATCTGGTAGATGTAGTCGAATGGATGTTACCGATGTGCAAAAATTAAATTCTTGATTATTTTATTAATTAAATAGAAGAATTCTAGGACAAATTGACCACCAATCCACAGGTTATTTTCAGTGATGAAATAGTTTATTTACCTACATAAGATCAGCTGATTATTGATAACAGATTTTAGGTCTGTTCATATAAAAATTTCCTTTTCGAAGTTCCATATCAGACTTTTATAAAAATTCGAACTCCTGAATACCAATTATAAAAGTTCTTTTATGTTGAACATCTTTTACGATTCATAACAGAATATTCATAGAATAACAGATCTGGCGGAATAGGCCTAATTATGTTAGTTTGTGTATGTATATCGACAGTGTTGATAAATAATTTTGAGTTGATGCCTACGTGTAGATCAATAGAGTCATCAACTTCAGTTGACCCGAACATAACCCGTTATCCTAAATATGTAAGTATCTAGGTATAAAAAGAGAAACCAACAATCTAAAGTCGACTGAACACTAATTTTTAAGTCTGGACATGCATGTCATTTTTATTTCGGTTGCTTTCATTGTATTTTGTTTTTTATATTGATTTGTGTAATTAAATACTGTTTTACTGCCTTAGTAAGTTTTCATCAAAATGCACTCCGTCCCTGCTGAAATGCATTTATAACAACTACCGCAGTTTTTCGGATTGGAGCTTTATTTAATATCCTAAGCACAAAAGTTGCAATCGCCGCCGTTGTTGGTCGCCAAGCGTAAATTCATGTATTAATCGCCATTTTTTGGTTAAATTCTGAATTGCAAAAATGCGCGCAATTATTATGAGCAGTTTGACTATGACGAGAAGCTTCGTGAGCGGAAGATTAAGGTCACTACGAATTTTGCATTGCAAAATTTAACAGCGTCATTGTATTCTAATGAAATAAAAAATGGCAAACAACTGTTTTGTGTTCTTCTATTGCTTATATAATTTTTGATAAGACTTTCCGTTTAAAACATACAATGCAAACAAAACTGTATTTTCGACATTGGGCGTCATTGAAGTAGCAATACCATGTGCCTTATGACTTGTATGGACAAAATCGTGATATTTTTCTTTTTGAGAATATTATGGTCTACATATTCGTCATTTAAGAGTAAAACACAAAAAGAAAATAAATTTAGAATTTCCGTCACTTTTGAAATAATTGTATATTTAAAACGATTTTGGTAAACATTTTTTGCAATCGGGTGTCACATAATGTACAAACTTTGTTTTCAAAAATATGACATTTTGCGAAAAGTCGATATTTTTTTAACTGTGGGAAATAAAATGTAGCTATAAACTTTTTTTTCTTGCGAATGGTGTCTTATTTTTAAAACATTAATCTTAACCTAATTAGTCTCCTTATTTTTAAAGATTTTAATTTATACCAAAAAGTTTACTCTTTATTTTTTTTTAAATCAAAATCATTTCGGGAGGGGCTTCAGTCCCTCAAGCAACCCCCCCCCCTCCCTGGCTACGTGCCTGCATGACTATAACTAAATTTCGATTAGTTTCGTTCACTTTTAAAACATCGATGTTTTTTTGTATAAACGACTTGTTAGGTGTATATTCATGCTAAATGACTTAATCGTTGTTCAAACATTAAAACCATTCCGGAGTTTCATGTTATAGGGACAGCAACTCGTTATAAAGGCTATATGGAAACTAAACAGCCGAAGCACGGAAGGAACCTGCTCAAGAAAAATTTTATAGTGTGCAAACTGGTGGTGGGAAGCCGTTCAAACCGAGAGATCCAAATTTTGAACTAGCTATATCCATTATGAACCCAAACAAAAACTGTTCATGGCTTGGAGAAAGAGTTTGACGGTGACAATCAAGTCAAAGAAAAACAATGCGAAAATGTAAATTATAAGACAAGAATTCACTGCTTAACTGCTTCATTTCTTTACTATTTTTTAGATTGTCGAAAACTCGAACAACGACTGGGGGTCTACAAACCCTCTATGCTCAAGAAAACTGTCCATCTCAAATTAAGAACCCCATACTACACACAATTCGTGAAACCGGCTTACGTGACCTGAATGAAGAAATTAACTTGCCTGAAACTGAAAAAGAAAATTCACCAACAGTTGTTTTGTCAAAAGGTACTATGCTAGAAATACATACATACCACGAATACAATAAATAAATAAATAAAGGTTTAAAAAAAAACTATTTGAAAGTACTGAGCTAGAGGTGAATACGCCATGGAGATCTAGAAGAAGACCCGTTGCCTCAAGTCAACAAATATAATCAAAATATTTTAAATGACATTGAAGTCTATTTTAATGAGATCACTCGAGGAAAGCTTCCTTAAATATCCTCCGAAAAAAAACAAACGTTTACCTTCATAAATATTTTGTACTACATAATGTACACACAGAGAAAAAAGTACCACATAAAATAGAAGAAAATCAATAAGATTTCTCTATGGTTTTCATCCAAGAAGAAAGTCTTATTAAAACCATAGACAAAATCTTATTAAAATCTTGATGCCCATATTATAGGATATCCACATGTTTTTAAGAAGTATTAAGTATTTCAATATGAGTGCTTCTTAAAACAATAAGAAAACTAATTGAAAAGTATGAGCCAATCTTTTAGAAACAATTAGAAGACCTTATTGATAATATGTGAAAATCTCTTAGAAACAATAAGATGTTCTTATTGAAAGAATGTGGAATGCGCTTTGAATCAATATGAAGAACTTATGGAAAGCATGTGAACATCTTTAAGTAACAATAAGAAGATCTTATTGGAAGAAAATGAAAAACGCTTTGAATCAAAGAGAATAACTTATTAAAAGCATGTAAAAATCTTTTTGAAACAATGAGAAGGTCTTATTAAAAAAGTGTGAAATTCTCTTAGAAACAATGAGACGAACGATTTGCAAATGAACGAAAGTTCATTTGAAAAAGTGTTAAATTCTCTTAGAAACAATGACACGAACGAAAAAAATATGAAAATTTAATAATTGTATACAATATTTCTTCGCAATTCATTTAAAGAAAAGACGAAATACATATCTTTTTTCAAACAATTTATTTATTTTTTTTTAACAGAAGGTAACATATATATGTATGCGTTATATTTGGTAAATAAATTCAAGATTCGTTTAAGAAAAGGAACACGTTTTCAAGTAAATAAATAAGAAAATAATAATCAACATAACAATGCACAGAAATAAATACATTCTAATGTACAAAATTATCATTAAAGTAAATAAATAAAAAAGTAATAATAAACATATGTAACTATATGAACAAAAATAAATAAATCCCACCCAAAAATTGCTAGGCTCTTAGCCATTAAGTTTTCCGGAACCCTTTATTTCCAGTATTTATGTAAGTAGCTGGAACTGTTGAAGTTACTAAAGAATTTTTCGACGTCTTCCAACTCCATTTTTTCAAAGACATCAATGGAGTTTACTTCATACACTTTTAGTAACGCGCACACCGAACTACTAAGCCCCCAGGAGAGAAAAATTTGCTGGGTCTCCTCAATTTGTTTAGTGTTCCATATTAAACATGGAACATTTATTTCTTTACTGACTATCACTTTCACTGGCACTCGCGATTACATTTTCAATATTTTCCTCCATTTTAAATAATTTTATACACTTACTTTAATTTTGTTCTTAAAATTTCGACACGCAAATGTCTCTAGACTGGAAGAAAATAATATGTTTTGTAAAGCAAAGCAGCGTTTCACGTTGGTATATAAAATATGAGATAACTTATAGTATTAAAAAGGAATTCTTTTTGTTTTGGAATTGACAACCCCTTTAATAAGTTTTTCTTTTTAAAACACAAAGCCAATAAGATTTTCTTATTACCTCTTATGTATGTAATAATTTCTCTTTAAGATTTAAAAAGGAATTCTTTTTGAATTAAGAAGATTTTCTTATTAGCGTAAATGGACAGACTTATTTAAAAAGTTAATCTTTTTAGAGCCGAAAAGAGATAAGGTTTTGTTATTGTCTATCACTCTTCCAGACCCGCCATGGAAAAACAACGGAATTTTTACTTTTATAGGAAAATACTTATCGATTTAAGAAGATTTCCTTATTAGCCTTTATAAAAAAGAAACAAGTTAATAAGATTGACTTCTTAAAACTGATAAGTAATAAAGTTTTCATATACTTTTATTATTAAATAAGAATTTCCATATACAAATAGTACTTAAAACTTTTCGGAACTTAAAAAAGATTTCTTCATAAAATCAATAAGTTTTCTCTATGGAAATATCTTATTAGTCATTACTTTTAATAAGATTTCTAAGCAAAGTAGCACAATAAGGCAATCTTATTGATTTTATGTAGTCATTTTTCGCTC
Organism: Melangyna quadrimaculata; assembly: GCA_949320155.1. Lineage (NCBI taxonomy): Eukaryota > Metazoa > Arthropoda > Insecta > Diptera > Syrphidae > Melangyna > Melangyna quadrimaculata. The sequence continues at coordinate 350,220,751 of OX439483.1, read as the reverse complement.
TGTGCATATAATCCTATATTAATTTTCGTGTAATTGTTAGTTTTTATCTTTGTTTTTAGTTTATTTTGTTATAGTTAAAGATTGAATTAAAATATCTTTTTATGTCTTCTTCTTGATCATTTAACCGGCGATTGTCATGATCTCAAGGGGGACCACAACTTCCCACTCAACTGCTTCACCTAAGGTTCCACTTATGGGGTTCATCGGGTTGCCCTCAGAAAACGTCGACAGGCCTCCCGGTTTTGGATTGTTCCATGTTTGAGCCCAACTAAATGCAGGTGTCGTTCCATTTGTTTCATCCAGGAGTTTTTGAGCCTGCCTTTCTTCCATAATAGTGTTGGAACGTCTTCTTGCTATTGCCTTTTGAACGGGGTTCTCATGGCATCTTCTTTGTACGTGAAAGTACCACTAAGTTGGTTATGCTGTATTTTATCCAAGATGATATTTTTGACGTGTAGGCTTCCTCGGATTCTCTTGCTTATTATTCGATCACGCTTTCTCACTTCTGCTGTCATGCGAACCATCTTCACTTCAGCTGCCGTCAATTTACTCTCAAACTTCTTGTACCAACACTGTGAACCCAGTGTAAGCGCTGGACGAACAACTCTCGTGTAGAGCTTTCTTTTCAGCTTTGGTGGCATTTTTCTATCACAGAAGATGGCAGAGTTTTTCCTCCACTTCATCCAAACTACGCTTACTCGATGTTTGATGTCGTCATCACAAGATCCTTCGCTATTGATCATTGATCCAAGATATTTAAACTTTTCACACTTGGGAAGCACTGTTCCATTCAAATAGATGTCCGGAATAGGCCTGCGTGGATCAGAAAGTGGACAGCATATTTATTCGGTCTTTTTCGCGCAAATGCGGTATCCATTTCCCTCCAGAACATCCACCCATACATCAAGTGTTCGTTGCAAGGACACAGGTTCTTCACTTATGATGGCTCCATCGTCAGCAAATAATAACTGATTCTCTTTGGGGTCCGTCACCTTATCCTCAAGCAGAAAGTCAAGGACAGTTATAAAGAGCAAAGGACCCAAGATGCTTCCCTGGTGCACACCTACTCTAATTGGGAACTCTTCGGTGATTCCTACGGGGCATCTCACCTTTGTTTTAGCTTGCTCGTACATATCCATGATCATCCGCACGTAGACTTCTGGAACTCCTCGTTGCCTAAGTGCAACCCATATCAGATCTCGTGGTTGTCCGTCGAATGCTTTTTCAATATCAACCAATACAATATGCAAATCTTTTGAGGAATCCCGATATTTTTTCATTCTGATTCTTATACTCTGAATAGCATCTGTGGTTGATTTACCCGAAACAAACCCGCACTGGTCATCAGACAGTCGTATTATTTTTCTTAGGCGGGCATCTTATATCCGCTCAACGATCTTTATGGTGTGTGACATCAGCTTGATCGAACGGTAGCTGACGCAATATCTCTTTATGTATTTCAAAATAATGTGCTTTATTATCCAAATATTTAAATGGTTACTTATCAAATTTATACGTTTTTGAATGTTAAAATTTGAGGTATTTGTTCTTGAATTATTTTGTTGGGAAGAATGTTCAATATATATCTGTTTAACGCTGATAACAAGTTCTAGATCTTCCTAACTGAAGTCTATACTTTCAGGCGGATCATTGATTATATTATTGTGCCTTAATATATTGTGCAGAATACAGGTTGCAACAATAATGGTTAAAAAAGTACTCAACTTCCAAAATGGGAAATCTTCGTTTTAAAATGCCAAAAGCTTTTTTGAGGCTCGTTATACAACTGTTCTGCTGTGCCATGTGGGTTTCGCAGTGGCGGCATCAAATAAGGTTTTTGAGGATGTAAAATGTAAAATCTAAAGTACCTTCCCAAAATAAAACAATCCGCGTATGAGCTAGACTCGCTTTGTAAGACGGCTTTCACACAAGGAAACTGAGTTGCCAGAAACTGGCTAGTTTGTTGGCGAGAAGGGTGTGAGGGGAGTTTTTTTGTCTTCCTTTTACGCCCTTCTCGCCTACAAACTAAAAATCGCCGGCAACTCAGCTTTCTTGTGTGAAAGGGGTCTAAAGCATTTCTTATCCTGAAACGATGACCTCTTTCACACAAGGAAACTGAGTTGCCCGCAATTTTTAGTTTATAGGCGGGAAGGGCGTAAAAGGAAGACAAAAAATCTCCCCGCACACCCTTCTTGACTACAAAGTAGCTAGTTTCCAGCAACTCAGTTTCCTTGTGTGAAAGCGGTCTATATTAAAAATCGTTGCATCATGGCTTGATCCAGGCCACCTTGCCACCACATTGGTGAATATCATCTTAGCATTGCAAATATATTGTCTGGACGTTTAAAATAACTTTTTCTGTTTCGAAAAACTTCTGCATAGTACCCACCTTAACATACATAATATTCGTAATCCATATTTAAAGGAATAAAAAAAACATTATTTACCAGGAGACTGAATTTTCACATGAGTACCGTCAATGGCGCCACTAACATTTCGAAATGATGCTAATTAAAAAAAATCCGTTTTAGTTTTTAACATATCAATTGTACTTTCACTAAATGTGATGTACATAGTCGTTCTCAAGTCTAGCTATTGCTTTGGAAACTTTCAAAAATATCCTTGAAATTATCGAAACATGCATCCCTCCAAAATCAGCTTTGTTTAGAAGGTGGTTTCCAGTTACAAAAATCCGCAAGGCGGCTTAAAGTTGAATTCGTGATAGGAGCTACTGAGTTGTTTCTGAGAACACAAATAGAATTTAATTTACAATAATTAATATTACTGTACCTGTTTGAAGGGCATTTTAATAAGCTTTCTGTTTCTCGAAACAACAATTGTTATTTCTCTTGTTAAACGAAATCTTTTGTAAAACGAGAGCTCATCAAACAACGAAAAATATTCATTTCTTCTCGTAGAGGAACTCCAAGTTCAACAATTTCAAGGATTTCAACGTCATCATCAAATACATCCAGAATTGCGAAACCCATTTTATTTTGTTTTTATATTCACGTTTTTAAAATCACTACTTATATCAGTTTACAACAAATAACGTGCAAAAAATTACTATAACGATTGCTTCAATCTTACTTAAATAATTTTTTTTTAAAATTTATTTTATGTTGTTTTTATGTTGGGCATGAACGCTTAAGTTTCGTATCAGCAAACGGGGCTACATTTTTTTTTAACTTAGTCAGTTATTTTACCGCTTTCAATTTTCTCTGTGGTTTTTCAAAGAAGGATGTTGGTGCCTTTTTTATCATATACATTTTTTACTGAAGCTAATGAAATCTTAGAAAATGGCGTCCGACTGGACAACAAGCAATGCCTTATTAACTTGTCTACCAGAACCTCATTCCATTTTTGTCTCTCTGAAGACGTAGCTTTGTTGATCCTGATTTAAAACTATACGATCATTTAATTACAAATTCGTGAAACTTTAACGACTATCAAGTGCTTCTTGTGTAAAAACCACGACCTGGCTTTGATTTTGGACTACTTAGTGATCTTTGTGTGAAACGAGGATGTGGTTGTGAATAATTTTTTTTTTTTTTTAATTTAATTTGCGCGCACTAAAGGGATTATGACTACCCTAATAATGATACGATGTAACACAATGCGAGCGTTAGGAGAAGTGGAGAGGATTTAATAGGAGATGTCGATGCACATTGGTCTTGAACTTTTGCACATCACAATGAGGGGGAAAGATCGAGTGAGGTAAAACATCCACAGTCGGGTTGTGCGACTAAAGACAGAACCTCTATATTTGACAGTACGTCCGAAGTTAGGCTCAAGGGTAAACTGATGGGCATTCATAGCTAAACGAGTATTACGGCGGAAAGTTTAAGGGGAGGAATGCAACTGGCAATTTCGTTAGAGCATTGATGATAAAAAAAAGCGATAAAACAATGTAAGACAGGAAACATTACGGTCAAGGGAACAAAAGTTTCAGTAATGGATGTGTCTCCTATAAGTTTAAGCGCTCTTTACTGGATCCTATCCAATAAGATCAGATATGATCAGATCAGATATGAGAGTTATACTCAAGTTTTGGACGGAAAATTTCTTGCATCTTCTAAGAAAACCTAAGCATTTCGCTGCGTTTTTGGCTACATCGAATATGTGATCATTCCATAAGAGATTGTCAGTAATACACATACCGACAATGGAAAGCTTTTCAGCTTCACCGATGCAAGTTCCATTCATGGATAATGGCATGGATGTTATGTTCCTCTTTGCTGACACAAGACAGCTTTGTGTTTTCGAAGCATTAAACTCTACGCGGTTGTTAACACCCCACTGTATAATGCTGTTAAGTTTGGAATTTAATGAGCTAATCATATGCTGCCGGCGCATTTCTACAGCCGAAGAACAGGGTTGTGAATCCGGAAATGAATATGAGAAGCTGATGGTGCTGTTATCAGCGAAACAATGAATTGGATTAGATGTTACAGACAAGAGATCATATATAAAGATGAGAAGGAGTTTCGGGTACAATACGGAGCCTTGGGGAACGCCAGCATTTATTTTGTGAACATCTGACTTGAAACCGTCCAAGACAACTCGAATTGAACGGTCAGAGAGGTAATTTCTAATCCAACGAAGTAGGGTCTCATCGATACCAAATTCACGCATTTTTGACAAGAGGGCTTCGTGCCAAACTTTATCAAATGCTTTTGAAATATCAAGAGCAATAACCTTAGTTTCACCAAAATGATGTAAGGTTTGATTCCACTTTTCGGTGAGATATGCCATCAAATCACCAGTGGACCTATTGCTACGAAAACCGTACTGCCGGTCATTAAAAAGCTTTCGTTGTTCAAGATATTTCTTAAGCTGATGATTTATCAGCGTTTCCATGACCTTAGAAAGAAGGGACGTAAGTGCAATTGGTCGGTAATTGGAGGGGGAGGAAGATTCGCCATTTTTCGAAACTGGCTGGACAAGTGCCGTTTTCCATCCACTTGGAAAAATTCCAGAAGAGTAGGATAAGTAAAAAAGTTTACGAAACGGTTTTGCCAACGTAGAAGAACAATTCTTCAAAACTAAAGGGGATATACCATCTGGACCAGCGGATTTTTGTATTTCACGATCTTTTAGCAAGGTCGAGTTTGCAGCGAACTGGGCCGCAAGTAGATTTGCTTTATCCTGCGAGCTGATATATATATATTTATTGCGTATATTTTGGTCATGTAGGTACTTGGTTCCTTGAATATGTGCGTTGCAGGTATTCCGGGCTTTCCTGTATTTTTTTCCGGTTTTCCTCAGTTGGATTTATCTCGTAGTATCGGAAGCTTAGCTCTCTCATCCTGATAACCTCTTTACAGCCAGAGTCGAACCATGAATTTTCTTTGGAACTTATACCTTTAGTCCTGTTAGGGATAAAAGTTTTCATTCCATTGAGAATAATTCCACTGGCACTGGCATCAACGTCACTATCGAGGAAGCGTAGTGACCAGTTAAAGCTACGAAAGAAGTTGTTGAGACCATCCCAGTTGGCTTTTTCATACACACAGTTCCCTTAGGAATTTTTTCTTTAACTGGGTTTGTTGGGCATGAGAAGTTGACTGATATGATACAGTGGTCCGACGTGCCTAGAGGTGCTAAGACATTTATAGTGTATTTTTCAGGATCAGATGTGAGGAACAGGTCAAGAGTATTAGCGGAGTGACCTTCAACGTCAGGTATTCGGGTTGGCTCATTCACAAGCTGAGTTAAATGGTTTAGTTCGGCAAATAACTCTACGTACCTCCCTTCGGTTGTTGTTTGACCAGAATGTCAAAGCCATGAAGAATTATGAACGTTGAAGTCGCTCGTAATTACGATTTCATTTCGAGGAAAATGGGTAACAATTCTTAGTATGGAGTCCGAGAGTGCGTCAAATTCGTCAGAAGTTGAAAAACTATCTAGATTTGGGCTTCTATAGATGAAGCAATTGTGAATGTTGTGCTTGTTGACAATGAGTTTAATCCACATAAAGTTAAAGTTCGAATTAGAACATTGGACATACTGAGGCTGAAGCTGGTAAGCAACATCATTTCTGATATAAGTGGCAAGACCATGATGGGCGAAAAAGAATGGCACCAAGTTATAACCTTGTACAGTAAATTCTGAGATATCAGTATTTTCATTAACTTGGGTTTCACCTAATGCCGGTGGCTTGTTCTTAACAGAGTGAACCTATGCCGATAGAAAATTCTTTCTTAAGCCTCGAATGTCGCAATAATCCACCCGGAAATTATCCATCACTACGATACACAAAACAACAAAACACAACTTTGACGATAACGAAGACTAACTCAGCAAAAAGAAAAAAACTATTGTTGATTAAACTATACAAACTAACGAAAGTGTTATGCCTATTCGTTAGTTTAAAAAGTTAAGCGACGCACATCTCTAACGACGAATATTGCATGAGTCTAATCATCAGTACATTAGCTGTGTGAAGAAAAAATAAAAAACTAATCCACACAACAGCTATGATCGATGACCAGCCCCAAGACACTGTGAGACTGTGACAGAGTAGTGTTAAAGAAGATGGAAAGGGGAAGGGAACACCACACTCGCCTCAGCTTTTGGCAAATAATTTTTTTTTTGTTTTCACTGCACTTGTGCGTAGATAGGCTATGGGCTAGAGATTTATGGTTGTTGATGTAGAATAATGCACTGCACGGAGTTGATTTATTTGTTTAAAATTTTAATTGCACACTGGGACTGGGTTTGTTTAGATATTATTTATTATTATTATATATTAATTGGACTTTTTTTTTGATTTTATTATATCGCTTTCATGGATTTGCTAATTTTTTTGATTTAATATTGGTAAGAAAAGGCTAGGCAAAGTTCGAAACTGGGAGCACAATACGCGGGTGTGCTCTCGTTATCGAATGCAGATCGACATTTCGACATCACCCACAAAGAAACTTAAAACCGGTAAAAAACTGACTAAAATCTTTTAGTATCATAAATATCAAATTTAGGGATCAGTCCGTAATAAATGTACATTGTACAACCATTTTCTTCGTTACTAACTAAGAATATCGGCATAGTCACCGATAACCCAAGGTTAAACTACAGTTTAACAAGACAATTTTGACTCAATGAATGCAGACCGATTTTACTTATAAATTGTTGGTTTTATTTTTTTATAAGATTATTATTATACGATTCTTGATGATTGTTATACTACACAAATAGCTTCAAGTATTTTGAAATGATGAACTTAAAAAAAATTTAATCAACGCCCGAAAATTCAACTAAGCCTAGGTTTAACTTAGACAAAGCTTAAAAATGACTATAAATACGCCCCAATATTTATTTTATTTAATGAGTTCCTATTCAGAAGAGTTCTGCTGCAGGTTGTAGCTCAGACGGCTATAGTAGCATCTAAACAGAAAAGAGTTGGCTTCTGATGCATGTCTTTGAAGCAGGATGTTTCCAAACTTCTCCAGGATCTCATTAAACTTTCTCCTTAGCATTGACGGTTGTTCCCTTGTAGTTATGTTTATGGTAGCGCCACAAGTTGTGGCAAGGCTAGCCCATTCTCCGAACATCGTTCCTTTTCTTTGTATAGATGCTTTCAAAATTTTTTTTGGTATCCAATTATCTTCCATTTCAATTACCTTTACAATGTAGTTAAAGTGCATGGCAAGGGTGTCCATAATCAAGGGATGTATTCCTGTTTCTAGATAAACCATATAATTTGGAGTATGTATTCTTTGGAAATCGAAATATCCCTTAAACGAAATATCTTAAAAATTCAAAGGAGAAATGTCTTCAAACTCACGCTGGAGGATTGGGTTCGCTTCCCAGCCTCGTCCACCTGAAAACTAAAAAGTTTTTTTTTCAGGGCTACTGCCTCTTGTGAGGAATTGACAAATCCTCCAAGAGTATCACTTGTTACGAATAAGTGCTTCTCGTCTAGCCGTTCGGATTCGGCATAAAATAGTAGGTCCCTTTCCATTCCTGTCGACAGGCGCACACAGGAATGGTTGCGAGTTGTTAGTCACTAGGCCCTGGTTCTTCACGAGCCGTTGTGCCACCCGATTTAATTTTATTTTTTAACGATATGTTTGTATGTACATATGTATAGGCTTATATGTATGTATACATACAGAATACAAAAATATGATATTTATTATTTACTAGGGTGCCCGCGACCACTTCGCTGGTCGTTAATAAAAACTCAAAGTTCTCTTCAAAATGTTTATTTTCTATTGTAACGCTCTTTGGTATACAACATTTTTTGTCTTTCTGTTTGTGGAATTAATAAATAACGCTTATGGTTTGCCTACTCTGGAGCAAGCAACATATAACTGCCCATGTGAAAATACTGGGTATTCTAAGTCTATGCCACAAACGTCTAAAGACTGTCCTTGTGCGAATTGGAAATTGAAGCCATTTGAAATTGAATGGTTAATCAGATGGAATTAGCGGAATTCGGGGAATAAGAACGTCTTCTCACTTATATTTTCCTTTTAAAATTGTGGTTTCGATTACATTATTCATTAAGCGCTTAACAGCAAGTCTAGTTCCGTTGCAAAGTTTTGGTTGATTTATATTCCGAAGCATGATGATTGGCACACCGACTTTTCATCTTAAAGTATGGGGTGGCATTCCTGGTATATATAGTGAATTTAGAAATTCTGTTGGATAATTCAGTACGGCATCTTCGTCTATAATAGTATGGATTGACTTATATGATACTAATTCACCAATTATTCCATTTTGAATATCCCAATTAATATGGTTAACATCTTTATTTTTTCCTGCCAATATTGCTCGTTCGCTCAACCAAGCATGATCTTTGTATCGCTGTCCAATATTTGGAAAAACTATTTGAATCAATTCTTCTTTTGTTTGGGTAATCTCACACAAATTTTCGGGCAATGTTATTAATCCATCATCAATGGGCATTTTGCTATCTCCAATATTCAACAACTGCTTTGAAAACTAAACGGCCGATGAATCGTTTTGCAATTGGACACTCATATTTATTGTCAATCTGATTGTTTCGACATATCTCCACAAATAAGATGATTTCGAGCATGAATTTATTTCATCCGCTGGAGTTCATTGTGGAACTAAGGGCAATGTTTGTCGAAAATCACCGGCCAATAATATAAAGACACCACCAAAAAAATGTTGATTGTTTTGAAGATCTTTCAATGTTCTATTTAAAGCTTCCAATGACTTCTTCGTGCATTCATCCCACACAATAATCTTACATTGTTTTAATACATGTGCTGTTCCAGAGTTTTTTGGAATGTTACATGTGGGTGTTTCATTAATATGAATGTTCAATGGTAACTTCAGTGCAGAATGTGCAGTTCGACCACCTTCCACTAAGGTAGCAGCAATTCCCGATGAAGCGAGCGCCAATGCAATTTTGATTTGTGACCGAATACATGCTAAAATCAGTGAAATTAAAAATGTCTTTCCGGTACCTCCAGGTGCATCCAAAAAATAAAATCCACCTTTCTTATCATAAACAGCTTTCATGATTTTATCATAGGCATATTTTTGTTGAACATTCAATTTTGGAACATTTAATTGAACAAATGTGTTCAGTTCATTGGAATCATATTGTTGTTCATGCTCCATTTCCTGATTAAATACATCATGCATTGCTCGATCTGGAGCTATCATACCTAGTTGTATCAATGGTTTATTAGCAATCGCCAAACAAATATCTTCGATGATTATCAATGATTCATTGTACATTTTAGAAGTAATTCCCAAGTCTTGAAATTTCTTTGATGTGCACAATTGTCCGTTGACTGTTCTCAAATTTTCAAATGATGTTGGTCCACGAACGTTCACTAATAACAAACGCAAATAAAAATACTCAGCATTGCTCGGGTGTACTGTATAGATTCGGCCTAAAGCATCGGTTGAAAAAATGTTTTGATAACCTTCAACTGGTTTCCCATATTTGCGTCTTTGAAATTTGTTTGAAGACGTCCAAGTATAGTGTTTTGGAACTTCAGAATACAACAACGTTCTTGCAAATTCATCATTTGCACACAATTTAAAAAAAAGTATTCAATGTTGTAGACGGCGGTTCTGCTGCTATTCGCATTGCATTTTCAGTGGTAAAATAAACCCGCTGGTCATTTTCCAGATGAACTGCTAAATGAACAACTGTTGGATGCCTTTCATGTATTGGAAACGAAAATATCCGCCATAACGCTTCATTAGTGCTGATGTACCTCCCAAGTTGATATTGAGTGATTTCATCGTGTTTATTGTCATTGACTACACCAATAACGGCCATATCATTGCCCTTGTTTATATACTTGCAAATATATTTTATTGATTTTACTGAGTTGCAATATTCAACGTTATTATTATTATTATTATTATTATTATTATTATTATTATTATTATTATTATTATTATTATTATTATTATTATTATTATTATTATTATTATTATTATTATTATTATTATTATTATTATTATCGAGTTTCGCCTGCACTTCTCAACTTCTATGAAGTTGGAAATTACCTATATCCCGGGCTATGCCAAGGGATGAGGCTCTGTTGGGGCTTAGACCAAGTTCTAGCCCTTTAATTGGAGTAAGTCTGTAGGAAACGTCGTACAATGTTGCATGTGTTGAGAATCACAGATTTTTGCATAGATTCAATTGCGCTTTCGAGGCTATGCTGCTTCAGGTGTTCAGTAAGACTCCTTGGAACTAATCCAGTCGCTGAGATTATTATTGGCGTTATGGTTACGCGATCAACTTGGTACATCATCTTTAGCTCTCCAGCAAGTTCGTTATATTTCTCTATTTTTGTGCTGTATGTTGTTAACATGTTGTGGTTCAGCGGGATGGCTATGTCGAAAAGGTTGATGACATTCGCAATTTTATCAAACAATACAATATCTGGCTTGTTGGCTCTAATAGTGCGGTCGGTAATGATAGATCTATCCCAATAGAGTTTAGCGGCGCTGTTTTCAAGTACAGGTGGTGCTTCATATTTGTAGTACGGAACTTTCTGAGGCACCAACTTGAGCTTATGTGCTAACCTTTGATGTACAATTTTAGCAACTTGATTGTGTCTCTGCGTGTAATCCATTGCTGCCAATACGGAACATCCTCCAATAATATGGTCTATTGTTTCGGCGCAGTTGTGGCATCGCCGGCATGTATCGCTAGCAAGGTTTTCTCTAAGGATAAATTTTCGATGGTTCCTTGTTGCTATAACTTTATCCTGAATAGCGATCATGAATCCTTCGGTTTCTCCGAAGAGATGACCCCGTTTCAGCCAGATGTTAGAGCTGATTATATCGATGTGATTTTGGGTCATTTGACCTGGATGTATTCCATGTAATGATTTGGCTTTCCATGTTGCTATCAGCTCCTCTTTTGAAAGCACATTATTAGGAATGTGGAGATTTCCATCCCTTAGGTTTAAAGGGGTGTAGCTCTTATCTGCTAAGCAAACAGTCCGAATCATAGCAGATGTTTCAATTTGTCCCCTGAAGTAATTTCGCAGTTTCAGTATTTGATTGTGGTGAAGATTAGGGATGTTCAGAATACCTCGGCCTCCTGCATCATTTGGAAGGAAGCACCGTTCTATTGCGCTTTTGGGATGAAGGCAAAGGTGTTTCGACAAAGTTGTTCTTATTGATGTTGAAATTTGATCAAGATCAGTATCTGACCACTTTACTATTCCGAAAGAATAAGTCAATACTGGAATCGCCCAGGTGTTTATGGCTCTACGTTTATTGCCCGCGTTTAAGTGGGATTTAAGAATTTTCCTCATTCTTTGCTCAAACTGATGCCTAACCCTCATCTTAATTTCACCATTTGCAATTCCCTTTAGTTGCATGAAACCAAGATACTTATAGTTTTCACCCATTGTAAGGTTGGCGATGATGTTGTTTTCGTCTAAAGAGTATCCATCAGTGTCATCTTGAACTTTGCCTTTTTGAATGTGGATGGTTTTACATTTGTCGATGCCAAACTCCATTCCAATGTCGTTGCTGAATTCTTTCACGAGCTCTATCATCCTAAAAAGTTTCTCTTTATTGTTCGCGTACAGCTTTAGATCATCAACATACAAAAGATGGTTCATTTGTAAGTTTCCAGTTTCAGCTTTTAAATTGAATCCAATGTTGAGTTGTTTGAGCATTTTACTCAGGGGATTCATGCCAAGACAAAACCATAATGGGCTGAACGCATCTCCCTGGAAAATTCCACATTTGATTGGTATGGGTTGGCTTGAATTAGATCCTAAGTGAAGTTTAACATTCCATTTCATCATGGCGACCTCCATAAACCGTATTACAGCTGGATCAATCTTGTATATTTCAAGAACACGGACCAAATATGGATGTGGGAGGCTGTCGAATGCTTTTTTATAATCGATATAGCCCATTGAAATATTGCGTTTGTTTTGAAGTGCTTGATGTACTAAGACAGAATCAATCGTTAGTTGCTCCTTGCAGCCCATTGAGTTTTTCGAACATCCTTTTTGCTCACACGTTATGATGTTGTTTACAGTGCAATGTTGATATACGCGGTTGGTAAGAATTTTTGTAAAAAGCTTGTAGGTTGTAGAAAGACAAGTAATAGGCCTAAAATTAGCTGGATCCGATGTGTTGTTTCCTTTACATATTAAAAATGTATTTCCAGTTATCAGAAAGGCCGGTATCCTTTCAGGTTCTGTTAAAAGATTAGAGAAGAATTTTGCAATGAATGTGTGCGAAGAAGTCAGCTTTTTGAGCCATATGTTTTGGACCTTATCGGGGCCTGGTGACGTCCAATTACTGGTTTCTCTTACTGCTTCTCTTACTTCTTCTACTGTTATGTTGGTGCCTTGCATCTCGATGTAGTTGGTACTTTCTTGTTGTTCTTGGTAAAACCATTCTCTTTCTAAGTTGATATTTTTTGGTTTACTCCATATATCTTTCCAGAAATCTACAACTTGTTCCATAGGAGGCAAATCCGATGAGGTGTTTATTTGCGGTTCTTCAATTTGTCTGTAGAATTGTTTTTGATTTCTTCCAAAAAGCTAATTCTCTACCTTTCTTGCTCGGCATTCTTTAAATCGTTTAAGTCTTTTTGAATAAGCTGCCAGCTGCTGTGTTTTTCTGTCCTTAATGTCAGTTAGTAAGTCTGACGTAAGGTTACTTATAGGGATAGGAGAGATTAATTTTTTTATATGCCTAAGGACGAGTTTTGATCTTATTCCAGTGCCATAAGCTGTTAGTCTGCCTAACTGCTGCCTGATCTTATTGATTTTATGATTCAGACGTCGTTCCCAAGGAGGCATTGTAGCAGCATTTTGAGATGGTGGTCTTCTCTGAGTCAGCATTTTTTGTCCCATTGCTCTTACTACAGCCACTGCAGAAACATATAAAAGGCAATTAACCTGCTCAATATCAGTTGCAGCCGTTAGGTAATCGGGTAAAATCTGGAGGTTCACTATTTCTGCTAGCTTGTTGACTTTGTTGTTATTATAAAGCTTGGGGATTCCATCTCTTAGCAGAGGTTCACTGTTTTCATATACTGCGAGAGCCGTTTCAAACTGTTCTCGAAGCGTATTTAGGATTCCAGCATTAGAATCCCTTTCTTCATTTGTATTTGTTTGTCTTTGAATAACAAGTGTGTGTTTTGTGTGCTATCTTGGGGTTCGTTGGTATTGTACTGAACGACTGCATTTTGTCCTTCAGTTAGGGACTCTGGTGGCTCACGTATATCTCTCTCCTGTATGGATAAGTTTTCATTCTGTTCGGTTTCTCTGTCTGCTGTGATGCGATTCAGAGCTTGCTGTTTGGTTTCTTGGATTTCCTGTGCCGTGAGTAGTAGTTTTGTTATGATAGCTCTCTTTCTGTCGGCTAGGCTTTGTTCGGTGAGTCTTAAAAAGTCTGGGAACTCTCGGAGAAAGAGTTCCCTCATTTGTGGTCTATACACATGCATTTCGGTTTCTAATTTAGTGGCTATGAAGTAGGAACGCATTACACTTTTGTTCATTTCAGGTGTCCATTTAATGCGTTGCCTTGGTAGACCTGTTTGTGTGGTTGTCGAGGTACTCCTTGACAAAGCACGTAGAACAGGTGGGTGGTATTGGTTGTTTGGGCTATTGTTGCAGTGGTGAGTGGCTTCTTCGGGTGACCCGGTCAGTGTCCTCACAGTCATCTGACCACCAACGGCTCGTAAACTGTCACCCCCAGCGTTGGCTCCAGGTGG